>JARHVA010000864.1:3647500-4190000 GCA_037957365.1 Torreya grandis
TTGTCTAATTATTTTTTGCATGAGATCTATATAATAGACCCATGGGGCTATATTGAAAAGTGTAGAACTAGAAGAGTTCTTCCACATGGTGGAATCACAAGGGTTCTTTCATGGTATGTAAGATCAGGTTGATCTGCAGGTTGTTGCAAGATCAGGGAGAAGATCTACATGGGTAAGTAAGATTTGGGATATGCAGGTTGTTTCAAGATCAAGGAGATCTACTTGGAGTATGTTGAGTACTTGTGTACTGGCAATATTGTTACTGACTAGTTGAGGTGAACAACTCTGTGTTTGAGTTGTTTGTTGTGACATGTATTGAGAGAAGATAACTCTTGAGGGAAGATTACTGGTATGCGCACAAAGTGGATGAAAGAGTGTGATCTCTTTATTGTAATTTCCTTCTGGAATGAGTTGAATATAATTGTGTGTTGCCTCTCATATTTTGTACTATTTTTGATTTCTAGTTACTCTTTACTTCTGGTTAAATTCCATGTTTAGTTGCTAATACAAACGTAATCAACTGTGCTCTTAATTCTGACAAGTTGTGTCAGAGCTTTGTGAACCCAGTTCCTATCATGGGGGTCATTTAGGATTTTTAAAAACCTATCATAGAACCAAGAAGGATTTTTTTGGGAAGGACTCAAGGGGGATGTCCATAAATATGTGGTTGAATGTATGATTTATCAACAAAATAAAGGTGAAACCATCAAATCCCTAAGTCTTTTGTAACTTTTATCCATCCCTAGCCAGCATTAGGAAGAGGTATCTATGGATTTCATTAAAAGGTTATCGAGATCTGATGGTTAAAATGTTATCATGGTTGTTATGGATCATAAAAGTAAGTATGCTCAATTTTGTTCTTTATCACAACCCTTTATTGTTAGTATAGTAGCTTTTGCTTTTCTTAGTATAGTTTAAAAACTACATGGTACTCCTAAGATCATTGTCAATGATAGATATCCCATTTTCATTAGTAATTTTTGGATTGAATTATTTACATGTTTAGGCACCAATTTGGCTCATATCTCATCCTATCATCCTAAATTAGATGGAAAAATTGAGGTATTCAATAAATGTCTGGAAGGATATCTCTATTTTTTATTTTTGATAATCAATGGGTTCATTGGTTACCACTTATTGAATGGTCGTATAATACTTCTATTCATAATTCTTCCAAATTGTATCTCTTTGTGGCATTTTATGGATACCACCTTCCATCCATCAATTCCACCTTGAAGGTCCATCCTAAGGTTCATGAACTTGAGGAACATATTAACCATCAATAGGAGGTCTTTGAAAGTCTGCATGAAAATTTAACCATGGCCCAGAATCACATGAAGCAGTGAGAATATCAACACAAGAGTGAGAGGAATTTTTACATTGGTGATTGGGTATTTGTTCACTTGAAGCCATATAATAAGATATCCTTGAATCAAGAGAAAAATGATAACAAACTATCCCCTAAGTATTATGGGCCTTATCAGATCTTATATAAAATTGGTAGTGTGTTCTACAAGTTAGAGTTTCCTTCATCCACTTGCATACATCCAATATTTCATGTATCATGCCTAAAAAAAGTCATTAAACATAGATTTGATACTCACAATGAGTTACCAGAATTGGATGAGAAAGGGAGAGTTATTTTGATCATGAGGTGATCCTTCAAATGCATACTAATCAATTACGGTCTAGAGTGATTAAGGACTACCTAATCAAATGGAAGAATTTACCATGTAGAGGTGCCACCTAGGGGGATGAATCCTTTATGAAATAACATCTATATTTGGTTCAACATTGTTTTTAAGGGGAGGGGAATGGTACACCCTTAACCTGTGGCATGTCTAGGGATATGTGTGGTCGACTTGTGACTTACATACCTCTTTTATATTATTTTTATATTTCTCTATGTTCTTAGTTAGGTTAGCCTATGGAATAACCATGGCTAAGTAGACTATATATAGGAGGTAGTGGTTTGTATTTGATGATCATATTAAGTATTTTGATCTTAGTGCATTATTATGGAGCTTTCCCCCTCAAAGTGGCTCTACTATATTATCTAGTATTTTGCTCTATTGTCAATTATTGTTGTGTGATCTCTTATATTTGATTATTTTGTGTGATATATAATTATTCTATGTAAATATCTAAGTAATTTCATTACACTTAGGTCCACATCTACTTTACTCTAGTAATTTTACTTCGTTTCATCACTAGAATAAAGTAGGGGAAAATGTAGACATATAAATTTAATCATTTAGTGTTTGAAAATTTTCATTTTTGACATCCTTACCTTACTTGGTATGTTCTCCATTTCACTAGCTTGAAATATAAGAGAGAATTCATTGTCTTGTAAACACTAAAAAAATCATATATACATTCCTATTTCAGCCCTATCCATCCCTATTCAACCTACATGAATCTATAAGACCTTTTCCAACATTCTTTACCTTTCTAGGATAAGATCATGTTAGGTCAGATAGGGACACACTAAAACCTTCTCCCCCACACTCTAACAATTAATTTTTCAAATCAAGGCATTTCACAATATATCTCCCACACATTTTATAAAGTTAGTACAAATATTCTAAATATGCCCCTATAAAAGTACATTAAGGCATTCATTTGGAAGGACATGCTACACTAATTTAAAATTAGTACACATTGAGCAAAAGAGGATTATTTCTTCTAATTTAAATTATACCATATTATAATAGTCATAGGTCAAAGGCATCCATTATCAATAATTTCAATCAATCTTCTAGCTACTTACATACAGTTGTATAATCATAGATCAAAGAAACACCCTATGAGGGAGAACTACATTGGCTTGAGGCCCATTTAAGAAATGTATGCAACACTTAAATTACACAACATTTTCTAAAGGTAGCTTGGATATTCCCCTAACCCTACATCTCCATTTGTATTTGATCTATATATTTTGTATTGTGTAAAAACAAGGGTTTTATATTTTGAAGGTTATTGATGCATCCATTCAACTCCCACAGAGAATCAATAAACCCTTGCATGTAGCCACACAAAACCATATCAAGAATTCAAGCACACAAGTAACCAAGACATAACCACAATAATTATACAAGGTCATACTGTAGTCCTATCTTCCTAGTGTGACCTTGTCACTACATAGTTTACAATTATATTTTAGAACATGACACTATTTATAGACATTTTCAAGCAATTTTCAGTCACAATCAAAATTGTTTTAGGGAGGTTTGTATATTTTTAGGCTCATTTACTATTTGTAACAAATTCTAAATTCTATAAATTTTTATAGCATATTATATTTTATTATCTGATATGTATATTCCAATATTTTCATTTCACTAGTTTAATATCTATTAATTTGGATTTCATTCAACTAAAATAGATTAAACATTTATCATATTTTATTTTATAATTTGGTGGTAGTAATTATAAGGTGACAATGAAAATATGTATTATAAGTGTTAAGAAGATAACCCAAAAATTTGATGATGATTTAGAGATATTTTTTTGGGTTGTACATTTCCATTATGGATAGTGTAAACCCTCTTTTTCTTTTAGACAAAATTGCAAACATGTTTGAAAAAAATTGGATTATTGGTTTCATCAAGTTCTAAACTTCAAAAATCTCACTCAATTTCTTGATCTTTCACTTTGATCACCTATAATTTTTTTTCTTTTTTCTCTAATTGTGCAAAAATAATAGAAAACTTAAAAGAAAACAACATATGTTTTTGGACATGAATTAAAGTAGAGAATAGGCAAACTATCTTGATATTTATAAAAATAATATACAACAATATTATCAAAATTAATAACCTAAATGATTGAAGAAGCTCAAGTAACATATAAACCAATGTCTTATGGTGTGTGTTTGAACATAATCTTGCATGCTTTAATGAATGCTTGATTTCCTATAGAATGATTGTAAGCGCTCACTAGATACCTTTAAATAATAGATAGATATAGTATGTCTAAATTAACTACAATGCATGTGTATTTTTAGATAAATAGATTTAAAATTAAGACCCTTATTAGTACATTAACTAACAAAGTAAAAAATAAAAACACAAAAGACATGACCACACAATACTAGTGCACCCTGACCAAAAGGCACCACTAAAATCTCCAAGAATGTGCCCCTACATTCTAGACTTAACCAAAATGGAACATGAAAAACCCCATGAATGTGTAATAATGTTTAATATTTTTTGTAATTTTAAGGTGTTTTACAAACACACTAGCCTAAACATTTAAAAATATAAAGAGAAACAAAAATGTGGAGAGAGAAGGGGACACACAATGACAACCCAAAATATGTACCAATAATGCCTAATTTGGACCAATTTTTTTCAAGTACATAAACATACTAAAATCATAGAAAGACCTTGGCAGATATTTTTAGGTGATTATAGAAAGAAATCTTTCTAAAAATTTGAGGATTTTTAGACTATGTCATTCAAAAACATTGATGATTATAGGAATAATATTATTCAATTTTACTTTGGTTATATGATAGAGGGATATCTCCTTGAATACTTGCACATGGACTTATATGTTAGGTTACACCATACCCAAAATTAGTTGTATTAGTTTACCAAATTTGACATATATTCTCCAAGAATTGCACATGGCCTCACCTATTGAAGCACACCACACCCAACATTGTATTTAGTAATTTACCCAATTTCAACATTTAACATTTTGTAATATATATAAGTGGATATAAATTAAATTTTAAAACATATATACATAAACATTTAATTATTATTGAAATATGTGTAAAAATATAAATAAAACCTATTTACTTTCATAAACTAGAGCAATAAAGACAAGAGTAGGGTTTTAAAATATATTTTGAATATTAGGATATTTGGAGACAAACATCAAAATTTGATAAGAATAATCAAGGTTTTTTTGGCAAGACATCAAGAACCTTTAAAAATCATGGCGAATGAAGGATGTTGTCCAAACTATCAACCAAATGTTTTAACTCACCACAACTAGGTAATTTAATTTATTAAAGTTTTGGTTATATACAGGGGTCCAAAAATTCCAATCAATTTTTAAAAACTTTGCTTTGGTTATTGGAAAAATGCACTTCTTCTCCTTGCCCTTCTTGGGTAGTTAGATCTTAAAAAAAAAATGTAAATACTAGTTTTTTCAACTACAATATATAGAGAATAGCTGAGTTATGTTGACATGTTTTTAGACTCCTTGATGGTGTACAATATCAAAAATAGTATTCTAATAATTGCAATAATTCATCAATTAGGAAAAATAATGCAATGCAATGTGTCTTTAATATTAAATTCAATGATACATTGAATGCTTTGATGATTTCTTGCATTCTCTAAAATTATTGTAGATTTTCAATAGTTTCACTTCAATAATAATTGCTAGATATTTTTTTAGATTACCTTTTAATTGTTAACTCATAAATTTCTAAATTCACTAGGGTGTTTTTGTATTTATAAATTTCTTGAATTAAAATTAAATAAAGTTATTATTAACATGAAAACCAACATCATAGTGGTCATAAATCACAGGGAATGAATTCACATAAGCTAAATGGGACCATAACACACATCAACAAGATTGCATGATATAATTATGGTAGACTTAGGACCATATAATAAGGTTCAAGTAGACTTAGGACTATATAATATACATCTATTGTAGGGAACAAAGAACACAAAGGAGGAGAGAAGAAATGGAAAATGAGAGATAAAAGAGGTTGAGAAATACATGGACCACTAGAAGTCAACTGTTACACCAATAACACTAATTTAATACACTAACATCTTATAAACATGCAATTTTATAGCTAATACATGCCTAAGGTCATTTTTAGGCATTTATAATTTTCCCCACATTAATATGTGTGTATACATTTTTATCAAAGTAAAATCAAACATGGCATGGACATAATATTATTTACCACTAAATCAAACTTCATTGTACTAATGAATATTGCAAGAACATTCTTTCTTTTTCTATAAATACATGGTGAGTTATAATAATAATATGTTACATATAAAACTAAAAATTATATCCCTAATTTGATTGAAGATGTACATAATCCCCTGTGATATCACATGCCTTTGAATATGGGTTGTATACTCTACATGATTTGCACTTTACATAATTTACATTCGTCTATGCTATACATGTAGAATGTAGGATTTTTTGGGGTCTTTATGGGTGGTTTAAGCCCATGTTTCATGACCCATGGTTATATATACATGGTATTGTATACATGATTTATTAACACATGGTTTTGGTACCCATTATATTATAACACTACTTGGAATTTTCCTACTGATATGCCTATAAATTATTGCACATACATTAGGGTAAATTAGATCTTGGAAGTACAATATTTTATTACATATGGTTGAGTTAATACAATAAAGAAGAAGGTTGTTGTGATGGGTTTTATTCCTGAAAGGGTTTTCCTAGGTGAAAATATCATGTATTATGTGCATACACCATTTTTACTTTCTATTATAGCTTTAGATTATGTTAGTATTGCCTCTTCTACATAAGTTTATCGATTAATCCTTAAAAAAATCTTGAGTGTAATTTTTACTGAAAAATAATCAAGCTAAAACAATATTTTTATTACTATAAAAAATAATGTTAAAGAATATCCTAAATATATCTCATGGTGGGAATAGGTGGTGCATCTTGAGTATGTCTTAGAGAGATTACAATTTGAATACCCCTTTTAATAGGAGTGAAATCTATATTGAAATCCTATATTTTAGATGAATATAATAAGTATAATGTATGCCTCCCTTTTAATATTTGAGATGAACATGTGAAACACATATCTCAAAAGAAATAAATTAAATACATCTTTTATAAGATAATATATGAAACCAATGATGTCTAAAACAAAATAATCTAATTTTGAAATCATGTATGTTATAATTAGTTTTCCCCATGCAAGCCTATGATATTATCATTATAAGAACAAGAATAATTCCCCCTACATGGGAAAAATGAAATAAGTGTCAGCGATATCTGTGTATCCACACAGACCCATACTATTACCTTGAGTGTTTTGGTTACTTGTTCACCTCCACATAATTATGTGCTTCAAGCACCTCTGCATAACTCTCAACATTATGTGTCTTTTATTTAGTAAAAATAAACATGTTAAAAAAATCAAAGGGCCATATGCCACGTAACTCAAAATACCATATTGCATAATTTTTGATGATCAATTTGAACACCATCTAATGAAATTATGTATTCTGTGTAACATAGCCTTTGCACAATCTATACAACCTACACAACACTACACCAATACACACCATGTGTGAAATCTATGTACACCATAAACTAAATATGAAACACTCATAGACATGTCTCATAAAACTCATAGACATGTAATGTAACTCAATTCCTATGCAAAACATCCAAAACTCATAGTGCCCATGTGGACACTTGACACATTGTTGTACCATGTTAAATGGAACTTTTAAAGCTTACATTATGTAGAGTAGGATTAAAAAATGCGTTAGTCCATGTGTTATTCAAGAAAATTTTTATAAGAAAGAATATAGACATTAAAAAATAAATCCCACTCCCTCATGGGGTGTTTCTAATAAATTCTAAGATCTATATAAAGAAGGAATACCACCAAACCTTTCAAATAATAGCCCTCCTTCCAAAAGTCTCCAAAAAGCATGTTTTTCCCTAGATTTGGTGCTCCAATTCTACATCAATGATGACTATCAAGATATTCCATCATTTCCTAGTGCACCAATAGCTTAGGCTCATACTATTTGTTTGATTTGTACAAATGGGTGAATCTTTTCTATATTAATTCAAGCATAGTAATTTTATAAAATTGATCTTAAAAATGGTGGTCTTGGCTCACTTATTTATAGCTTTTTGAAATTTTTTAAGATCAGCCATGACCGCCCATCTTGAGATCAAGATGTGTGGTCATAAACTGATTCAATTTTGGAGGGAAAAGCCATAAATATTCCTATTAATATTTGGAAGATTGGGGCATTGGTGAAGCATGGGAGGGCTTAATCCTAATATTTGTTCCATTAATGTCCTATGGATGCCACTCATTGATGATGTCACGGGATGATGCAGATTTAAGGAATGAATTTTAAATAAATAGATTTTTAATAACTTCCATGGAATTTTCATTTAGGCTCTTGATTTGATTTAATTTTCTTAAGTGGGTTTTCTTAATTTTTTGCAATTCTTTGGAAATCTATTGCACGCTTAATCAACCCAGTCAAAAATGTCATTTTATGAAGTCATGATTTGAATGTAGTATAATCATAAAAAGGTGTCAATTGCATAAAAAATAATGCCCTAGTTAGGGAATTCTTGACATGAAATAACACATGCATGTGATGTGTGCTACCAAATTAGAAGAATTTAGTGGTCTAGAGTGTGATTTTATGTGGTTGTAATTTTACTCAAAGTGTTTAAAAAAAAGATAATAATCACATAAAATATATTGCCCCATTTAGGGATACATTAGCCTAAAGTTATTTCACATATGAGTAGTGCAGAGGGGGATAAGGGGATGTTTAGGTGAAGTACAATGGAAGGGGATGGACATATTGATACCTGATATCTTAGGTGATAGACTTATATTAAGATAAGGCACAAGTTGATAGAAGATATGGAACCTAGAAGTGCTAAGAGAACTCGTAGTGAGTGAGAAGGGAATGGGGAAGGATATCTTAAATTGTAACAATGCTAGGAGGAGAGAAACATTGAAGCCATAGATCAAGCTCAATAGTTAAAGGGTGAAGAATGCACTGGGTCCTTAAACAAATTGGTAATTAAAGATGCACTGGAAGTTCCTACCCCCTTTAAACCTATGGCATAAGCTTATGTGTTGTATCCCCCAAGTAAAGAAAGAAGAGTGATAACTGACCCTGTTGTCTACATAAACTTTGACCATTTTGAAAACTTGGAGTATAATTTTGCACTTGAACAAGTTTTTCCTTACAAGTATATGATTGAGGATGGTTCTAAACCATTAGGCACTAATTTTCCAAAATAGAAAGAAGGCACAAACATACTAGCTCATCTAATGTCATGTTCATAGACTGAGCAATATCTTGGAGGAAGTGGGTCAGTGCCACAATTTAGTAGTACAACACCATCATCATATATGGAACCAAGAGTAACAATGGGACCAAAACCTAACCCACTAGCTAGAGGCATTGGAGGGACACAACCAAGACAAGTACCAAGGGGACAAGCACTTTAGATGCTAGTTACCCCCCACTATAGATTTATTATGATATGGCCATGCACTTGGTAGAATATCATGGCATAGAGAATGTCATAGAGCATGAGCTAAAGTGGGAATTATAATGACATGATCAAGACATAACCTGGTTAGAGTGAAAGGAAACCTAGTTTATGACAACTCTACTTGATCTCACCCATACCTAGTATAGGAAATTTGACCCTAACTAGGATTTTGCTAACTATGACACCTTAAAGGAAGCATTCTTGAAGGAATTTAACATATTTGAGTTTGAACAATAAAGCATCATCACCCTCAAGGAGATTAACCAATGAATTTAAGAGAGTGTTTGCCTATATGATGCAAGGTTCAATAATCTCCTTTCTATGTTTCCTTTGACATTCACCCCTCCCAGCATACACAATGGTTCATTGGAGGATTGCTAGTGCCATTCAAAAGAATATTCTCCATGAAGACATTCATAAACCCTTGTGAAGAGGTTGATGCCACACTTAGATCCAAGGTAGTTAGAAGTGTTGATATTGGAATTATCCCATTCATGGAGGTGTAGATTACATCTATGGCCTACCAACTCCAAAAGTTGACTGCTAGTTAAGCACAAGATGCTCAAATCAGATTATGGTGCACACCAACTATAAGATAGAAGGCCATAATAGGAATAACTACCCTCAAAGGAGTGTACACACATTGCTTCTTATTTTTAAGGTTTGTTGAGAGGTTTATGATGTTTACAACCACCCTTTATTACAATGTACCAATCAGGTTAACAAAACCATCGATTCCCAATTGTGTGATGATTATAATCATACTATAGCTGAATACCAAGTGATTGATGAGATGTATGAGAATATGGAGAGAGGCACAAAATAGGAAACTTTAGTAGTCAGAGGGTAAAGTAACCAAGGAAATAAAGGATATGGCCAATAAAATGTAGGCTATGGGATGTAAAGAGGTGCTAAAGGGCAAGGTGGAGGAAGATTACCATCACACTCATGTTACAAGTGTGGTTTGATAGTGCATTATCAATATAACTACCCTAGACATCCAATGTGTGGGTATTTTTAAGGAATACATAAGGTCAAGGAATGCCCTGACTTATATAATAAACTGACCCAAAGTAGGGCCGACATAGACAAGGGTGCAAGAATGATTAGTCACAAACCAAAAATGCATAAGTGGACTCCAAAGGCACAACCAACCCACACAGAGCTAATTAAAGTGTAGGAAACTACTTTTAGTGGATTCACCACTCAACCACCAATTATGTCAATACCATAATTATGCCTGAATATGGGGAATGGAGCTATAATGAGTGTATAATATAGACTAAACCAAAATCTAGGCCTTACCGAGACCTTGAATGCTAAAAATATTTATTACAATAGGCTATGAGTGTGATTCATAACCTTTAAGGGGAAATCCAATTATAATGAGACCTAAAAGTGAAATCTACCACCTCTCACAAAAATTAAGATGGTCAAGAGGCTGAGGTATAAGAGCTAATGAATAACTTATGCCTCCTATAGATAAATAAATGTTTTCATTAGTGAAGAACTTATTTTTAGAGCATGTAGAGTAGAAGTCAGTTGAATTCACTATTCCATGCATGGAAAGGGCATGAGAAGTCATACATACATAAAATATAATGTATGATCAAGAACTCCTTGTGAATACCACATTGATAGATGATATGTATGTGAGGTCCTTATGGACATAGGTGTTGAGGTCAATATCTTGACAAAGAACACATGGGAGAAGATGGGTAGGCTAACCTTGAGGCCTTCCCCACATATAATTTTCATGGCCAAAAAATCCAAGATGTAACCAATTGGAATTATAAAAATCACCATTATAGATATCATGGGAATCATGTTCTATGTTGACTTTGAAGTGATCGAGTTGGCTGAACAAGATAATTATCTAGTACTCCTAGGAAGGCGATGGTACTACATGAATAACATTGATATGCACTTCAAAAATAATTATATGACCTTTGAAAATGGTAAGGAGTGGGTAGTGATCCCCCTCTTAAGTGACCAAGGACCCCTCTATGTAGAAAGTCTTGATCTTGAGGATGAGATAAACCATATCTACAACATCACGGTGCAAGGTGCCAAGAATCTTAACCCTAATGACCAAGGCATGATTTTTTAGGAAGATGAATAGTTGACCTTAGGAGACCATTGACATTAATTACAACTGATGGGTCAAATAAAATTATGAAACATCTGGTCGGAGGTATCACTTATTAAGTACAAAGGCACCAAAACTTATGAGGACTAGTTGGGTCTAGATTAATCACACTTCAAAGAGATGGGTCCCTTGTGATAAAAATAAGGGAAAGAGAGAATTTCAATTGAGCAAAGGTAAAATTTCAATGCTCCCAAGATATGAGGGGAGAAAACCTATGGAAGAGTATCTCTATGACCTCGAATCATGCATCCTAAATGAGGTAGATAGGATGGGTACACTAGTGTATACTTTGAGGAACACTTCCACTCATTGATGGGTGGTGCAAAGGCCTATCTTGCTAACTTGTAAATATGTGAAAGTATCTATATGTACTAGATTTAATAAAATTAATGAGGACCTAGACATCTTTTCCTACTCTAGTGATTCTGACCTAGTAGTGCATGTGCACTTATTTGAATAAACATGGACTATCTACAGTGAGAATGCCCCAAGGAACCTATGGGTGAATGCCTTCTATATAAAATTGAAGATGTGAGCATGAGTGTGGTATGTTTTCAATGATATGTTCTATGAGAGAACAAATTTGTATGTACTTAAGGATTTATTCATGTACACCTCCTTTTATTCATAGAACCTAGAATTGATCAAACTACTACAAGTAATTTGTAAGGTAGTGTTTGAGGACACTAAAATCCTAAAGGAGATCCTCAAAGACATGTTTAAGGAAAAAAGAGTGGCACTCCTAACTTAATTTGAATAACAAATGCTCAATAGTGATTTAAGTGAAGAAGATGATGAAACATGGAATGCATGCAACTAAATGACCTTGATAGGAAAAAAGAAGCTAATGCACCAAGTGGATGATAATGACCTTGACATAGAAAATCTTATTCATCTTTACATAAAAAAAACTTATTGGAATAGGTAAGTTAAGGACTCACATCAGGAAATAAATGATCCCTAATATATGCCTCAAATCTACCAAGGTAGACATTAGATCAGAAGGGGAACCAAATATGACTACTTTGGGTGCTTATTGGTATGATGTAGAGCTAGCATGAAATATGGATCTACTAAAGGAGTTACAGGACTTGTTCCCTTGAAATTATCAAGACATGAAGCACAACCACCCATCCATTGGGAAAATGAGTATAAATATGGTGGATAATATAATCCCTTCTAAGAAGCATTCTTATAGAATAAACCCCAATCTTTGTGCCAAGGTCAAAATAGAAATTGATGGTATGCTAGCCATAGGCATCATCTACACTATGCATGAATCTAAATAGGTAAGACCCATGGTTATTAACATCAAGAAATATGGGAACATTTTTATATACATCAATTATAAATTTTTTAATGCCACTTGCATCACTAAACCCTTCTTAAATCTATTCATTGATTAAGTCTTGGATAACATCACAAGCTATGAGACTTACACCTTCAATGATGGGTTCTCTAGATATCATCAAGTTTAGATTTAAGAGGAGGACAAGATTTAAAAAACCTTTACAACTAAATAAGGTTGTTTTTCTTATAACTTGATGTGTTTTAGACTCAAGAATGCACCAACTATGTTCTCTAGAGTGGTGATCATTGTATTTAAAGACTTCATCCACAAACTCCTCCAAGTGTACCTAGATTACTAGACTACGTATGGACTAGTGAAGGATCATCATGACAACTTGTGCCCCATGTTTGAAAGGTGTAGGTAGTTAAAAATATCCTTGAACCTTAATAAGTGCATCTTTATGACACCATTTATAACCTTGATTGAGTACATCATCTATAAAGATGGTCTACTTGTTAATCTCATGAAGATCACAATAATCATTTAGCTCCAGACCCCTTCAATTTAGAAATATGTTTTCACCTTTCTTGGTCATGGTGGATATTATAAAAAATTCATAAGGATCTATGAAAATATTTCTACACTAATAAAAGAGCTCTTTTGCAAGGATGGCCCATTCTATTGGGGTGCAATGAAAGATGACGCCTTTGAAACTCTAAAGCTCAAGTTGTCGAGTGTGCCTATTTTATAATTTCATGTTTGGATAAATCTATTCCAAGTCCATGTCAATGCATTTGGATATACCATTGGTACCATATTGGTGTAATTTGGTGAAGGTAAGATGGATAATCCTATCTCTTTTACAAGTCAAAAACTTACCCAGGTAAAGCAGAATTATATGATAACTAAGTGTGAGGTACTAGTCATGGTCTACACCCTACAAAAATTTAATTAATACTTATTGGTGATCACATTCATCTTTTTCACTGATCATTAGGTGCTTAAGTACCTCATTAACAAGCTTGTTATGCATGGGTACATCTATGGATGGATAACTCTATTTCAAGAATTCTAGTTCTTTATTCTAATAAATCCTAGAAAATAGAATTTAGGCCCAAACTATTTATATTGCATCAAATTTGGAAATGTGATAGTACCCAATAAGGATGATATTATAGATGCACAACTCTATAGGGTTCACCACATCCTTAAAAACTTGGTGAATATAGACAATTTTCTAACATCTAGGTCTGCACCCCAGACCATGATAACCAAAGAGAAGCATCTCACAATTTATGCTACCTACTTTCATATCATTAGTGGGGAGATGTACATATTAAGTGAAGATGAAATCTTATGTTGATGTGTTTTGGAATATGAAAGGGAATCTATCTTAAAAGAAGCACATGAAGGGATATCAGGAGGCCATTTTTCTAGAGATGCAATGGCATGTAAGGTGTTGCAATCAAGCTATGGTAGCTAAGTATATTCTAAGATACAAAAGATTTCACCAGGGCATGTGACATATGCCATTGTATAGGGAATCCCAATAATCAAAATGTGATGAATCTCATCCCCATTCTTTCCTAGGTTCTATTTGAAAAATAGGTGATTAATTTTATTAGGTTGATCACTCTCATAACAAGGTACATAGGTAAAAGATATATTCTAATGTCCACTCATTATTTCATAAAGTGGGTTGAGTCAGCACCAATGAAATATTACACAGTTTCCATAGCCATGAGTTTCATATGAGAGAACATCATAAGTCATTATGGGTGCCCACTTAGTTTGACTAGTGATAAAAGCACACACTTCATTAATGAAATTATGTTGATCTTACTGATTGAATACATGGTGGTAAACCATAAGACAACACCTTATCATCCATAAGTGAATGACATAGCTGAAGCATTAAAAAATTTCCTAGGGACATGCTTCAATAAGATATGTGATGTTGATCATAAAGATTAGGATTATCAAGTGTCAACAATACTATAGACATATCACACAACCTACAAGCACCTAAACAAGGCTACACCATTTCAACTAGTGTTTAGTACTGAGGAAATTCTACCAATGGATTTCATGGTGCCATCATTTCTAATTACACATATTGGTCATCTATATGACCAAAAATCATTGAGAAAAAGGTTGGAGGACTTAGAGTGCTTGGATGAGATGCACACCCAAGCAAGATGGAGTCAATAGATAGAGAAAGCATGCCAAAATCTTTGACATGACAAACATATTAAGCATAAGGTACTTACTAAAGGAGCATTGGTATTAATCTATGAATATAAGTACCTTAATCACCTGAGCAAGATGAAAATTAGGTGGATGAGACGTTATGTCATCAACAAAATATTGGAGATAGGCACATGCAAATTATACAGGTTATTAGGTGAAATGCTCCCTGGGCATTTCAACAACAATCAAATAAAACCTTATAGGCAATAGGATGGTGGTTATGCCATCAAGACACTGACTTCTTAGTCACAAGTCAGTTATATTATGCTAACCAAAATAAATTTTGGTGTAAGCCAAACATTTCCTTTGTTTTGTGTTATTATTCATATTGAGTGAATAAGCAGTGCTTTAAGGGTTATAGGAGAACCATTATGGCACTTCCACATATAACTCAAGCTAGGTGAATTAAGCACATATTTTCTCTAAGTTCCTAAGGCTAGACACATATGTTTTTAGGCACATGGAGTTTGCCAGACTTGCACAAATATGAGTACCAAGTGACAAAAGGAGACACACAAACTACTAGTAGACAAGAGATAGAAAGAATATGCACTAGATGATCATGCACAAGAGATAAATAGAGGATAGTGAATCACTATAGTAACATCATAGGAATTCATATGGGGTAAGATAGGCCAAGGCAATAGATGAAAGTGTAATAAATTGACCAAAAAATGGAAGTACACTTGGTAGAAAGCGTAACATTGAAAAGTGGAACTATGGAGGCTTATTCATGCAAATGTGAGGTGATGCACCTAGGTTACCATAAGGCAAAGGTCATGCCAAGGTGAATGAAGTGCAGGAGTAAAATCATCTAGACAAGCTGGCATCCACCCAATGGAAGGTGGGAAGTGACTATTTAAAAACACCTGTCACTTTACCAAAAATATCATTTAGATAATTTAATGAGGTGATGATAGAGGCACAAAGATCCATATTAAATACATAGGTGGTAGTGTATTTTCAAAAATTTAATGGGATTAGTGGATTTAAATAAATCTAGGCATTACCACACCATTACTCACCTATAATTAAGATGGTAGCTAAGGTTAAGGTATAAAGAGGCTAATGGTGCACTAATTTAGGTTACAAACCTTAAGCTAATTTAAACCAGACATATAGAGAAAAACCAACACAAAAGTGAAAAAATGCTACCAAATTGAAACCCTGAGCACCTACAACCACCAAATGAGAATGACTAAATAAGAAAGGACATTACATTTTAGTTAAGATTGAAATAGAGGCATGGGGAGAGAGAACTACTAGAGAACCAAACAACACAAAAATTGAGAGATGCCAAGGATACCATTAATAATGAATGAATATCGAGAACCAAATTCAAAGTGGTAGACCCCATGACTATGAGAAGTACCAAGAAACATTAGAGGCTTCGATATAGTTAATAGAATGTACTTCAACACTAGCTAGTTTAGAATGGGGAAGAAACACATGAGTTCTAGTCCACTACAGGCATAAAAGGATGCTAAATAGGAATTAATGATAGAGGAGATGACCATTGTAAAGAATAAATCATAACCAATAGAATGGGTTAGCATCATTGAGGTTGACCCTGAGGCACTCACCAAAATGTCCTATAGAAAAATATAGTTTCCCATAGAGGTATTGATTGGGGAAACTTGGTTATCCTTCATGTACAAATATAAGATAAAAAATACAACCATTATACCCTAATAAATGTAAAATATCTAGCACAAGATTGGATGGTTGACATGGGGCAAAGACAAAGGCAAGCTCAACATTGTTTGACAATTTCCATTCGAGACAAACTTGGGATCACCGATGCAACTTAGCTCTATGAGTTACCATGTTTTGGCAAGCTAAGATAATTCATGAAGTTCCACCTCTCATGCATCCATATACACTACTAATTTTTATGGAGGTACATGTGGATATCAACATGCCTAATTGGTAGAATCACTAGGCTCCTAGACTTGGGTGCAGACATCCACTAGATAATAGCGAATGATGCAAAAGCAGAGTGGGTCACAAAACTCTTTGGGTACTACAATGGAGGATTCACATTCCTAATAAAGGATATATATGACCTTGGTATGAGGGTAGTGACATGCCTTATAAGTTCTAAATTTACCCAAATAGGAGATGGATGGACATCTGTAAGGCCTAATTGTGCATTGCTCACCACATGGAGTAAGGGGTCAAGTTAAACATAGTGATATTCATTACTAAAGAGATTGTGAAGAATGTTCTTGAATGTCAAAAGGCATGATAGACCTTTAGGTTGGGGTCATTATTAATATTAATAGTCATGGATGAGATCGATGTGCCTAATGGTGATAAAGACAACCTTTGAGTCTTTCTATCACATAAAGATTCCTCTACATTGAAGTACTAGGACTTTACCTTCCCACCTTCCTTATCCCATAAGTATAAGACCTAAGTGATGGGGTGGTACATCCAATACATTAAGGCATTCAAGATAGAATGGTACATCCCTGAAGAGCTTACCCAAAACATGTTTAGAATGGTGACCTTCACCATCATGTAAAACTTATGTGTACAACACCTAAAACTCATAAATGGTAACCATTTAGGCTGGTTCAAACTCCCTTACATGTTTTACATGAAGTAATTTAAGGATATGCTAAGGAGAATTCAAAATGAATAGGATATAGACATCCCAGTGAAGTCTATGGATTTGGAAAGGAGCAGTTTGTGGCACCAATATGTGCACCTAGGAGGGAGATCTATAAAAGATAAAGAGGATGACTCAGATCACATAGACCTCTATCCCATATAGAAAGAAGTCATCATGGGGTACATCTTCAATCTTTACTATGAGATGAAGCCAAGGAATAAGGGCATCAACCTTGATAAGGATAATGATCACCCCCATTATATTGGTGAAGAAGGAATGCCAACACCAATAACATAGAAGAAGTCTCCCTAAAAAAAGTGGGGAGAGACACTTGAATAAATTTAAGAGCACCTCAAGTTAAGGATCACATCTAGTGAATAAGTAACCCCCTCAGCTCCAAATAAGAAGTGCATAAATTTTATGCTAGGGAATACTTCTCATTATGATGCCATTAAGTCTAAGCATCCCATTATGATGCCAATAATAACCTTGGAAGAAATGGATGCAGAATAATCTTGCACATAGGAAATGGAGGAAGATGTAGAGGAATAAGTGAGGAAGGTATATATTATTTAATAAGAAGTAGGAGAGGATCCCAACATTGAAGAAGTTCAAAAGACCCTCCAAGGTGGCATTACTATCATGCTTGGAGAAGTAGAGAAGCCAAAAAGTGCCTCATTAGAAGAACCCTCCAAACAACCTCCACAAACTAAGGAGGAAAAGAGAAATGTGTGGAGGAAATTGGGATTGAGTTAGGTAGAAATTTTAAAGGCAATTGTGCTAGAGAACAAAAAAGAGGCCATAAAGGTAGTGGACATGACTAAAGAACATATTGATAGAGTTGAAGCCAAAGAAAATGTGACCGAGGACAAAAAAGATGAATAAAAGATGGCCAAGAGAAAGGTGAATAGAAAAGAGAAGAAAAAATAGGTTGCCACAAGCATAAAACCAACTGAGGAGGCAACAAAGAAGGTGCCTATCACCCCCACTAGTGAAGCAGATCAAGCTGTAAAGTATGCACACCCAAGTAGTGAAGGGGTACCTAAATATAAATAAGGTAATGTTGGTGCCTTGAAAACACCACATAAATGGAACACCAAAGAGACCCAATAAAAATAGGAGGGAAAATATGGCACCTAAAGATAAGAAAAAGTGGATAAAGGGGAAAATCTAAAGAAGAACCCCTCTAGGAATAGGAAGAAGAAACCTCTGAGAAAAGCATAGAAGAAAGTAGTAGCACTGATGAAGAGGAAAAATAGAAAACATAGATATCCATGACAAAATAAGAAGGCACCGAGTTGAGACTTAAAGAGAAGATGTAGAAGGGGTGAACAGATGAATATTTTTACATGTTTGAATACATGCCCTTAAAACTACCATAACCAAGATGCACTAATAAATTTACTTTAAATTTGATAACTACATAGATGAGCCTCACTTTGAGGTGTTGTAAAAGGCCATATTGGGCATGGATAAACCTAAAGAAGGGCATGACTCCCTTCTCATAAATCCCCATGTCATGAAACTAGTTAGGTTGGTGAATACACTCATACAAATGGACATTGAAGTTGTGTGGAAGAACATTACCAATGATGTTAGGGTAGTGAAATGGAATAAAATTACCTAAGATGCCAAAAAAGAATCATAGGCCATAAATTTCAAACTTTAACAACTAGCCAAGTGTATAAAGGCCACCAAACCATCCCTTTTGGTTGGTATTGATACATCCAACCTCTCTAAGGTTGATAAGATAAGTGTGATAGTGGATCATATGCTCTTGAGAATGAAACCAAAGCCAATGAAAGAAGAATAAGAAGATCCCTATGTCACATTACAAAAAGAGCTAGCTGCCAAGCTCAAAGAGGTAGAAAACCTATTCATAAAGCTACAAGATGATGCAGACACAGTCGATGCCATCTTCATGAAATTTTCTAACCAAGCGTCATTAATAGACATACACCTCAAGTAGGCAAAGGGGGAGAAGGAATAATTAATGGTGTAGGTATACTCTACAAGCATGGTGAAGCATGCATAAATAATGGGTAGGGTGAACATACTGAGCACACAAATACATAACTAAGAGCAAAACCTGAAATAATTTTTTTTCACCTTTCAAACTAAGGCATGCAACCAAGGAGTAATCCTAGATGAAAGAGTCAAAAAGACTAAGGAAAGGCTATAAGTCTGTAGGAAGGAGTTAGATAGAACTGATGTGCTTGCACTTAGCACTAACTCTATAGAAATAAATAGTGCCATAGAGGAAATCAAGTTTGATAAAAAGGGATTCTAGGAATTCAACATTGAAATAAGGGAGAGTACGCTTGAGTTTTGTGTGCCTAAAGCTTTGGTAGCCTAGTCTAAGGGCAGACTAGTAATATTTTATGGGGCAATGTTGAACCCATATTTTAACTATGGATCTATGCCAACTCAATAAGTACCTTGATGTAAGGTGATTATTTGGGATGATTGTTATTTTGATATCTTTTGTGCCAGATAGAGGAATTAATGTACACCTTATGCCAGCTGATAGGTGGCTAACTAATGCAATGATTTCTTGGGAATATTCAAGGAGTGGTAGCATGTGGTGATCATAGCATGAAGGGCATAATGTAAGGGAGATATAAAAATTATTGCTTAAATATCTAACTTGAAAACTGGCATGCACAACTCCACCCTGGTAGAAGGTGCTCCTATATCCTATAAAAGCAAGCTCAAACTAGTGAGCAGAGAGACATAAATAGATGTAGTGAAGATATTCAAAATTGACCCTAGATATAATGGTCACCATTAATATTATAACTAGCTTGAATGCCATGACAACTTTGTTTATGTCATCCCAAGCTTGCATGTGAGCCCTTGGGTAGGTAAGTAGTTTAGTAAAGTTTTACTCCATCTTATATTCTTTGTTTTAGGAAATATAAACTGTTCTCTATATTTGAATCTTTAAGTAATGAATAAGAATGGTTTTAGTAATATTTAGTGTCCTTTGATTTAATGTATTTCACTTCACTATTAAATTGTGTAATGAATGAAATAGTTATAATGGTTTAGTTTCAATATATTAATGTTAATTTTAAGCAAGCTTTGGTTCATATCGTAATGGCATCCCTACTCTATGGAATGACCTAAGTATAGATAAGAACTCACACCTAGTGATGATATCCTTACATGAAACATGAGCCTAGTATGAAATTTATGTAAAATGTCCCCTTAACCTTTTAAAAGTGCCTAAATTATGCTAACCTTAGTGAAGTAGAGGCTTGCACCCTTATGACCAAAAGTAGTTCCCCAAATAGGATTTGTGCCTATAGATCATCAGCCTAACCCAAAAACTTCTTACACTAATGAATTTTCCAAAAGCCTTCTATAAATTACCAAGTCTTACATATGATGCATTGCACCATGATAAAACTATCCTAATTCAGGTGTCAGTTCTTTCTCTACTGAACTTTGGGTGAGTGCATAAGGCTTATGCCTTATGTGAATTGATGCTAGTGCAGTTGAGTGATAAATGTTGAGTATTATAGGAACATACTATGGTTTCACCTAATTTTAATAAGTCTATAACTAACTTAGACAACCAAATAAGTGCCTAAACCTATGAATAAATGAATTGACCCCCTTTTCTATAACAATTAATTGTACCATAATAGTGATAGGAATTAGATGTTTACATTTTGCCCTTGTTTTAGAAAGCATGGTGAGACATTCAGTCGAAGTGATGTCTTTTCAAAGAATGAAAAGGTTATTATCATAAAAATAAATAAATTTTATTCCTATTTTCTATTTTTTTAAAAAATTGCATGAATTACAGAGAAATAGGTTTACGAAATGCCCCAAACATCATTTGAATGGTGCATGATGCTCCCTTGAAGGTAAGATGGAAAATGTGGAAATATTTGATGGGTGGGCCCTCAATTGGAATAAATTATAATCTCATTAATTTCAGCAAAAAGGCTAAAAAATAGAATAATTAAAAGAAAGTAGGAGGAAAAAATATCAGTAGGGATAAAATAGTAGCTAGATAAAGATATAATGACACAACTCTAGGCCTAGTGGGTGAATATTTTAAAAACTTTACTATATTTTTATCCTTGTGGGTAAAGATATTTCATTTTCATCTTAGCTATAGTAAATTTTGATCTTTGATATTTTCACATGAGAGAGTTGAGAAAAATGGTCAATATCCTGCACCATCATTATCTTGGTGAGTGCGTGAAAGAGCACTAGTGACCATCAGGGAGTGAAGCATTGACAGGTACCTTTTTTGGTTTTTAAATTTAGCATTTATTATATTTATTTCACATAAGAAGTGGTGGATTGGATTATCCCACTATTTTTTCCAATTTGGAAAATGAGTTCACCCATAAAAATGGTAAGAATGCTACAAGATCAATGATCTCACTGTCCTTTTGGTAGGATCATGGGTCAAAATGATGATATCACAAAGACAATGGCAAACTCATATTTTTGGTAAAATTTGCCTTATCAAATGGTGATTTTACTAAGATCGATGGGATCACACTACCAATTGGCAGAAACATCTTGTAAAATTATGGGATCATGATAATTAGTGGGAATGCCTTGTAAAATGGTAGGAATGACCTGCTAAATGGTGAGATCACCAAAACAATGGCAAGAATATAAGAAGAAAATATAATAGGGCCATTAAGAGATTAATCTAGGCCCAAAATTAGAACAAGAGGGATAGAGACACATAGAGGACTAGTCTATGCCTCAAAGTTAGAAGAATATGATAGAAAGATAATTGACATGATGCCCTATGTCTAATTTATAAGAGTGAGGTGTGATTATCACATCATGAAAGTGGTGTTATTAAGTACTAAGATGATAGGGAATGATGACATATGATTTCATGGGCATCCTAGTAATAATGGACCTTTATCACCTAACATGCTTGCTAGTGATTCATATAGACAAAGCATACTTGTTAGCACTAGCAGAGAGGTGGCATTTTGAGACTTCCATGTTTAATTTTACAAATGGGGAGGCTATAATAACACTAGAGGATATACATTAGATTTTTTATGTGACTATGTGAGGTCATGTGATTACTTAGATAGGGTTTGGATGATAGGCCATGTTAGATGATCTACTGGGGGTAGTGGAGTAGGAGATTATGGACGAGTACATAGATGTGGATGCATTAGAGGATTTGGCTTGGCCTTTAGAGGGTGGAGAAATATAGGGGATAATTTTCCTAGAGGTAGTGGTTTTGATAGCTATTATTAATGACTTTATGTTGCTTGACAATAGTAGGTGATTCTTTCCTTTGGGGTTGACTGGCATGGTGTAGCAGATGTTTAATCAATTAACATGGTTTGTATGGGGACCTATAATTCTTGAAAAATTATACAAGGATATTCACGTGATAGTGTATAGGTGAGGGTACAACATAGGCCACAACACATTACTACAAGTATGGGCCTAAGAACATATAATGATTGCATGGCCAGTGGGGCTGAGATATTAGAGGGGACCAGAGGATCCTGTGACTTGGGGATGGTACCCAATGGGGCTAGGCATGTAGGGGTACTTAGGGATACTTATGGGATCTACCCTAATATATGTAAGCCATTGATGAGATGGATATTTCATTTGGAATCCCTACTTGGGGATATAGTTTTTATAGGTGGAGGACGTATTTGTGATCAGGTATATGATCACCCCATGCTACACTATAGAGTACCATGATTATGTGGTGGAGAGGTACAAGCTAGATCAAGTTAGATAGTAGTTTGGTATGTAGTAGAACATCTTAGAGGGTCCACACTAATTTGCACATGTGACCAAGGAAATCATAGAGTTAGGGCCACCAGTGCCTAAGGTAGAGTCATTCATTGATTATGAGAGGGTGGTTCATATTCTATGGGACTATATGGGAGGATCTCTAGATTTAATGGTTATTGATGTATATGCTACATGGTGGATAAGAGTGAGATCTATTCAACTTACTAGGCCATTGCCCCAGTAGCTAGTCTTATAATATAAATGGGTGTAGATGAGGAGGGACTAGGGACATCCCTAGCATAATGGTAGGGTTAGGTTCCCATGTAGAAATCATTTCATACATTATTCCATTATAGGTGGTACAACCTTAAGGATAATAGGATCTTACATAGGATGTAGAGATGGATGAGCTAGATGGTTAGGTTATGGATACAAGGGATGCCCCATGTGGTGATGGAGGCCACAAGATAGAAAAATAAGAGGCAAGGCCCTTTGAGATAGGTATAGGTTCAAGATCAAGAAGGGCAGGGCCCTTAGGTAGAGGGAGGTTCACATAGGACCAGGGTTTGATATACAAGCCCTAGAGGGATATTTTTGCATGCTTCTTAGATATTTTAGGATTATAGATCATTATGGCTAGGTTACATGCCTAGTTGGCTATTGCACATGGAAAGACCACTAGGCTATAGGGTCTAATTATGGCCAAGGATGTAGATATTATGGGTCTCAAAGGATAGGTGGCATAGTTAGTAGGGGTTCAAACCTAGTTATCCATAAAAGATATAGAGTTTGTGATAATGATCAAAGAGCATGATTTTATTTGGGCAAAGATGGATATGTTGACATAAGAAAGAGATGAGGCTCAAAGGCTAGGACATATATAGGAGCTAGATCAATGAAAACCTTGGCTGATGTGATTATATTTAAGGATGATCACTTATACAAAAAGGATAATTTACTATGTGCTAAGGATGATATATCCTATTTAAGGTGAGCTTATGAGGTTGCAATTTTGATAGATCAGAGAGTGGCTTCCTATAAGGAGTATACATGTCACAATGGACTAGCTAGACTTTTAGGTCTAAACAAGGGATAAAATTAGAGTGGTAAATGACACAAACAATTATATAGGGGGTTATCATATGGATCCACCACCACATTTACCAGTAGTAATTACATATATAATGGGTCAAATTTTATATTAGAGTCCCCCAAAGGATGAACATTATGAGAGCTGATTGCACTAGCTCCCTTTTTTTATTGATGATATGTATAGATATTATCATGATGTCTAGAAACATGATTTTGAGATATATATGACACTCATTTTTGGTATACTAATATTTATACATGGACTGTTAATATTCTTTGATTGTTGCATGATGTTGTTGTTGATATTACTCTTTTTATGATATGTTTTGATATGCTAGTTTTAGGAGATGCACTTCTTTAGTTAGCATATGGATATTGATGTATTTATTATTTTTAATGTATGAATAGATGCTACTATATAATTTAAGAGATTCACATCCCAAAATAATCATATAAATAGTCAATTAGACTCATAGTGTATGTCAAGAGATGCACGTCTTGCATAGAGTCTTGTTTATTTTCAAAGATGGTCTAGGATATATCTTGTGTTAGGCATTGGGTGTGGTATGTTTAGAAATGATTTTTAGTGCTTCATTAACTTTTGGATTTGGATCACTTAGTGTTTACTATAAAAAATTAAAATTATGCATCATAAGTATGGATAACTCATAATAACATTATATTTATGTTTGCACTTTGGCTGATTCGAAGGTGAATATTTATAAGTAATGGTAAGGATAATAGATAAAAAAAACAAAGTTATAACTATTTATGTTTAAATAAAAAACAAAGAGAAAAATAACAATACAAAAATGTAACCTAACTTAAAATCAAGATATGAACAATAAAGTTTTAATTAGGAACAAGAATGTATAAAAGCAAAGCAAGAAAAAATTATTAAACAACTTGAAGTCAGGATATGAATAATCAAGATTCACGTGTTTTAACAAAATGTTCTTAAAAAACAAACAAATAATAAAACAAGTTAAATATAAATGTAAATAAATCAAACCTAGGTTAAATCTAGACTCAAAATGTTAACCAAATGGATTTCACACAAAATAACAAAACAATAAAACAAAAGAGAAAAAGGAAGGCACAAAAAAATGCTAAGAAATAAAAAAAAAAATACTTAATAAAAAGGAATGAATAACAAGACAACAATAGATAAAATGACAATGCAATCAACATAATAATGAAAACACAATAAAAACCAACAAAAAAGATAAATAAATAACATAATCTAATTATAAACTAATGAAAATTAATAAAACACTAACAAAAGTAAATGAATTTTTAACAAAACACAACAAAATAACAATAAAAATAAAAAAACACACACAAACAAGGGTTAATCACAATGTTAGAGAAATTAGAAAACAATTTTTTCATGTATATGTAATAGAGGCATTATGCTCTATGATAGGGTGACCTCCAATCTAAGAAATAACTATATTGGTATAATGAGACAAGAACAATAGAGACAAAGTTGCCTCCAAGTGATATAGAAAAAACAACACAAAACAAAATAGGGGGAAAATAGAAGAAAAGGAAGGGGTGGTTGAGCTGACTCCAAATACACGAGGCAAGTGAACACTACCTACATAATTCTAGAGATGCAAGATGAAACATGAACTTCAGGCTAAATGTCATTCTCCCAGGATATGGGATAGAAGAAAAGTGATGATAAGAAAACATGATTGTATTATAGAGTAATAAGTACATGGGATCATAAAATGGTGAGTGTATAAGAGATAATTACTCATAAAATGGAAAGATCATGGGATTAGAATAAATAAAGGTTCAAGACAATGTTTTTGTTCTTTTTATCTATCAGTTTTAAATGCTTTTGTATGTTTTAAATAAGCAACAGAAACATAATATTAATAAAATTCCTAGGGAATTACCTAACTGAGGAGATGTAATTCCATAAGTAAGAGTTCAAATAATATCTAAATTGATTACAATGGTAATCATGAATATAAATAATAACACAAATAAATAACTAATGGAGGAGATATACATCCAAGAGTAGGAGTTCTAATAATAGCTAAAACCAATTGCAATGCCCTGCTTGATCCTATCAAGGTGACAATATGCACCAAATAATAACAAAATAATAAGAGAAAAGTATGCAGTGTTGAATAAATATGAGGAATCATTCAAAAGGCAAAAACCATGTGCTAACATATCTTCTTTGACTTGTATATAAAAGAAAGATATGAAATACTATTTAAGCTAAACTGCTTTATAGAATAGGTGCTAAGTGTGTCTAGAATGCCTATGAATCATAATTGGTTATGGAAGAAAATAGTCTGGGTTACAATGGTCTAGGGTATTAAAAGAATATTTTTCTAGGAATAATGGTCAAGGTTACAATGGTCCATAATAGAATGAAAATGAGTCCAATGCAATATAAATGATTCAAAGTGCCAACGGTCCAAGGGTCCAATGGTTAAGAGTTATAATGGTCTAGGGTAGTAAAAGAATAGTGTTAAAGATAGAACGGTCTAAGATAGAACAAGACAAGATAAAAATGGTTCAAGATTGAAGGGTTTAGAGTATAATATTAGGCTAAATGACTTCAACACAAGTTTACCCTAAGTAAGGGGTCTTGTAGATAATTATCCAAAATACTATCAAGTTTAGAACCACTTGGGATGTATAATATTCATGGGTTCTAGGAGTTCTTTGCCATCTAGAGTAGCCAATCAGTATTCCCCCAATCTATAATTTATTATGACTATATATGGGCCTAGCCAATTGGGTTGAAACTTACCCTTCTTCTTATGTTCAACATTAGTGTTCTTTTGGTTCTCCTTTAAAACCAAATCACCAATTTCAAACTCTCAAGGGATAATGCACTTGTTATAGCTTTTACGTAATCTATTCTAATATGCTTTTAAGTTGCCCAAGGAAACTAAGCACTTACCATCAAGGAGCTCAAGATCTTCCAACCTAGAACTCTATAATCTTCATCATCTTCATTGTTCTCCAATGATACTCGCAATGAAGGTAGCTCAATCTCAATCAAAATAATAACCTCTATTTCATAAATAAGGGAGTATGGAGTGGATTTTTTGGGTGTTCGATGACTAGTATTATAAGCCCAAAGGGTATAAAAATTTGTAAGTACCAATTACAACCAACATCATTGACAATATTTTTTAGGATTATAATAATTATTTTGTTAGATGCATCAAATTGAATGTTTCTTTGTGGGTTACATGGTTTGGATTTCTTGTGCTTAATTTTGAATTTGGCACAAATATATTCAACATCTTGATTTAAAAATGATCTTCCATTATTAGATATAATACAGGCTAGGATACCATATCAATAGATGATATGATAATGGATAAACTTGGCAATCTACTTCCTAATGATGTGAGAGGAATGGCCTTGATCCGCTTAGTAAAATACTCAGTTGTAGTGAAAATGTGTTTATGGCCATCAAAATAGGTTAAGTTGATTTTCTTGATGAGATCAAGGCCCCATGTAGATAATGACCATGGTAGAGTGATTGACTGGAGTTGTAAGGAAGGTGCATGTATCAAATTACCATGCTGTTGGCAAGTAACACACTTGTTGACATGACTATAAGCATCTATTTCCATCTTAAGCCAATAGTATCAAGTTTTGAGGAGTTTCTTGGCTAAGAATACACTATTGGTGTGGGCGCACACATTCCTTCATGAACCTTTTTAAGAGATAACTTGGATTCTCTCAAAGATAAAAAATGAAGAAGTGTTCCATCATAGCCTTTATGATAAAGCATGTTTCCAAGGAGGACATAACATGCTATATAATGAAATAAGACTTTATGGTGATTATGTGAAAGGCTAGGCAAAAAAACTTGGTCATGGAAATAACTATAAATCTCCTAGAACCAAGGTAGTTTAGGTGGGGTATTGGAACCAACAATGGTGCATACCCTCTTTGAATTTGGTAGTACAGGATCAGGTTGTAAAAGATTTTCAATGAGAACCTAATACTCTTTAACACTACTGGTAATCTATATCATGGACCCAATTATTTTGATTACATCCATATATATATTATTAGCTCATGGTACCTATTCAAATTATACCATGATAGTAGATCTATGAGGGACAACATCTCATACCCGGTAGTATAATTAATAATTATGTCGATATTGGGCAAAGAAAAATTATCTTTGGGACATGCCTTATTGATGTCTCTAACATCAGTACAAATGCATATACCCCATGGCATTTTTATTACTATAAATACATTTGATATCCATTTAGAATAGTCCAATGGTTTGATGAAGCCATCTCCTAATAGTTTCTCTAGTTATGATTTTACCAAAAGAACGATATGTGGATGCATCTTTCTTAATTTATGTTTGACTGGATTATCATCTGGATGAACAATAAGTTGATGCAAAACCAATTTAGGGTCTAAGCCTAACATGTTATAATAAGACCATGCAAAGATATCAATAAAATCCCTCAAAGTGGTGACAATGTGATCACACTCTTCATCGATGAGGGAGGATCTAAGATCAACAATTTTGGGATTATCATAAGTCCCTAGGTTCACTTCAATGGTATTTTTGATGAGAAGCATAAAAACATCTTCTATAATAGTGGGAAACATTTGATCTTGATCCTCTTCTTCTAATTCAACTTCTGGTTGTTCTTCCCAAAGCCTTGAATAATGAGAATAATATGAATATACCAGTTCAGGTAGTAGCCAACTAACAAATTTCTTTGGAAAGTTAAGAGTAGAAAATTTATGTTGTTCTAATGTGATACTGGCACTGGCTATAGATCAAGGATTTATTGGACACTGTGAATGCTTTGGAGATAAGCAAACTTCCCCATCTAAGAGTGCCTAAAATAGTTTTTCACTCAAGGGCTTGTCTTTTTTTACTATTTACGTAATCAACAAACACCTAAAAAAGGTTTTCACCTGAAGATCTTGGTGTTTTATCTTTTTCATGACCAATAAAGTTTGCCTACTATCCAAAGTAGGTGGTAGAGTACAAAAATAAGTTGAAGCCTTGCTTATGATCTCTAATTGGTAATACATGTCTAAGGCCTATGTACTTGGCAATAGATTCCTCATTCTAAAATTCATCAAGGGGTATAATAAAATCTTGTTGGTCCCAATCAATGAGGTCAAGATGGTGAAGGAAAAGGGGATAATGAGGTGTGATAGTAATAATCGAGTTAGATTCAAATAGGTCAGTGTCAAAAAACTCATGTTAAATTATATAATGTGATGATGCATCACTATCAAGAGTCTTGTTGCTAGTTGATTTAGAAGAATTACTATTAAAATACATGAGGTCACCCCCAGGTGGTATAAATTTGAAACCTTGACTCATATTAGGCTTACTAGTTGATAATTGTTCTAGGATTCCTTGCTCTTATGGCCCAAGGCCTTTATTTATATAATCAAAATTTCCCATAATCTAATTAGGGATAAGATACTTAGGGTTCTAAAAATAGTCAACAATGTCTTCAAAATATAACCAGTCTCCTTCAATAAAGGCTTCCTGATCCTAATTTGGTGAAGTAGTAAGTATGAATACCATTGGTGGTTTTTGTGTATCTTTCTTCTTTTGCCAAATCATGTTGGGCCTGTAAGGGCTTTGGGAAGGCTTGGGTTTTTCTAAAGACTTAGGAGATTTGGGAAACTTAGCAATCTGAAAGGCATCTTTCATATGGTACATAGAAATGTGTCATCCTTAATAGTGACCTTTTATACAAGTGTTACTAGAAATGGATCAACCAAAGTGGAATCAAGGTCACTTGGGTTGATATAATTAGACTTGGGTGGTTGAAAAACTATTTATTTATTATTTTTTGCTATGAATTTAGACCCAGGGTAATAGTTATAATTGAGAAATTCAACCTCTAGGAGTTTTCAATACTGGTAGAGATGTAGATTAGTAGGAATGGTGACTTCAATCCCATAATGGGGGAATTTGCGGCATTGGTGTAAAGTGGATGGGATAAACTATACTTCATGGATCTAAGGATGACCAATAAGTATGTTATAATTCAATTCAATATCCATAATATGGAATAAATTATGATGGGATACATACCCTATAATAATTAGCAAATAAATAGTTCTATAAAATTCCCTTTTATAATTATTGTATACCTTGATCATGATTGTTTATAGCTAGATATCCTTGGAAGTATAACCTAATAATTGTATTAACTTGAAAGACACTATGTTTATCCCTAAACCATTATCTATAAGAACCCACTTGATCTCATGATTTTTGATGATGACCTCAATAGACAAGGGGTTGTTATGGCTAGGAACAAGAGTAGACATATCTCTTTGATCAAATGTAACTTTTTAGAAAGGAGATAAATAACCTAGAAGTGTTTGAAATTATTTAGGTTTATTGTCTTAGGGAATAGTGGACTATTAAAGTAAGTCATTCAAAATAGTTTTATGGACTTCTAACATATATAAAGGATCTAAGATATAAATTTTTGTAGGGGTTTTACTTAGTTTGTCCAAGATATTATATGAATTTTCAATGGAAGCATAAGAGGGTTTAGCCTTGAATGATATAGTGTTCAATTTTTGATCTAAAGTCATAGTGTTCATGTTTGTCCTCATGTTGGAAGAGGGAAAAAGGCCTTGGAGAGTGACTCATGAGTGTCTAGATGTGATTGCACAATCTAGAGTCAACAAGGAGCCATTATAATTAGAAGAAGAAGACAAAGGGTCTTGGATGGTGACTCATGAGAATTTAGTTGCATTTGCATAATTTTGAGTTGGAAAAGAGTCATTATAATTAGAATAAGGGGGTATAGAGATAATAACCCATAAAAACTAAGGTGCAATGGAATTTATTGAACTTGATGTGATGTTACTTAAAGGGGAGGGTGTTGACCCTATAATGGGGTGTTTAGTACTTTGAGAAGCATTGGATGATTCATGGGATTTGATTATAATGGTGGTAATGTGATTTGCATAAATATGTCCCACAATGCTATTATAGCCATATGGAATGTTATTATAACCTATCTTATTAAAATGGGTATTATGATCCTAATTATGATCACTCTGATTATGATTATAGCTTTGTGCTTGTTGACACTGGTTCTGCCCTTGGTTCTGATTATTTATTACTGGCTATTGATTATGTTTAGGAAATGAGTCTTTCTAAATTTCCATATCCTGATTAGTGTTTTACACCATGTGTTTCACTTCAATTTCACCATGTTAGATCAAGTCCTCAATAAGGTGCCTCAATTGAACACATCGGTAAATGCCATGGCTGATAACATGATGGAAAATACAAAACTCATCTTCTTGATAATAGTCAGGTTTGGGTTGATCTTTAGGGACTGGTTGTGGTATAGGCCACATAATTAGATTGGTTCTTATGAACTTTTGGAATATGGCCTCAATAGTCTCTCATAGTTTGCTAAATACCCTATATTTATTGAATGCCATTTGTAGAGGAGCCCTTTGCAAAGTGGTTGGTGGATTAAGTGGATCTAGTTTCACATTTAGAACTAGTAGAGCCTACACCATTTGTACAAGTCTAGATTCTATCACTCCATTTCCCACCATGTTCTTGTTTTTTTTAACCCTTTAGGTTTTTTTGTAGTAACATCTTGAACAAGTGATTGGGTTTGATTAGATGTTTAAAACTATTAATAAATCTTGATAAGGCCTTTATTAATTAGTTCATTCTCAATATACACACCCTTGTCTATGCTTTATTTGAATGTGTTTGCATAAATGAATCATAGATTATGAACTAAATTAGGGTGTAGGTTTTGTGAAAAAATATCATCGAGTTGTTTATCTAGAAAATTATGTTAGAAGCATCCAACTAATGATCTCCATCATTGTAGATATGCTATGAAAATTTCCCCATCTCATTATTTTACTTTACATAAGTCAACCACAATCAACTCATGTTCAATGTTGTAAGAGAATGGTTGATAATTGTTTTAGATAAATCATTCCAATCTACCACCAATCCCTTAGGTAATTTGAGGATCCACTCCAAATCTTTCCCAACCAAACTATGTGGAAACAAGTGAAGTGGATAAACACTACTATATGCTACCTCTTGGCATAATATGAAAAGGGCTTGGATATATTCTTGAGGTTCACCCTTACCTTTGTATTTATCAAACTTAGGCACCTAAAAATTAGGTGGGAAATGGACTTGGAGAATACTTAAGTCATATAGATATGGACATATCTCATCAAACTTATATTTATTTACTATGTTTCCCATATCCAATCTTGACATGTTTTAATTCATCGAATTCCACTCCTGCATATTTGGTACATTTGTAGGTGGAATATATTTTTTTTTGGGTGGTATGTACCCATATTGCATTATTTTTTAGGGATATAAACCCTATAATCTGAGACTTTGTTTTGGTTTACTCCCTGAGTCAAGTAGGTCAGCCACTGATTCTTAGGTCATTATTAAACATTCCTTGAAATTTGCAACTATGAACTATAAGTATATTATTGGTTTTGAGGAGTCTATAGTTAGTTAACCAAAGGACATGATGGTTGAGAGGAAATTGCCAAAGTTTTAAAAATAATACTCCCAATATGTGTTGAGTTTTTTCCCTTGGTTTTATGAAGGGACAAGACCTTCTTGGTTATTAAAGAATGTATGCTCTGTGTCTAGTAAAACCTGTTGTAAAGCATCCCTAGGTTTGTTTTGTTTAGATGAAATTCTAGGATTTATCATACATTTAGGCTCAACTAATGTATGTTATGTTTGATTTATCACATTATTTTGCTCTTTAGAAGCATTGTTGTTGATCACAATTGTAGTCAAAAGGTCTATTAAGTCCATGATAAGCTATTATGCATATCATTTACTAATTTTATTGATCTTGGTAGCAAGATATTGATTGTTGGGAGTATAATCTATGAGTGTTTCTTTTCCCTTGCTAGAAGAAGCAATATTGGATTTTACAATGAGAGCAAGAGATTACTCTTGTTATTGCTCTTCTACCCTAACAAATGTGTGTAATTATTCTATCAAGAAATATGATGACAAACTAGCACTTGATTATATCAACCTTAGGAGGGATTCATCTTTGTCTACTAAGGGTTGATATTCATAATAATCTTCTTCATACACTATGGTTATTGGGATATATTTGAACGTGAAGGAATTGTCTTATTCATCATAAAAATGCTCTTCCTCGTAACTAGGGCCATAAGTGACCCCACTAAAATTATACCTTTTTTTCATGCTTGGAATATTGTTTTTCTTATTTGATAAGATGTGAAATGTGTTTTTCAAATGTTTTAAAAAGAGTTTTAAGAATTATTCAAACAAATGATAAGGTAAAATGAACCTATAATAAATGAAGTGGCATATTACCACATAATTAGAAGAAAGTGGTTACAAATTTACTCAAATTTGGTGGGTTGAAATTATCAAATTAGAAGAGGGTAAAATAGATTTGGAACATAAAGTGTAGGCTAACACAAAAAACATAGGTGAAAGATATGTCAATACCATAAAATCTAGATACAACTATGATGAGTTAAAACTAGAAAAATAGAAGGCATTTTTTATTAGGAAGATAACAATGCAAACTAAGAAGCTCAAAATGTGAATTAACACAAGAAATCCTCAGTATAAAGCCAAAACTAAACAAGCAACATAATGGTGCCACATGGCAACATGATATAAAATGGTCTATGAACTTAGAGCGTAAGCGAATGCAAGATGATCTAAGTTCATAATGATAATAAAGTGATCATGATTATAGATAATGACCTTCAATATAAATGGGAAATCATACCCAAGTTATTCAAACCAAGTGTGAAAGCTAAACTAATAGCACCCTAGATCATAATTTAGAAAGGTGAGATTCTGAATTTAGATGAAAAAGAATGAAGGACTTTAAGATTTTGAAAAGTGGGAAAATGGTCTAGAATTAAATGGATAAAATAATAATGTTGTCAAATAATACAAACATAATGTTCTGAATGATGTTTTGAATAAAATAAAAAGTGATTTTAATTTGGTCAGTGTAACACATCTTTGTTAAAATAGAATGATGTATGATAAAGTGTTTGGTTCTTTGACATGTTTTGGATTTCACACAAATAATTTTATACTAAAAAAGACCAAGTAAGTAAAGGATAAAATGAAAAACACACCTAAGTGTAACATCCTAAATCTTAAAATTGACAAGGTTGCATGATACTATCAAATTATATCTATATACGTGCTCTTGAGAGGATTTTAATTATTAATCCAAAAGTAAAAGCACATAAAAAATAAGGTTTTTACACTCCCTCTTCTCGTAGGAGTTTGTACGGTGACATGAAACTTCAGGCTACTTACACTACATCAATAGTATATTCATGGAAAATGGGGTTTATCTAAAACTAAATTTTTGCATGTCTAAATGACCAAGTGTGGATAACACTAGATATGTTCATTTTAATTAGATCCACATCAACTAACTTGCTATGAAAAGGTCTTGTCCTTTTCACAACCATTACATCCTTCAATTGCTTAGTGTAGTGTGATATCCAAGTTGCCCTTATAGTCTAAGGCTAATAACCACTAATAGAGCTTGTTTTAACTACTTAAAATAAGTGTCTGAGTGGGTCACCCTCAATTTATATACCCCAATATGGATTGGTCTTGAAAATATTCTAGGAGATGAATTCTCAACTCAATGCTTCCCTAGAGAACCCATGAGGAGGTGATGAACTCCCACTTACAAGCCAAAGTGCATAAAAATAAAAACCAGTGAAAAGAATTTAAGGTCATTTTAGGATCACCCAAACCATACAAATTTGAGGAGGTTCTATGTAAATTTATTTTTATGACTTTTAAAAAGGCACTAAATGCAAATAATGAGTGCTTTTGGTCACCCAAGTTCCCTAAAGGGGATGGGGGGAGAGCATACACGTAACATTTTTTTTTGCTAAAATTAAATAATTCAATAAACAAGCATAAAAAATAGAACTCTTAAGAGTATTTAGCTAATGTGAGAGTTTATTTTATGACACCAAAATGAATTATGAATGAATTTTACCTTTGAATTGTTAGGAAATAGATACTAAGTGACTTAAATCCTACAAAGAATACATTAGAAGTTTAAAATTAGGGTGTGAAATTGTTATAAAAAACTTCTAGCTTGTTATTTTAAGTCTCTATTTTATTGTGTAGGTTATTCTTTCCATTTCACAAAGTGATATCACCATTCCCTAGTGTGTTCTTACCATTCCACATATCGATATCACCATTATATAATGCATTCCCACCATTTCATAGATTGATCTCATTGAAAGATAGATCAAAGGAAACATTGGTTTGAAATCCCATCGATTGGCAGTGTGTTATTATTGATTAGCAAGGTGATCCCATATAAGTACAAGGCATTCCCATTAAAATAATAGAAACTGATAAAAATAAAATAAAAGTTACCTATCAGTTTTTGGTCTAGGATGATCTCACTATTTTATAGGTTGATTCGGCCAATCCATAAAGCAATCTCACTGACCTACAATGCATTATTGCCATTATATATAGTAATCTTGCCAATCACAGAGTGATCTCATTGATACCATAAAACACACAAGTAGACAGAGGGAGAATAAGATTTATCTTACCATTCATGGAAGTGTTCCTACCATTTCACAAAGTGATCTCATTGATGTTCAGGTCAATCTCATTGAATTTTAGAGTGATCCTACTATTTTATAGGTTGATCCTACCATTTATATCAAAATCCACATAAATATGAAATGAGAGAAAAAAAAGTGAAAATCATCCTCCAAAGAGGGTATAAATGAAAAATTATAAGGTATAAATACTTGTGTGAGGTGCGAGTCCCATCGAGCATGCCAAAATGTAGAGTAGGATTACAAGATGTGTTAGTCCATGTGTTAGTCAATAAAATATCTATAAGAAAGTATATAGACATTAAAACATCAAGATCACTCCCTCATGGGGTGTTGATAATGAATTATAAGAACTATATAAAGAAGGAATACCACCAAACCTTTCAAATAATTTCCCTCCTAAGAGTGGCCAAAAAGAGTATTTTCCCCTAGATTTGGTGTTCCAAGTCTGTGTCAATGATGAATAACAATCTATTCCATCATTTCCTAGTGCACCAATGGCTTAGGCTCATAATATTTTTTTGATTTGTGCAAATAGGTAAAGATTTTTTATAGCAATTTTTACATGGTAAGTTTATATCACTGAAGCTTACAAATGGTGATCTTGGATCACTTATTTATAGATTTCTAAAAATGTTTAAGATCAACCATGACCATCCATATTGAGATCAAGATGTGTGGCTAGAAACTAATTCAATTTGGGAAGGACAAACCATAAATATTCCCATTAATATTTGGAATAATGGGGCACTAATGAGGCATGGGAGGGCTTAATCCTGATATTTGTTCCATTAATGGCCTATGGATGCCACCCCATTGATGATGTCATGAGATGATGAAAATTTGATGAATGAATTTCTAATAAATATATTTTCAATAACTTCCATGGAATTTTCACTTAGGCTCTTGATTTACTTTAATTTTCTTAAGTGGGTTTTCTTATTTTCCTATAATTCTTGGGAAATATATTGTATGCTTAATCAATGTGGTCAAAAATATCATTTTAGAAAGTCATAATTTTACTATAGTATAATTATAATAAGGTGTCAATTATGTATGGAACAATTCCCTAGTTAGAGCATTATAGATGTGAAATAACACATGCACATGGCATGTGCTACCAAATTAGAAAAATTTAGAGGTCTAGAGTGTTATTTCACATTGTCATAATTTCACTTGAAGTGATTTAAGAAAAGAAAATAATCACATAATATGTATCACCCCATTCAGGGATACATTAGCCTAAATTGGCATCTATATGTGACAAGTTTGAACCATTTAGCACATTTTAGTGATTTTGGCCTAGATTGTGTGTTATCATAGAATATTGCTTAGATTGAAAATTTTAGCACAATAGTTATAGGAATTGGATGTATACACATTGCAACATAGTGTTTTTCATCATATCTCACATATATCACTCAAGCCACATTACCTTTTCAAGATGAAGAGTCACTCATGGAATCCCAAATAATTCAACTTCTCTAGCAATTCTTTAGCCTCTATGGCAATGTAATCTATGTAAATATATTTATAACATCATATTGTAGGAAGATAGTGTGGAGAGGATTACAAAGAAAGTTAGTCAAGAATTAGTCCATAAATAGTGAAACTTGCATAAATAACTAACTAACCAAGCCTATCTATTCCTATGGGAATTATAAAGGATAGAAAGAAATAAATGAAAGAAAGCAACACCATATTACCTTTTCAAATGGATTCACCATACCCATGTGGCTCAAAAACATGTTATCCCTTGATCAAACATCCTTGTCTTTATCAAAAATGGTGGTAAGCTCCTCCAATGCCTCAAGAACACTCCATAAAACCTAGGCTCATGACTTCAAATCACTAAACTAGCCTATCAATGAAGCTTGTCAACAAAATCTAGTATCAAATGCAAAACATTGTGGAAACAATTTAACATTATAAATTTACAATATTCAATCTTTGAAGATATTTGAGAATAATAACCTTGCATGAAAAATAACTTTGAAATGATGTTCATGGCCTCTCTATTTATATGTTTTTGAGATTGGTCAGGATCAACCATGACCGTCCATCTCAAGATTGAGATGTGTGGCCATGGATAATCCTAATATTTAGAATTAAATCCATAATTATCCTCATCATGACCTTGTAAGAAGGGGCATTGAAGAGGCATGAGAGGCATTAACTAGGCATGAGTGACCCATAATCTTGATATTTGTGGCATTTATGGCCTAGGGATGTCTTCCCAAAAAATGATGTCACATGATGATGCAGTTAATAAGAATCAATTTTAAAAAAGAAATATTGAACAACTCTCATGAAAAATCCACTTAAGCTCTTGATTTGGATTAATTAACCTTAAATAAGGTTAATCAACATTTGTCCAATTATTTGAAAATTAGCCCTCAATTAATCAAAATGGTTAGAAAGTCATATTACTGAGTTCTAATTTGACTTAGGAAGAATTAGAAGGTGACGTTAGATGCACAAGAACCATATTTCCATTTAGGATATTTTCAACACAAAATAAAAAGGGTACGTGGTGTATACCAATTAATTTTGGAGAAAAGAGTGATCCAAAGCACAAAAGGTGAAATCATCATTTTAACTTAAAATGAATCGATCAAAGTTAGCTAGCCCATAAATTGCATTACCCCATTTAGGGATACTTTGACCTAGATTGACACTTGTAAATGCCAATTTCAAACCATTTAGCATGTTTTATGAATTTTGACCTAAAATGTGTATTTGAGTGTAATTTGAGTAAGACTGACAATTTAAACACAAATGGTGTTAGGAATTGGATGTCTACATTTTTCCCCTATTTGAGAAGGCATAGTGAGACATTTAGGTGAAACAACATCTTTTCAAAAAAGAGTTATCAATAAGAAATTGAAACGGACCCATGATTCCCCCTTGAGAGGAGATGCTAGGATGAAAGAGAAGGATGAACTCGCTAAAAGAGAGAGAAAGTGAGAGGTTAACCCATGGAATAGATCACATCCAGAAGATTTAATGCTTACACACGTGATTACCATCAATGATCAAAATATAATGAGAGGTATGATATGCCTTAGAGATAAGGAGAATGGGAAAGATATAATTCATAAATGTAAGGGACACATTGTAAATATACCTAATTTGAGAGTACAAGCTATGCATTTACGACATTGATTAATCTCGAGACAAGTTGCACACTAAAATATTGCCATCATGGGCTTTAATGTGGAGAGCTTGGAATTAGAGGAAAAGAGACAACATTCTACTTCAAGAAGGGAAGCACCACTAGAATGGGGTCTCCAAATGGAAGATAATAAGTACTCTAGTAGATCAAATTTGATCGTGATAAAATAGTTTTGCCCTAGTAGGGCAAATTTTTATCATTGATAAAGAATGATTTTGCCCATGTAGATATAATTTGACTGAGATGTGGTTCAGATGTTGTGCCCCAGCATGGGTAATTGGAGAGCAAAATAGCTCAAGGATATAATCAAAAAGATAGGTTAAAGTGAGCATGTGCAAATGTACATGCGATGGTGTAATGGCTTAGAAATCCATATAAAAACTAAGCATATGAGAATGCACAAAGTGATGAGAGAGATGAAAAGAAGAATGGAGATAGATGAGCTGACCTCAATATAAAATGAGCACTACCTACATAGTTCTATGGACTCATGTTCCAACATGAACTTTAGGCCAATGTAGTTCACCCAAGTTTGGGAGAGAATGGAATGAAGAATGATGAAAAATGACCAAGAATTGATTAAACTCACAATGTATGCAAAGAGATGCACATCTAAGCATAAACAAAGAAGCTTGAAATGCATGCTACTTAGAAGCCTAATTGCATATCATGAGCCTAGGTTTTGTAGAGTGTTCTTGAGAATTGTTCATCAGAGCTGATGTTGACATTAAGACATTGAGACTTGAGCACAAAGTGCTTGCTATAAAAAAATAAATTAGGCATTATAAGTATGAATAACTTAGAATGACATAAGATTCCAATTGCACTGAGCTAATTCAAATGTGAATATCTATAACTAAGGATAATGGTAAAACAATGACCCAAACCAAAGTTACAATGATTTATATTCAAACAAAAAAGCAAAAGACAAAGAAAAAGATAAACATAAATGAACCTAACTAAAAATCAAGATATGAAAAATTAAGACTTAAAGTAGGAACAAAAATATAGAAAATCAAGGCAAGAAAAACTTGATAACATAAGATCAAGATATGAATAATCAAGATCTATGTGGACCATCAAGGGGTACTTGGAAAAAAAACACAAAGAAGCAAGACCAAACAAAAAAACAAAAGACCAGACCACAAACAACAATCAAATAAACACACATAAACAAAAACCAAGTCAGTGTGGTTTAAAGATAAATGTTCATACATGTGTGGTAGAGGTGTTACTTTCCACCACATCATAAAAAATAAAAATGACAATTGTTCCCTAATTAAAGAGGAACAATGACAAGAGAAATGGGGGAAGAGAATAAAAGGAAGGGGTTGAGTGGCTGAGTTGTCTCCAGATGTATAAAACAAGTGGACGCTGCCTACATAGTTCCATGGATGCATGTTCCAATATAAACTTTAGGCCAAATGTAGTTCTCCCAAGAAATGGGATAAAAAAAATTATGATCATACGAGCATGATTTATAGAAGAAATGGAAGATAGAAAAACAATTGAGACTGGTCTAGAAAATAAGAAGCTGATAAGATGAGAAAGGATGATCTTGCAAAATGACAAGTGCATGGGATAAGATGAAATGCATTGGTGTTTCTATGCTTGAAAAATGGTAAGAGCATTCAAACTTAATATTTTCTCATAAAATGGTGAGAGATTTCAAACTTATCAGTTGCTCATAAAATGGTGAGAGCATTCAATCTTAACAGTTGCTCATAAAATGGCAAGAGTATGGGATGGTGAAATGGGAATGTAAAAATGTATATAAGTATGAGACAATGTTTTTGCTCTTTTATGGAACATGTTATGATGTTTTTGGTATTTTTGGGATAAAATATGCACAAGGTGGGACCATCTAGTTGAGGAGATGCACATCCTAAGAGTATAGGTTCTAATAAGATAGCTAAGCTAGCTACAACAGCCCATGCTCATAAATCAATGAGAGTGAGGTATCTTGATAATACAAAAAATAGTAGAAAACACTTGAACTAAGAAGGTGTCACTATTCACCTATCTGAAGTTGCACAAGGCTGCCCTAGCTGAACTACTTTGTAGAAGTGCTATTGAAGATGTTCATAATGTTCATGAAACATAATCAAGATCATAATTGGTCAAGGGATAAAAAGTGTTCAAGCTTATAACATGCCTTAGACATAAAAAATAATATGCTTATCAAAGAGATCAAACTAGAATGGGAGGAAGAATGTGTTCAGAGTGCCAAGGGTTCAAATCCTTTTCTATCAGGATTCATGAAAAGTGGACCAGGGTAGTGTAAAATGTGTTCAAGGTAAGATAAAAGGGTGGGATAAAATTATGACAACACAAGTTGCCCCCATGTTAGGGGTCTTATAGATAATGGTTTAGAGTAATTTATATGTAAAACCTCTTAAGTTGTATGATGTTCATGGGCTCTAAAAGTTCTTCACCATTAGGTTTAGCCAGTTGATATGCTCATGATCTATAGTTCACTATGATAATATATGGTCCTAACCAATTAGGCTAAAACTTGCCTTTCTTTTTAGGATTATAATTTGTGTTCTTCTAGTTCTCTTTTATACCTAAGTCACCAATCTTAAATTATCAAGGGAGAATGCATTTGTTGTAGCTTCTCCATAATCTATTCTGATAGGCCTACAAGTTTTCTAGGGTAGCCAAATGCTTATCATCAAGAAGTTATAGTTCTTGTACTCATGAGGCTCTATGGTCTTCATCATCTTCAATGTGATCTAGTGATATTATTAATGATGGGATCTCAATCTTGATTAGGATGATAGCTTCAATACCAAAAATAAGGGAGTACAAAGTAGCTCCAGTTGGGGTGTGATGATTGGTTCTATAAGCCTAGAGGATATGAAAAAGTTGCAAGTGCTAATTATGGCCAACATCATCGATAATATTTTTTAAGATGGTTAGAATGGTTTTATTTGATGCCTCAACTTGTCCATTGCCTTGCGAGTTATATGGAGTGGATTTCTTGTGCTTGATTTTGAATTTTACACAAAGAGATTTCACATCTTAGTTTACAAAGGATCCACCATTATCAGATATAATACGAGCTAGGATGCCATATCGATAGATGATATGGTAACAATTGAATTTGGCTATTTGTTTCTCAGTAACATAAGTGAGAGGAATGGCCTCAATCCACTTGGTGAAGTACTTGATTGTAGTTAAAATGTACTTATGGCCATCTGAAGATGTGGGGTTAATTTTCCCAATGAGATTGAGACCCCATGTTGAGAACGGCCATGGTGTTGTAATCGGCTGTAATGGTAAGGAAGGTGCATGTATCATGTTACCATGTTGCTAACAAGGAACACACTTCTTTAGATAATTACAAGCATTTATCTCCATTTTGAGCCAATAATAGCCTATTTTGAGAAGTTTATTTACTAGGACTACACCATTGGTATGGGCCCCACACATTCCTTCGTGAACCTCCTTTAGTACCAGCTTGGATTCTCCTAAAGATAAACAATGAAGAAGTGTTCCATCATAGCATTTAAGATAAAACATGTTTCCAAGGAGGATATAACATGTTAAGTGATGAAATAATAGTTTTTTTTTGGTTATTGGAAAGGTTGGAAGGAGATACATGGCTATGGAAATAGTTATAAAAATCTTGGTACCATGGTAACTTAGGTGAGGGATTAGGATCAACAATGGTGCATATCCTCTCTGAATCTGATAGAATATGTGATAATTGAAGAAGAATTCCAATCAATAAATGATACTCTTTAGCACTATCATGTATTTGAATCATGGAACCAATTATTTCCATGGTGTTGGAAGATCTGTTGTTGACTCACAAAACTTGCTCAAACTACAAAGATTTAAAATGTGTTTTAAGGTTATCAATAATTTGTTTGTAAGGAACAAGCTTATCATATCTTAATCGATACTGATTAGTTGTCTTATTTATGATTAGCTATGAATCTCCATAGACCTTTAAGCTTTGAATATCCCACTGTATGGTAAGATGGAACCCTACAACCAATGCCTCATATTTAGCCATATTATTTATACATTGAAATTGTATATAAAATGCTTTGGGGATCAAATCCCCCTATGGCATGATCAATAATATGCCAACTTCAGACCTTCGAGATGTGAAGGAGCCATCAAAATAGAGTGTCTACTATTTATTTTTTTATGATGCTTATTCTATCGTCATGATAGAATCATTTGGAAGGTCAAAGTTGTGGGTTTGAGTGGCTATAATAGGAGATTCTACAAGTTGGTCAACAAGAACTTTCCCTTTGATTGCCTTCTAATTTTGATACTCAATATCAAACTCACTGAGAAGCATAATACATTTAGCCATGTGTCCTTGAAGAGCTAATTTAGATACAAGGAACTTGAGAGGATCTACCTTGGTGATAATAATAGTTTTGTTATTTAGCATATAATGTCACAATTTATAAGTGGTGAACACCATAGCTAAGCATGCCTTATCAATAGGCATATAATTATGTTTATAGGATACCAATGTGTAGCTTAAATAATAAACTACGTGTTTTTTAGCATGATCATCATGTTATGCCAAAAGTTCCCCTAGTGCACATTCTATGGTTGAAATATAAAGTAGTGGCTTTCTTTATGTTGGAGGTTGTAGGACTGGTGGATTGGCCAAGTATGTTTTAAGCTTTGAAAATTCTATCTGACAATCTTCATCCCACTAAAATGTTACCCCTTTATTTAAGAGGTGGGTAAATGGGTGGCACTTATCTACCAATTGAGAAATGAACCTACGTATAGACTGGATCTTTCCTTATATACCTCATAACTATTTAAGATTGTTTGGTGGAGGCATTTCCATAATAGCATTGACCTTTGTAAGATCAACTTCAATCCCTCATCATGATATAATGAACCCTAGCAATTTTCTTGATGTAACTCCAAAGACACATTTCTTAGGATTCAAGCAGACTTTATATGCATGAAGCCTCTCAAATATTCTTCGTATAATGTCAGGGTGTCCAACTCTTGTTCTTGATTTTGATAGTATATCATCAACATAGTCCTCGATAATGTCATGCATCATGTCATGCAATGGTGCATATTCTCTCTAAATCTGATAAAATATGTGTCAACTAAAGAAGATTTCTAATCAGGAATTGATACTCTTTAACACTGTCATGCATTTGAATCATGGAGCCAATTATTGCCATGGCATCAGTAGATTTTTTATTGACTCATAAAACTTTCTCAAACTACAGATATTTAAAATTTGTTTTAAGGTTATCAACAATTTTTTTGTAAGGAACAAGCTTATCATCTCTTGTTTGATACTAATCAATTGTCTAATTTATGGTTAGTTACAAATCTCCATAGACCTTTAAGATTTGAATATCCCACTGTATGGTAAGATGGAGCCCTGTAACCAATGCCCCATATTTGTCAATATTGTTTTTACACTAAAATTGTATATGGAATGCTTTGGGGATCAAATCCTCCTATGGCGTGATCAAAAATATGCCAACTTTAGACCCTCAAGATGTGAAGGAGCCATTAAAATAAAGTGTCAATTATTTAGGTTACTGTGATTCTTGTTCTATCATTGATTGAATAAGATGCTTGTAATAGCTATGGAACTTGGGCTAGATGGACTTTCTACATCTTGAGGGGATGAACAAACTTTCTTGCTTGAGAACACCTAAAATAAGTTTTCACTCAAAGGCTTGTCTTTTTATTTACTTTTTCCCTAATCAACAAGTGCCTCAAAGAGGTTTTCACCTAAAGATATTAATTTTTTTCTTTATTATGACCGAGAAAGTTTATCTACTCTCCAAAGTATGTAGAATAATTCAATCAAAAATCAAAACCCTGCTTATGATCCCTGATGGGGAATGCATCTTATAGGCCCATGTATTTTGTAATTGATTCTTCATTTTGAAACTCATCAAGGCATATGACCAAATTTTTATGATCCCAATATATGAGTTTAGGATGGCAAAGGCATAGGTTATAGTGAGGGTTTGCTTCAGGATGGGAAGCACCAATGGTAAAGATATAATGTCTTGATTCAGGAAGGGAAGCACCACTAAGATGATTTTTTGATTCAGGATGGGAAGATCCAATGGTAAAGATATAATGTCCTACTTTAGGAATGGAAGCACCACTAAGATGGATTTTTTCTTCAGGATGGGAAGCTCCAATGGTAAAGATATAATGTTTTACTTCAGGAAGGGAAGCATCACTAGGAATTTTTTTTGCTTCAGGATGAGAAGCTCCAATAGGTGTTTTGGTCAATATGGCATTTGAATCAAACAAATCTAAGTTAACAAGCTCATCAAAAAGGCTATAATGGGACATTGTGTCACTACTAGGAGTCTCATTACTAGTCACTTTGAAAGAGGCACTATCAAATGCCATGAGGTCATCCTCTGGTGGTTTAAATCTAAGACCATGATTCCAATTGATAACTCTAGCCAATAAGGGTTCTAAAATTCCTTGCACTTGTGGGCTAAGACCTTTCCCTATATAGTCAAGATGTTCCATTATCCTACTAGGGATAGAATATTTTGGATTCTAGAAACAATCTACAAGGCCTTTGGAATATAACCAATCTCCCTCGGTAAAAGCTTTTTGATCTTTCCTTGGTGCAATTATATGTTAAAAAACCATAGGAGGTTTTGGTTGCTTCTTCTTTGGTTTCCAAATCTAATCGGGTCTGTTAGGAGTCTAGAAAGTTTTAGGATTACCAAATATTTTAATGGATTTTGGTAATTTTACAATATGGAAGATGTCCTTTAGATGGTACATGGAAATTCCTAGGTCTTTAATAATAACCTTTTTGGCCAAAGCTATAAGAAATAGATTGGCTGAAGTGGAAGCTAGATCACTAGGGTCTATATAATTAGATGGAGATGGATGAGAAATAATGGTTTTGTTCTTCTTTTCAATGAATTCTAAACCTAGGCAATTGTTATAATTATAAAACGCTGCTTTAAGATGTTTAAAATACTGGTAGGGTTGTTGACCAGTGGGAATGGTAACATCGATCCCATCATGGGGAAACTTAAGTATCTAGTGAAGAGTATATGGAACTACTTGCATTACATGGATCCAAGGATGACCAAAAATTATGTTATAAGGAAGTTCAATATTGACAATATGGAATAATGTGTGATGAGAAATAGACCCAACCATGATTGGCAACCAAATTGTACCAGATGACTCCCTCTTAGTGTTGTTGTAAGCCTTGATTGTAATAGTTTCTAGCTGAATGGCTTTATCCATGTAACCCAATCATCATACTAATTTAAGAGATATGATGTTTAACCTTGAACCATTATCTATAAGAACCCTCTTGATCTTGTGATATGTAATGATTATCTCAATATATAGTGGGTTATTATGGTTTGGGCCAAGGGTGGACATGTCCTTTTGATCAAATGTAATTTTCCAAAATGAAGACAAATGTCTAATTAGGTTCTAGAACTAATCAAGGTTTATATCATTAGGCATAATAGACTCTTGCAAAAGTTTGTTGAAGATGGTTCTATGGACATCAGATGTACGCAAGATTTATAATATGGAAATTTGTGTAGGGGTTTTATCTAATTGATCCATTAGATTATAAGTCCTTTGATTTATGGATTGAACTAGTTTAGTCTTTTTTGGGATAGTATTCAACGTTGGAACTATTGGCATAATATTCTCATTGGGTTTATGGAAATAAGTGGGTGAAGGGCCCTAGATGGTAAATCATGTGTGTCTAGTTGTAATTGCACAAACTAGAGGTGGTAAGGAGTCATTATAATTAGAAGAGTAAGGCAAAGGGCCTTGGATGGTGACTCACAGGTGACTAACTATATTTCTATAATTTTAGGTTAGTGAGGAACCTTTATAATTAGAATAATGATACTATTATTCAAGATTAGTAACCTGTACAAATGGAGTGGTAACATGATGATGTGAACTCATCATGGTATTACTAGAGGGAGAGGGTGCTGACCCTATAATGATGGGTCCCATGTTGTGAGGAACATGAGATTGGCCATGTGGTTTTATAGTAATAGTGGCAACAAGGGTTGCAAAAATGCATCCCACAATATTATTATAGTCATAAGGTATATTGTTATAAGCCACATTATTGGTGTGGGAATTATGATCTTGATTATGCTCATTATGATTTTGACCTTATTGTTGGTTCTGATTCTACCTCTATCCTTGATTATGACCATCTTGATTATTTCTTGGTGGTGGTTGATCATGTCAAGGAAAGGGGTTTTTATAGATTCCCATATCCTGATTTGTGTCTTAATTAGGGGCCAACTTAATTTATAGCTCAAAATTTTCAATAAAGTCCTCAATAATATGTCACAATTGAATGCAATGATATGCACTATGACCAACAACATGATGAAGGTTACATCATTTGTTCTCTTTGTACCAATCTAGTTTTGGCTGATCTTGAGGAAATGGCCTTGATACTGGCCATATAATTAAATTAGCTGTAATGAGATTTTATAACATGATTTTGACTGATTCTCCTAACTTGCTAAAGGCTCTAAAATTGTTATGAAATGTCCTTTATGGAGGTTGTATCTACAAATTAGGTAGTGGATTTGGGGGAGTTAATTATACATTTGAAGGAGGCATAGCCTGTACCATTTGTACATGTCTTATTTCTATCACCCCATTTCCAACCATGTTTTTATTTTTGCTAAATCCCTTAGGCTTATCTTGTATATCTATTTGAGATGGTGATTTAGTCTGATTAGATGCTTGACCTTGCGTAAAAATCTTAACAAGGTCCCTAGAAATAAGATCCTTTTCAATCTTCACTCCTTTGTCAATAATTTCTTCAAATGAGTTATCATAAGATAATCATAGATTATGCATAATTTTAGGATGCAAATTCTATGCAAAGATATCAACCAACTATTTGTCTATTAAATTATGTTGAAAGTAGTCTGTCAATGCTGTCCACCTTTGCAGATATATAGTAAAACTTTCACCACCATGCTGCTTAGCTTTGCATAATTCAACAATGGACAATTCATGTTCTATGTTGTATGAAAACTAGTTAACAAACTTTTATGATAAGTCATTTGAATCTACAACTAATCCCTTGGGTATTTTAAGTATCCAATCAATATCTTATCTCACTAAAATTCATGGAAATAGTCCTAGCAAGTACTCGCTACTATAAGCAACCTCTTGACATAAGATGAAGAATGCTTGTATGTGTTTGCATAGATCTCCTTTCCCTTTGTACTTGTTAAATTTAGGTGCCTCAAAATGAGGTGGAAAGGGGTTTTGGAGAATAGATAATTCAAATGGATATGGGCATATCTCATCAAATTTGTACTTTTTGACTCTATTATTCATCTCCAATCTTTGGACAATTTCCTTCATAGAATTCCATTCTTGCATGTTTGGTGAATTTGTGGATTGAATAAGATGTTGTTGGGGTGGAACGTTCCCTTGGTTTTTTTGTTGTTGGGGTGGAATGTGCCCCTAGTTTTTTTTCTATTGGGGTGGAATGTGCCCCTAGTTTTATTGCTACTACGGTGGAATGTGCCCCTGGTTTTGTTGTTGTTAGGGTGGAATGTGCCCCTAGTTTTGTGTGGATCTATAGGGATTGTATACCTTTTGATCCATGATTTGTTTCTAATTTTCTCCTTGAGTTTAGAACATAAGCCATTTATTATTGGATTGTAAAACATTCCCTAAATTTGGTTGTTTCACAATTTGCTAATTTTAGAAATTTCTATGTTTATTTACCAATCTTTGGGTTGGTTGAAAAGAACTAGCCAAATTATCTTGAGGGATTTCCTCAATTTAGATTGAATGTTTGGATTTATATGTTCATAAATTTACAAGAGGTTCTTGATGATTGAAAAATGCATGTTCTATGTCAAATAGAACACTTTGTAAGGTCTCTTGTGTCTTTAATTGTTCATTTAGATTTCCTTGATCCATTATGGTAATGCTCTCATCTAATACTTGATGTGTACTTTCAACCATATCTCCATGTTATTTCAAAGCATTATTATGAATTGAAGTGGAAACTAGGGAGTTAGTTAAGTCTGTGATAAGTTGATTTGCATATCATTGACTTATTATCTTGATCTTAGCTAGAAGATCTAGATTTGTGGGTTTTAACTTTGTTTGTATTTCCTTTCCTTTGTTAGAGGAATAAGGTATGTCTATTTGTGAAAAAGCTTACTCTTGACATCATTGTTCTCCAACTCTAACTAAGGTATGCAATTATTCTATAGGAAAGTTAGAAGGTAGTCTAGCACATAATTCTATCAATCTAAGAAGGGCTTTATCTTGATCTTCTTGGGGTTGATATGCATTGTAATCATATTTGAATCCTAATATTGTGGGGATATCATAAAAAACAATAGGGTTATCTTGACCATCATAAAATTACTCATCTCTATAACTAAGGCCATAAGAGGCCCCATAACGATGAACCTTTGAGTCATGTCTAAAAAGACCTACTCTTTGTATTGACTAACTTTGGACCAATGTTCAACAACCAATCAAAGTATGTTTTGGATCTCTTTTTAAAAAAAAACTAAGGTACCAATGAGATTATAAGGGAGGGTGGTTTGAAACCACACACAATTTAGAAGATTTGGTTCATGAATTTACTCAACCTTTGGTAAAGTTGAAATCATATAGATCAGAAGAGAGTAAGGTAACTCAAATACCCAAGGTGAAAACTAGTACACCAAAGCCTAGATCTTTGTGATATGCTCACAATGTAAAATCTAGTTTCAAATTTGACAATTTGACCCTAGAAGTTTAGAGGAAAGCTCTCTAGATTATGAACAATACAAAATGAACTAACTCAAGGTGTAGAAACATACATGAATCACTAAGTATAAAGCTAGGACCAAAGAGGCAGCACAACATCACCACATGATTTTAGTAGGATAAAATATCTTCTAGGACTCAAAGCCTGAGTGATACGTAAGATGACTTGAGTCCATCAAGATGATAATGTGATTTTGAGCCTTAATAAATGACCTTCAATCCAAATGGAAAATTGAACCCAAGTTAAAATAAGCTTAGTATGTAAATGGTGAACCCACTTTGACACACCAACCCTTAGAACTCAAAAAGGTTCAATTTTGAATGTGGATTGTAAATGAAGGATTTAAACAAATTGGGTAAAAGATCTAGACTCAATTGGGAAACATGACTATGCCAAAGTGGATGACATGACACAAGGTTTTTGGTAACAATTTGAACAAGGAAAAGATGAATTTTCCATTTGGATAATGTAACACCTCCCTTGCTCAAGAAAATTGAGGACAATGTGTTTTGGTTAAGTTCATTGAGATAACAAGTAGTTTTAGACACAAATCAAGACTAAATAAGCTAATGACAAAAAACAAACATCATAAGTCTAAACTGACAAGGTATGGTAAAGTGGATCTACTAAACTAGCAAGGTTTTGATCATTCTAGGGGAATTAATTGCATAATGACTTTCACATCAAATGATGCAAAAGATAAGCATAAAAATTGGGTGACCATGGCATTGGCTAGTTATAAAAAGGTATAGTCCTTTTTACAACCACTACATCATGTTGTTCGCTCAGTGTAGTGCGATGTCCAAATGTAGATACATCCCATGTGTAACTCCAAAGGATTCAAATGAAGTCAATGCCAGGAGGTGAACCCCAAGTCAAAGCTTCCCTAAAAAACTCATGGGAGGTAATGACATCCCCCTTGTAAGCTAAGTTTGCATGAAAATAAAGAAAGCATAAAATAGAAAGACTTTAGGGTCATTTTCAAGATCACCCAAACTTTGGTGAGTTTTTAGGGAGTGATTTAGGTAACATTCTTTCTAAGCCTTGGACTAGGCTATTTGCAATAGGAATGGAACTTTTTATTCTAAGGGTTCCCTAAAGGAGACAAATGGAAGAGCAGACACACAATATTCCTCTTTTTGCCAAACAAAACCTAAGTAAACAACTATTGAAAACAATAATTGATAAGTGTGTTCAATTTTAAACCCAAATAAAATATTTGGTGGTGTTAATTTGACCCCTTGGTATTAGTTGAAAACTTTGAAAACATTCACCAAAACATCTAAATTCTTTGTTAAATACCAAAACAAAGTTCCTAATTGATTTTTAAGCATGCAAGAGGTGATTCAAACATGTTTTTTATCAAAGCAAAAGCTTGTTCCTGCAACAAAATTGTCAGCATGTCTTTTAGCTTTGAAGCTCTTTTTAGCTTGAAATAATGAACTTTGGAAAAATAGCTCTCAAGTCTATGTTTTTGGAAAAACATAGTGACTGACGTCAGTTATTACAATTGACAAATGTTACTTTGGCTAACCAGGAACTAACTAATGTTGGTTTTGCTAACTAATATTAGTTAAGCCAGGTAATTGATGTCAATATCACTTGTCAATGTCAGTTACTATGTAAAACCGTGGCAAAAAAATGGCAAAATAAAGTTAGAAAATTATTTTGTACAAGTTTTAAGGGTCCAAATGGATATTTTAGAGTTGCAAAGTGATCTTCTTTAGGTGTGAGATGTGTCTAGTCCCACTGGGTGTGCCAAGATGTAGAGAGGATTACAAATCAAGTTATTCAAGAATTAGTCCATAAATAATGAAACATGCATAAAGAGATAACTAACCAAGCCTATTTATTCCTATGAAAATTACAAAGGATAGCAAGAAACAAATAAAAGAAAGCAACACCATATTACCTTACCAAATGGATTCACCATACCCATGTGGCTCAAAAACATGTGCTCCTTTGATCAAGCATCCTTTTCTTTGTCAAAAATGGTGGTAAGATCCTCTAATGCCTCAAGAACATTTCATAAAACCTAGGTTCATGATTTCAAATCACTAAACTAGCTTATCAATGAAGCTTGCAAGCAAAATCTAGGATCAAATACAAAACCTTGTGGAAAAAATTTAACATTATGACTTTACAATATTCAAGCTTTGAATATATTTGAGCATAACAACCTTTCACTAAAATAGCTTAGAAATGATGTTCATGGCTCTCTATTTATAGATTTTTGAGATTGGTCAGGATCAACCATGACCGTCCATCTCAAGATTGAGATGTGTGGCCATGGATAATCCTAATATTTGGAATTAAATCCATAATTATCCTCATCATGACCTTGGAAGAAGGGGCATTGAAGAGGCATGGGAGGCATTAACTAGGCATGGGTGATCCATAATCCTGATATTTGTGGGATTTATGGCTTAGGAATGTCTTCCCAAGAAATGATATCACCTAATGATACAGTTAATAGGAATAAATTTAAAAAAATAAATGTTCAACAACTCTCATGGAAAATCCACTTAAGCTCTTTATTTGGATTAATTAATCTTAAACAAGGTTAATCAACATTTACGCAATTATTTGAAAATTGGCCCTCAATTAATCAAAATGGTCAGAAAGTCATATTTCTGAGTTGTAATTTGACTCAGGAAGAATTATAAGGTGATGTTAGATGTGATAGAACTATGTTTCCATTTAGGATGTTTACAACACAAAATAAGAAAGGTACGTGGTGTGTACCAATGAATTTAGAAGAACAGAGTGATCCAGAGCACAAAAGGCAAAATCATCATTTTGACTCAAAATGAATTAATCAAAGTTAGCTGGCCCATAAATTTCATTTCCCCATTTAGGGATACTTTAACCTAAATTGGCACTTGTAGATAACAAATTTGAACCATTTAGCACGTTTTATGGATTTTGACCTAAAATGTGCATTTGAGTGCAATTCGAGTAAGATTGGCAATTTCAACATAAATGGTGTTAGGAATTGGATGTCTACAGATAGTAGAAGGTAAACAATAATCCATATTTCTCAAGAATATGTGATGTATAAAACATGTTTATTAGAATACTTTTTTATTCAAATTATATTACTTTTTCTATTCTCCATCTTATTCAATATTACTTCTGCATGCACATACAACCCATCTAAACCTTCGTTTATAATGTTTTCCCTCAGACCTCTTAGGATTCAAATTAGTAATACATATGAGATTCCCAATGTGGGAATATGATATGACAATGTACAATGCAAGTATGGTTCTTGCTCCAAATAGATACATAATATGAATCATGGCAACACATATAAGCACTAAGATGTTTTTTCATGATATATATTATGACACCAAACATACCCAACATCTGATGATGAGAACTAAAATAAGAAACATGCCACATTTATGACAAATATATAGCAACCACTTAAAATAACAACATTCTAAGAATAGATTAAACATAGAAGGCAATGAAGGCATGCCAAAAAATTCACAAGCATGTGAAACACAATGAAGATACACCAAATAAATAAAGAAAAATCAAACAACGAAGACATATAAAACACTAAGTAAACACATAAAATAATTATGACACATCAAGAATAATGTAAACAATTCAATTATGTGAAAGATCACCAATTAAGCATTTGAGACATGAATACAAAAATCCAAACAAGAATAAAAATACATATGAAAGCACAAATAACACATGGACACATAAGACATATATGGAATATTATAGAATTCACATTATATACATAAACATAATACCCAATATAATAAATGAAGATAAAATGTGAAGAGGGATCAAGAGATGTCCCCATTATGTCCCCAAAGTTTCCCCTAAGCAAACATGGGATGTGCATCCAACCTAATGCTAATCTAAAATCATGAACATATACCTTGTTGCACACAAGTCCGATATCTATCTTGATGGTATCATTAATAACATGTATATAAACAATATTTTTAGTATAACCTATTTATCTAGGAAGATAATCATGAACATATAACATGTATTATAACATAATCATAATATATAATATATTTTTTAAATTTTCACTTAAGAAGATAAAGGCAAATGGATTTCAAAAGGCATGTAATAATCACTACGACAACAAAAATGAGAGACATAAATGCAATAAATGAAATGAACCAATCACATACCTATAAAATAAGATCTAAAACCAAAAGCATTAAAGATAAAGGGGATATTGTCTTACATATAACTTCCACCAAAATTGATTGCCTACATGTATGTTTCTAGAATATATGTGTCATAATCATTTAGAAGTTAGTATGGGATTTAGATATGGGGTAAAATAGTAAAAATCAAGAGTGAGAAGCAATAAAATAGTAGAATAAAAAGCAACCTGGGGAAAACAAGAGTATATATGTAATAAGAAAAGTGAAACCATAGGAAAATAAGTAGAAAAATCAAAATGAAATAAAAACATTAAAACCTAAAGATAAGAACCAATGAAAATCATGTTGGGAAAAAGTAAATAAATAATAATCAAATAATGAAATAAATGATAATAAGTGACTCTAAAATCATGGTAAAATTTGAAATAAAATAAACACAAATAAATTACCAAAAACATAGAGAAAATTAAGGAGGAAATTAGAATTAAACAAGGAGAGAGAAAATAAGGCCCTGAGTGGGCTACTTAACATATAATAATGATGAGAAAGAAGCAAGAATTACCATAATCTATACACGCAAGCATAAAAAGGGGTAAGAAAATGGAGAAAGAATATAAAGAAACATGCCAACGAATAAAAATAAGCAAAAAATAAATATGTAAAAATAAATAATATTCATTTTCAAACATAAATAATTAGTTAGAAAAATATAATCAATTATATGATAATAATAAAGTGAGTCATAATAATCATTAGAAGATATATAATTTGAAACACATATCACCAAGAGTCTAATTAGGATGTCTTCGTACCCATGAGTTTAGGAAGGGTAGATCATTATCATTCTCATTCTCATCATATTTATCATCTACTATGTCTTCTTTCATAACAATTTAATCCTTCTCATTGATGTTACCTTGAATAATTGGATCATTTTAGGATCTTCTATTTGTGTAATAAGAGTAACTTATGATAAAAAAAATTAATCAAAATTTTGATTAAATAGAATCAATCTAATATGAAAAACATCTGAGTAAAGTAGATGAATAATAAAATAGGCATTTGATACACACATCTACTCGAAAATAAATGCATATATGGATAATTAGGGTTTTATATAAGAAAATATGTAGGAATGAGAAACTTATATATTTTATAAAAATGTAGAGTATGGATGACTATGATTTAATATGAGTTTAATTAGGATAGTCATAGGTTTGATGAATATGTCTATTTTGACTGTTCATGATAAGACTTGTGGATTTGGATAATATCACTCTTTTATGTTGTCCCTATGGAGTGTTGTTGTCTGGGTTGCTCTTGAAAAAAAATGATGATTGTAGATGCATTTTATCCTATTATAAATGTTTAATCATGTAATAAAACTTTTGGTTTTTCCTTTTATTCTTCAAAATCTTAAAAAATTCTTACACATAAAACAAACAAAGATCAAATGTAAAAGGGGTAAAAAAAATGGGGAATTGGGGATGGTCGAGTTGGCCTCAGAACCCCTTTGAACTGAGTGCTACCTATATAGCCCCAAAACAAGGACCTCAAACCAATGTAATTATCCCACTAATGCATGTGTGTAATTGGATCGTATGCACTATGGATCTAAATGTTCTTCACCTTGGTCATCCTCTTGGTCAAATCCTGCAATTTAGATGTGATAGTATGAACTTTAGATAAAATTAAGGTGTTGAGATTGTTGTATCATGATTTTTATTTAATATGCTAGTGCCAAAATAGATAAGTGATAGAAATAAAATGCCTTAGAAAACCCTTTAAATAAAAAACTCCTATTTTTTAATCTTAAAACCATCTGATGTGCCAACCAACTCAAAGAAGGGTAAAATGGTCCAAACCCAAATGAAATGTGCCTTGGAAAAAGTTATAAAATGTGCATTAGAAAAAACAACCCCTTTAAAAAAATATATCAGTTCAGGATAGTCTAATTAGGTTGATTTTATTCGAAGGAGAGAAAATAACAATGTGAAAGAGAAAGAAGACTAGGGATTCTTGTGACTCAGATGAGGAATGACATAGAAGACTAAAATTTTAACAAATAAAATAAGGCTATTGTGAAATAATGATATAATAGATATATTGTTGGGAACTACCAGAAGCACAATTGATTACCAAATACAAGCAACTTAAATATGCGGAATTAACCAGAATCAACAAGTAACTAGAATTCAAAAACAACACAGAATATGAGAGACAATACACAACTTGTATTAAAACTCTTCCAGAAGGAAATACAACAAAGAAGATTGACACAGTTCTTATTCCTTACACACCTCTAGGGCTCCCACACCTCTAGGGAATAAACAGTAAATCTTCCCTCAAAGCTCTGCCTCTCTTACGGTCCCAACACACAACTCAAACATAGAGTTGGTGTTCACCTCCAACTAGTCAGTATCCACTACTGCCAATACTCCAGTGCTCCACGCACTCCACAAGTGCTCCACACACTCCACAAGTACACAATCATACTTCAAGTAGATCTCCCCTAAACTGCAACAACCTGCAACCCAAATGATCTCACTTATGGAAGGAACTGCCTTGCCTTCCTCTCTTGCTTTCTTTCTGAGTACACACTGTACTCCAAGTAGATCTTGCCTGATCTTGCTCCCTATTGTGTTGTTATCCTCCCTAATCTTGCACACCTGTAAATCAATCTGGTTCTGCACACCTACAAACCTAGATCATGCACACACATACACCTACAGATCAATGATCTGCCATGCACCCCTGCTGACCAAGATCCTACACAACTGAAGAACCCTTCTGATTCTCCAAAACCAACAATTTTATTTTACCTGCTCTTTATTTCCATAGGACCGTAAGTGACCATCTGTGCTTTTCAATTCCTCCATTTTTAGTGTACTTTCTTCTACCATTGCTCTACTCCCACTCAATCCGAAACCCCTGAGAGTGACCTGTAACCAAACACAAAACCTGCTCCCTAGAACCTTAGCTCTGATACCACTTGTTGGGAAATACCAGAAGCACAATTGATTACCAAATACAAGCAACTTAAATATGCAGAATTAACCAAAATCAACAAGTAACTAGAATTCAAAAACAACACAGAATATGAGAGACAATACACAACTTGTATTAAAACTCTTCTAGAAGGAAATACAACAAAGAAGATTGCCACAGTTCTTCTTCCTTACACACCTCTAGGGCTCCCACACCTCTAGGGCATAAACAATAAATCTTCCCTCAAAGCTCTGCCTCTCTTATGGCCCCAACACACAACTCAAACACAGAGTTGGTGTTCACCTCCAACCAATTAGTATCCCCCCATTTATTTTAGTAATGTAATAAAATGAAATTACAAGAGTAAAATGAAGAAAGTCATACTTGTACTTACCTATATCACATGTGATCTCTTATAAATGGAGACACCATGGGTTCAATTCACTCAACCCACATAGAAATATTATGGTCTCTAATATTGTTCTCTTATTGGCCATATAATTGAACAAGACTTCAAGTGATTCCAATGGAGATGAATTCATAGTGGAAAGTCCATGTGTTGAATCTGAGTGAATTATTATGGTATGAGGAGCTAAGATATGATTTACCCAAATAATTTTATAGATAGAGATGTGCATAATGGTTAAAAATATGTTTAACCTTAGCCACACATAACTCTAAGTGTTGGGCACTATTTCAAAAATTTATAAATCAATCATTGTAGATGGCTATAAGATTCATGTCTAGTATAAAACTAGTGTAAAACTGGTGTAAATATAATTAAGAATTGAACTGGTGTAAATATAATAGATAATGACATGGATTTCCATTAATTTTATATAAATTAGTGTAAAATTGGGAGATCGAGACCATATGGCATGAATCATGGCCAAATTTTTATAATTGAGCAAGCTGAGTCATATAATCAGAGCTAGAAATCTATATTAGTGGTTACCAATTCTACATGTATGTATACATGCACCATGAATAATCCCCCACTAACATAAATTGTGTAATAATTGAGTTAAATTATGCCAAAAATTTAAACAATGTTGTGTGCATGCCCCATCCTTATGATATCTATCAAAACTGAGTGAAATTTCTATGTTTGTTTGAGGAAATATTGTTGCAAACTATGATAACTTGTAGCAACTTGAAATCATTCTTCAATGTGAATTTGGACAACAATGCCATGTTTGGACACTATCACCTTGCACTATAGTTTGAATGGATTAGACCTATTTGAACAAAAAATATTGTGGATAAATATAAAACTAACTGAGCATATTATGAGTCTTATGCTATTTTGACAAAACCATATGTCACACTACATAAAAAAATTGTGTATAAGATGTCATAGACTATGTCTAACTAATCATAATTTACTAAATAAAATCTATGTATTGAAGTATTTGTTTGAGTCACAACTTATATATACTGATCAATATTGAATGTAATTATATTCAAATCTTAAAATGTAATAAGTATGTAGTGAGGTAATTTACCTCTATGTATTTGGATTTGTACAATAGTGTTTGTGTATGCCCCACTTTTGGTGATGGGGATGACACTGTCATCAAGGGATCAAACCAAAATTTAGTTATGGCTTGTGTAATGATCTTACTTATTATTTTATAATGTTTATTTGTGATTTTGGTTAGTAGAGTTAGAGTTAACTTGGTTTATGTAGACATAACAATAAAGGAATTACTATATAATATTGGAGTATAAGTGATTGGGAGGATGAAAATTTTCATGTGATATTAGGACATAAGTAATACAAAGGAATTTTTTATCATCTTCTACATAGAAAAAATGTTTTTTGAAACAAAGTTATATTTCTCAAGAATCAACCATTTCATTTGAGGAACATTGGATTTTGATAGGGTTGACCCATACTTTAGGATTATGGCATAGGTAGAGATAGATATATAATTTTAAAAAGTTAAAAAAATTAATTCATTTGGAAAATTGAAAATAATAAATCAGAGCTTTGAGTTGAAAAAATGCCCCAAAAGAGAGTGATTTCATAAAACTAGTTTGAGGAGGTGGAGGCATTGATTCAGGTCGATGAGGAGGTTGAATTGGTAAGTATCAAAACTAAATGTTTACATTTCTTGGAAAAATCAATTTAGGGTAATTTTAATTGATTTAATTTATTTTGAAATTTTTATTTTCTTTTCATGTCCTAGTCATGGTTGGGTTGGTTCAATCTTCACTTGGAGTAGCCCTATCCAAATGATAATGACCCTATCTAATGATATTGTATGCATAATGTGATGTTGTCCAATGATGGTTAAAATTAAAATAAGCATTGTTATAGTGAACTCAATTGCATTAGGGTTTATAGTTTATTGTTTCTAACATAAATTTCTATCTTTTTGGTGTTGTGTAGGAGGATATTTGATGTAGGGAGTTCCAATAGGATTAGATGATGGAGACTGTTTATCCCTATAAATATTCAATGATGAGAGGTCTATTGTTAATAGGGTAGGTCTAATCTATGTTGGTTTTTTGGACATGATGACATATGATTCTCATATGATGACCACATTGGCTGAGTAGTGGGATGCATATAATTTTACCTTCTAGTTTCTTATGGGTGAGAAGATGGTTACTCTTGAGGATGTATGACAAACTTTGAGACTAATAATGAGTGGCATGAAGGAATTGATAGAAGATAAGATGAGGTTAAGATACAAGGATCATGCATACAAATATTTAACAAGTATCTCTTGTATATGATGTGAGCATGGTGGTAACTTAGATGTGGTATTATTTGAGATTGTGTTATTGCCCATTCCATGTGTATGAAAGTTCCTTATTGTTGGCTTCATTTGTAGTGGTGGATGGTGGTGTGGTGTCCATGTCATATAGGATGCATGCCATCATATAGGACATTGAAGATCTTAGGACCATGTATTTATGGGGGTCAAACTATGAAAACACACTCATATCATGATCTTTATAGATTTACATGAGAGGAGTTTATTGGATGGATTGATTCAGCCACACTATTACATATTTGGGCCTATGCGAATAAAGATGTTACTCGACCAATTAGGATTACATGCACATATTGGGCACACCTATAGGTGTGAGATTATGATGTCATTCATTGGAGAAGGATATTGGACAAGTTGAGTGTTGATGCCATTATTTATAGACCATACAAAGGATTTTCAAGGTGGATGAAGGATGGCACATACTTACACCAGATCCATGTGAGTTTTTGGTACCATGATTAGTGGTTGAATGTGTTTGAGTGATTTAGTATGAGAGAGTTACATGGAAGTTTAGGATATGAATAGATGTGCCCCTAGATTCATAGGAGTGGGAACAAAGTGTTTAGGCCCCAATGAGACCAAGTGATAAGAATAGGACATTTATAATGTATCTTACCCCCATTCTATTAGATGAGAGAATTATTTCTATATATATCTCTGATGTAGATGATTTTGGGTGCACAAAAATCATACACCACATGGTGGATATAGTACATTTAGCCCAATTAATATTGGGTGGAAGAGATGGAGCTACAAATGATGTGTTATACCCAAAGACCCTGAGTGCTGTCAGAGTTATGGGATGTTTAAATTAATTTTTTATTTACATGTTTATTATTTTTTAATTATTTATTGTATGATAGTTAATGATTTTTCATTACATGCCTATGTAGTCAATGAGGATTATTGGGTGATGATGATTGAGTCACCTTTATGAGAGTTGACACAACATGTTCCTAACAATATCATGGATGGTGGCCTTATTAAGCGGGCCACAATACTTTCTAGTGTTAGCATGCCCCTATTTTATCAAGTTTTAATCATTACTATTATATATGTTTGAGCTGAGACATAAAAAGATGAGTTAAGAGCCAAGGTGGAAAGAATATAAATGCACCCATTGGATTTAAGTGCTACTATAGGTTCTATACTTTTGGATGAGTATATATGATTACATAGAGAACATGTTGATCTTAAGTCATGATTAGATATGTATGAGGATCGATATAGGAGAGAGATGTGATCCATGATGCAAGGTGATCCTAGGGCTTCTAGTTCTAGGTATAATATTTTAGTAGACATAGAGGATGTTGACATGGATGAGGATGATCCTATGGACCATGATTTGATTATAAATTGATGTGTTGCTTATTTAATTATATAAACTTCTTATTGCATATTATATCATGTGAGAAATTTTTATATATATGGTTTAGTAGTTACTTGGGTATATTTTAATTTGTTATGATTTTATGTATTTAACATGTTATACTTTTAAGATGTATATGTTTATTTCAATGACACATGTTAGAATGCTAGTACTATAGAATTGTGATGTTTATCAGAGAATAATGTAAAAAAATATTTGAACCCTACATAATCATTTGTCCATCCTGAAGGTAACAAGAATTTTGAAATGTACTGAGTATATGATATATCTTAATCACTATAATCTAACTGTGGAATAATCATGGTAGGAATAACTATAGTAGGAATCTGTGTAGTATATGTCACCTAAATATTTAGTGGTCATTTCATCATCATTTTTGATTGATTATTTTTCCTTTGTATTAAAATAATGTTATAAGTTTACTTATTTTCTACAATGGCTTTTATTATCATTGAATTGGTGATATAACATATCTCTCATAACATGGTTTTCTAGATGCATTTCTAGAAACATGATAAATAACCATTTGTTTCTTCGTAAGAACATCTTAGGATAACTAGGTCATGGTAGAATCTCATATAGTAGAATTAGGATAAGGATATCTATAAGTCTTCTTAGTAAATATAGTAATACCTTTATCAAAATATTGTTCAATTCTATCTCCAAGTGCATAAAAATCATTATCCCAATGACCCTTAATTTGATGATAGTTGTGATGAGGTATGTTTCTAATTTTGTCCAACTGATTCCATGGATAATAATGATTGAGATAAAGAGTAATCATCTTATTATCCAATAATGTGACAATAATTTCATGAGGTATATCTTTTAATGAATAAAATTGAAAGGGTTGTTTTGTACCATGAGGTGCTTTAGTACTGGGGGAAATGTTATGAAAACTAGTTATTTTCATTTATTTAATACTTTTACTTAAAGTTTTTATGTAAAATTTGCTTTAGAATAAGGTGGATTAGGTTCTTGAACAAGATTAGATGACTCTAGTGGTTACAAATTGATATCAAAATCTGCCTCTACATTTGGTTGCATGAGTCCTAATTTATTTTCCAATGCAATGGCCTCATAACAAAGATGTTTTAATAATTTAAAGGTTTGATACAATAATTATTCCTCAACATGGAATATATTAAACCATAATATTTAATCATAAAATGGATCTGACTTTCCATGATGTAATGATGGTAATAACTCATATGTAACTATGTGTCCCTTATTCTCAATAAAGTGCATAAGGAATACTTATTCCAACTTTGCATATGTATGTAAGGACCCACTAGGTATTGAATGATGAAACCAATTGAGTGAATCATACTCTAAACTCTTTGGAAATAATTGCAACAAAATCATACTATAATTGCAAACATTAATAACATTTATATAATCTTTGAGATGTAAATAAGGGTCTCCATATACATTGAAGTTAGAAAATATAGGTATCTTGAAGTCATGTGGTAATGGTGTGTATAACATGTTATGCACTATAGGGTTACCATATATAAAATTAAAATCAACCCAACAGTGATATGCCTTAGTTTTCAATGTAAGTTGATGTAATTTATGTTGTAAATCACCCAAAACATGCATCAAAGAGATAAACTCTTATGAATGCATGTTAAGATCATGGAGTGATTCAATTAATAATTAAATTTTATTATTAATTTTGGCCATCGGTACACTATTTCAAATAGGACAAGGCTTAGGAAAAAATTATACCTTAGGAATGGTAGGTTTGGGAGGTTCATTGGTATTTAATATATCATTAGTTTACAAAGTCACGTGACATTCTACTAAATTATAATAAATAACACTATGATTTTCATCACTAGAATCAACATGATCATATGTTTATCCTTCAATGGAGAAATGGGAACATTAAAAATTAATTTAGAATTAAATGAGATATCATTTGATTCATTATGTAACACACAATCATTATCAATATGAGGTAGTAATAAGGTTCTCTACTAGGAATAGTAAAAATGTTTTTCTCGTCACTGTACACATAATAATCATTATCATTCCAATTTTCATCTTGCTCACTATCTTGTTCACTTATAGAATAATCATTTTATATATCATCATTTTCATTTGCAATAGAAAAAAGTGTAGAAGATACATTTATAGTTTCAATTTTGATCACACCATCAACACATGTAATAGGAATACAATTGTTACTTGTATTATAATATTTTGAAATGGAAACAATTGCATTTTGTGAAAGGGATATAGGAGAATAAGTATTTACATTTTATACCTTGTTTAAATTATCATAATATTCAAAAGGAACACTATTTTAATTTTCATTAGAAAAGGGTTTAAGAGATGTATTTATACTTTCTAATTTATCCAAAATATCATCACATGGAATAGAAGTTGTATCTTGAGTTTCATTATTTATATTTGAAATTGAAACATTCTTATTTTCATCAAAGGAATATACTAATGCATTTTTTACCTTATTGCATTACAAGGAATACTAAATTCATTATGAACATTTGAAATGACAACATTTTCCTTGTTTCAAGGAGAAAATATATGAGATTCATGTGCACTTTAAACCTTATCTATATCATCATCATCATATGTAAATAGAACATTACTATAAATAGAATGTGAGTTTTGAGATGAACAATTGTCATTTTCCTCATGAAATAGAAATTTAATCTTTTTGATTTATATTATGAAATAAAAATAAAAGACATTTCCATTTTTTCGATAGCCGAGGAGTATTATAAAATATTGTATCACCAACAGGATTTTCCTTTAGAATTATATTTTTAATTTTGCTCACTTGATTTGGTAGAGATATAATGGAAGAAGTAGGGGAAGAACATGCATATACACTAATTTTCTTAACACTTTGATAATAATTTGCATAATATTATTCATAATCATCATGAAAGAAAAAAAATCATCATCACTATACACATAATCATGCTCATTATTAGTATATAGCACAAAATATTAGTAAGTTTTCCTTTCTTTATTATAATTGTAAGGAATGCCTAAGAATGCATAAACCATGTCAGGAGGAAGAGATTCCTTATTAACCATTTTAAATTTTCCAAATATTAAAATGAGAAAAAAATGAGAAATAGAAATTAATGCTAACATATAGTGCAACATAAGAAATAAATCATAGTTGAATTTGAAACCCTTATGAAGATAAAATTTAAAAGGAACCCCTAGGATCCAAAGCTAGGGTTTGACTATGTTTTATAAATAAATCAGGTTTGCTAATATGTTTTTATCAAATTTATGACTAAATGGAATGAATATAATAAGACAAACAATTGAGTAAAGTGGATGAATAATCAAATAGGCATTCTACACACACATCTACTTATAAACGACTGTATATATGGACACTTAAGATTTTATAAAAGAGCACAAAGGGGAATGAAAAACTTATATTTTTTCTAAAAATGCAGTTTTTGGATGTCTAAAAATTTAATTTGGATAGTCACAAGTTTATTGATTGTGGTTATTCTGACTATTTTGAAAAAGAGTGATGGATTTGTACAGTAGTGCTTCACTATGTTATCCCTATGGAGCGTTGTTGTCTAGGATAATCCTAAAATAAAATTATAAACTAATGAATTATGTGTCTCTTCATGTAGATGTGTTTTAGCATGTCTTGAATACTCAATCATGTAATATATCATGTGTTTTCACCTTATCTTCTTTAAAACCATATTAAAGTCCTGCATATAAAATAAATGGAAACCAAATAAAAAGGGTAAAATAATGGGGAAATGGGAATGGCCAAGCTGGCCTCAAAATGCTTTTGAATTGAGTATTTCCTACATAGCTTGAAAATAGATATTTTAATAAAATCTAGTTCTGCCTTTAATATGTGTGTGTGACTTGATAAAATGTGGTGTGCATCTAAATGTTCTTCACCTAGGCCCCCCTCTTGGTCCAAACATGAAATCTAGATGTGATAGTATGAACTTCAGATAAAACAAAGGTTTTGACCTTGTTGTATAATGATTTTTATTTACTATACTAGTGCCAAAATAGATAAGTGATGTATATAAAATGACTTATAAAACCCTTAAATAGAAGACTCCTAATTTTTAAGGTTGTTGAAGGTTTTAATGCATTAATTGAGATTTTGATTGTCTTCTTCCTCCAATGTGGTATAGAAGTGGAAGAGAATATATGCTTCATTTTTCTTTCTCTTAATTAAATATCCTTATTGAAAGTGTATTTGATGATGGACAATCACAACTCTCCATACCTAGTATTCTTGAATATGCCTATTGTAGACACCTAAAACTAGCCACAACTGGCCTTTGATCAAACTTTAGATTGATTCCTTCTAACCATTGTAAATTAAGCCCAAGAATCACTAAACATCCCAAATTTTCTTTCACATCACTCATCAAAGCCCATAATCATGTTGAGATATCCCTAATTGGGGTATCCTATTCTATGCAACAATAAACTCTCACAAATTTATCCCTAATCATCTTATGGCATCACAATAGTCAATTTTGCCTATGGACCTATTAAGTAAGGCACATGAACAAATATCAAATCTTAAAAGAGTTAAAAGGCTAATATAAATCAATTAAAAAGATAAACATGATTAAATGACTAATTGAATTATCCATTTAAAATTAATGAATATCTAAAAAAGGAAATTCAAAATTTCAAAATATCCTAGCCTTTCATCATTGCCTTTATGATTTGTCAAGCTCTTTGAAAATATCTTAAAATATCTAATTTTGAGAGCCATGCCTATTAATTAAAAATCATAATTACTTGATAACTATTAATTCTACTAGGGTTAAATTTGACTCACCTAGGTTTAGTTTGAACCCATTCCAAACCTTAACTCAACCCTAAATCACCTTGGGTGAGAGTTAAATCCTTAGGCTATAAATAAAATGCCATGCCTCTTCATTTATAATCTTGGATATTATAGAGTTATTATGCATGATTTGTTACATGAGACTCATACCAATAGTGTTATAATGCAAAAATATTAAGCCAAGCAAGCATAAGACACATCAAAGCCAATGGTACCAAAGAGAGAAGGAGCCAACAAGCTTTATTTGCTAAAGAATTTTTGATGCACAATCTAAGAAAGCCACTCAACAAAGAATTTAGAGCTCCCAAGGAAGGTAAATTCTTTTATGGTTTAGTCATGCTTTTATTTATTTCTTGTTACTAAGCTCTCTCCAAGTTCTAGGCTAGGAGTGTAAGTATTAGTGTTTTTTTATTTGAGTTCTTGTTACTTGAACTAACACTATAATAACTTCCTTTCTTGGATTCTTATGATCACAAATGGCATACTTGGTGGGACCTCAAACATCCCATACAATCAAGGAGACTAATGTGCAACTTTTAGTTTTTCTAATGAATGTTTGATAATTTTCAAACTTCAAATTTTACCTTTGTTTTTCACATATTCTATTTTTTAGTGACACATAATTTACATAGAGACCGACATCACTCCTAAAATAACTGACATTGACCCTACCAGAACCAATGTCAATCTAATCAGGACCGGCATTGACCTCTATGTGTAGAACAAATCATGGTAAAAATATGTTTAAACAAGTTTTTCTTTATTTTTTTAGTTTTTGTTCATTTCTAAGATCCTGAATGTTGTTTATTTAACTATTTTCATATAGGATTTAGTCTTATTTTCTTATTTTAATGTTCATTAGGCTAACAATATTTTTATCAAGCTATATTATTTTTTTTTGATGTTTTAAAGGAAATCAACATTGATCCCTTTAGATTGGCTGATATCAATCCCAATAAACCAACATCGATCCCTATGTGGATTGATGTTGGTCTCTGAGACATACAAATAGAGAAACCTGAGAGAAAAATTTGACAAGTGATTTGTTCATTCATCAAAGTGATTCTAAGTAGGCAAAAACCCTTTAAAAATTTTAGGACCTAAACTATAAAAAATCAAAATTTTGGAAGTAATTAAGTCTTGAACATTTTGTTTGGTGCCTAAAAGGAACTTAGTTATTTTTATGCTTAGTTGTTTGTGAAAAAATTTCAAGTTTTTTGACTAAGGCCAAGGGGCCAAAATTTCATAAACATCTCACTTTGGTGATATAAATTAAATGCTCACACTTAGATACATCTCTTAAGAGTGTTTGTTTTATGCTTTTTATTGTAAATTTGTTTATTTTTACAAAATGATTAATGCATGTATGCTCTCTCCCCATCCCTTTTAGGGAACTCAAGTGACCAAAATCACTCCTTCTTTGCCTTGGTCACTTTAGTCCAAAAGTGTGTGTAGACAAATAAATTTTATTTAGTGTCAAAATGCACCTGAATCTATTTAATAATTCTTATTAAATTAATTCATCACATTTATTCTAAATTCAAAGAATTAAATGAAGTCAAATTAGTCAAATTATGCACACTTAAATTCTTATTTTAAAATAAAAATATAGATTTTACACCTCATCAAAACATCTCCCACCTTTTTCTCTCTCATCCAACCAAATCCACAAAATTCTCAACCTCTTATGATTCATCCCCTAAGTTATCAAGGAAATTGACTTAGTCCTACTGACTCAACTAACCAACCCCATGATTTTCTCAACCATTTTGAAATGGTATTCATACTCTTAGATGAGGACTCATTAGCCACCATTGATAATTTAGATCATTGAAAAATTCCAAATCATCCTCCACCATTGGATCCTTCTCCAAACATCTATAAATAAACTTGTAAATCCTCATTTTCAAAGATCCTAAGTTTTAAATCCTATCACATCACAAAATATTGAGATCTCAATCTAGAAACTAGAGATCTACATACAAGTGAATCAAAATGAATCAAGGAAAATCAAAGACTTATTTTTTCACCAAAATTCTATCCATTCTCTTTTACATTGGAGGAATGAGCACCACATATTTTAAAAGAGCAAATTGAATGCATATCGCAATGGAGAAAGCTTATGCATTAAAAAATGTAAAGTTTGTGAATATTGTTTTCTTTATTTGTTGCTATACCATAGTTTGAATTTAGCTTATATTATAATTAGTTTACTTTCTTTGCATATCTAAATTTATTTCATACATTTTTGGCATGCCCAGTGGGACCTTCCCTCATCTTTTCCATCTTTTGATCATCATTTTAAGCATTTAGATAGAATTTATCCTTTGATTTTTATAGTTTATGTTTGCATACATGTTTAATTCTCATCTTTTTGAGTGATCATATGAGATATAGGTTATTATTAAGTGTTTTCTATTTAGTTGTGTACACTCTTCTACGTAACAATGAATTTGGAAGTAAAATTAGCAAAATTGTAGACCATAACAACAAAATTGTCTTATTTTGCCTTATTTTGTATTTTTTGTTTTGTATATAGGGTTAACAATGATTTTTTTTAGGAAACAATGATTTAGTCATTTTCTGTAGCATTTTCATCATTAACAACAGTGAATTTATCAAAATCCTTAGTGAAAGTGTCTTTTATAGCAGTAAAATTATCTTTTTCCACATTGAAATCATCATTATCAGAAATAAATTTATCTTTATTAGTAGTGAATTCATGTCTTCTGGCAGCAAAATCCTTGTTCTTGGCAGTGAAATCATTCTATAAGCATGGGTCTATTTATTTTCTATTTTTTGCTTTTTGTTTTTTTCTTGCATTGATTTTATTATAATTTTGCTTTCATTTTCTATCTATGTAACAACAATTTCATAATAGAGAGATGTTTTCCACTTAATATTTATGGTTTTTCACTTGTTCTATTGCAGGTTACCTTGTTTTAGGCCTAAGAAAACATTCTAACAACTTGTTTGCAGAATGCTTTCCAAAGAGAATCAGTAAAAGGAATCAACAAAAAGCCAATTCTTTTTACTAACATTTTTTATTTTTATTTTCAACATTCTTAGTAATTACATCACTTTTCAATTCAATATTTTTGTTTACGATTTTGGAAATCACATATGTTCTTTCCTTGGCATTACATTGGTACTCAGGAATCAAAAACATTTCCATAATTATTTGTATTACCCAAGTGGTACCCACATATGCTCTTTCCTTGGTGTTATGTTGGTGACAATAATTAGAAATTAGATATAGATATTTATTTTTATTTTATTTTTAGGGGCTCTATTGACCATGGATTTCAATATCACGTAGTAGGCCAAACCCTATTTATTGGTGAGGTATATAAATCAAAATCTAGATATTTTAATTACTTAAGTGGTTGTGTGTTTTAAGCACACTATGATATGAGGGGCTTTCATGATCCAATATCCAAGGTTTCAATAACTGACTCAAAATATGATAACACTAATTTTCAACACATTGAGACCTCTATGGCTATGTTGGGCACTTTTGGATAAGACCCAATAGTGTGCATCCACTTTTTATCTATTTATTCCACAATTTTTCCCTCTAGATAATCTTTTTTAAACCTTAAGCCTAGGATAACCTCTTTTTCCATTATAATTTGGTGCATTAGTTAGTGGTTAGCACTAAGAAACAACCTTCCACACACCCTCAAAACTAGACTCATTGGGCCATGGGAATGGCATGATCCTCCATGGTTAGTGACTTGAAATATTAGGTTGTAACTAAGAGCATGGATGAGTTAATGACAACGGAAGGCCTAATAGTTGTTCACAACCCTTCATCCTAATTTACACCTTTTATGTGAAAATTTATTAATATTTTTGAATATATATATATATTGTTTAACACATATCTTATTCATAAAGTTATTTAATCAAACTTTCAGTCATTTTGAGTGTTGTCCATTGAAAGAAGCATGGCAATTTGGAACCACAACTCAACCAATTCCATCCCAAATCACAATTGAAATAATCCATATTATAATTCAAGGTTTATTCCAACTAATTTTGATTCAAATTCATACTTCAATCAATATCAAATCAATCCAATCAAAATTGTATTCAAACTCAAACATCAATTAATTAAATCAAAGCATGGATAAATGTTTAAACTTTCGAAACCACCAATTCAAACCAATCCATTTACAACTTCAATACTTATTCATGTTGACCCATGTAACAATATCAATACTTTAATTTAGGGACAACATCAAATTAATTTTTAGGTTATAATAATAAAAACTCTGAATTATTCTTCCAATCCTACATAATCCACATATCAAATGCCACCAAATACAAATCAAAATATGTATGTAAATCCATATGGTTCTAATAACAATATCAATATAATTAAAACCTTTGGTCTACCTTCACCATTACTTTTGATATTCATATGTGCTAAAGTACATTCACCAATCAAACTCCAATCTAGTCAAATCCAATTATGTTCCATCCAAATCAATCTTCCAACTTCTACACCCATAAAAATCAATAATTTGATTTTGAATCCAATTCACTCCAAAAATCTAACCCAAACTTCTTCACAAACCCCCCCACATTCATAAATCCACAAAACACATATACTTCCAATTTCAACATAAATCCAACAAACCAATCCTTCCAAAATAAAGCCACTTCCTCAACACAATTTTTTACTTTTTAATACCAAATATTTCCATAAAAATATCATTAGTAATCCTTCTTTCCAATCAAATTTTCCATCCACTAGTTATAATTTCAATATCCCTCAATACACTAGCCAAGAGTTATCTGATGTAGAGTACATCAAGATGAACCCACATCTATTCATATTTGAAAAATCTAATTTAAACATATGTCAAGATGTCTCTCCAAATTAAAATAATAATATTTCATCCATTATCCACCAAATAACCATTTTTGATCAAATACCCATTTTTTTACAAACATCTTATCTTGACCCAAATGCCATCTAATCCACCTATTGAATTATCATATACTTTCAACCCAATACTCCGTATTCACAAAAATATCTTCACCCCAAACCCAATATTTCTAAGATATAAAAAAAAGGAAATTTAGTAATAGATCACTTTAGGAAGCCATCCTTATGGCTACATCTAAACCAAGATCAAATGTATTACCAAAATCAGATATCTAATTTCTTTTGGGATTAAAGTAACGTTTAACATCCACTTTGGTCCCAACAATATTTTTATTAGTACACATATTTACAAATGATAGTGACAATATTATGGGTAAGGAAGAATCCTCATCCAACATCAATAAAAATCTTATCAACAATATTAAAGCAATTTGTTCCATTTCCATCAACACTATTCTTCTTTCTCCTATTAACATTACACTACCTGCACATGTCAACTAGAATCCACAGAAATAGATCTCATTAGAGTTATCTCATGGAAAAATATCAATTATAACATCTATAAACATCCATGAGAGCATCCCATTTAAATAACCACTACTCCACCAACCATTTCTTGAAACTCCAAAAATCAATCAAAGAACACCAATAGATGAACAAATCAGTTCTTTATTGTTTGAGGATAATAATATCAAAAACATTGAAAACACCAAGTTAATTAGGATATAAAGCACATGGAATGATCTCCCAATCATACTACAAGAAATAATCTTAACTCCCATGTTACATGCTTATTATAATAAACTAATAGAATGAAATTATAACAAGTTAGATCATGACTTTGAGATTAGTTTCAAAGCACATCACAATAGGTTTGAAAATTTTGGATTTGCTAAGGAATTAAAGATTTTCAATATGGATTTATCCTATTTTGACTTTTGTAGCATTTGGTGGTTGGTCAATAGTGGTTGGGTGAGGGATATTTGTTTTTGTACATAAGAAGAGCTTATTAGTCCCTAGTGCTTGATACTCTTTAACAACATCACTTATAGTCCTTATAGAGAAAGGCATCTAGATTCCATGATGGGTAGAAGAAATATTATATGGTTTCTAGAGTTTAAATTCACTATCAAACATATCAACGTAGGTCTTTTGATAATTGTGTTTTCTAAGAATAACCAAATTTACTACTAAACTTTTTCAAAGAAACTTATATCTGGACATCTTTATTCAACAAGGATTCCCTACTAGAGAATGCCTCTCTAGATGGTTTGCTAATAATTTATGGTGGGCTCAACAAACTCATCTTGGTCAAGTAATAGTCAAAGTAAATAATAGAACTGAAATAGAAATTGATGAGGAAATCTAATCAGAATAACGACGACTATCTAGAGTTGGCATGGGATGACAAGCTAGAAACATAGGAAACTTATGCATATTGTGAACTTCCATTAGGTTTAGATGCCAAAAAATCATACAAAATCATAAAATCACAAAAATACCAAATAATAATAATAATAATAATAATAATAATAATAATAATAATAATAATAATAATAAGTTTTTATTGTTTATAAGTCCCTTGACACTTAGGGGAAATCTATTTACACATGTATTGTCTTCATAGTATTGCATTATACCATCGTGCCCATCTTTGTCTTGTATATCAAATGTTATGTTTAGTGATTACTTAGTTTTCATTTTTCATAACACAAAATTTTAAAATTGTAGCCTATTATATCATTTCTCTTTTTCATTCCACTCTCTTATCTCATGAAAGACATTTTAAAAATTAGCATTACATTGGTTCTTATCTTAGTACTTACTAGAGGAATAAATCTTTACTTTATATTTTATTTTATAGAATTAGACAATACTAGCCCACATCCTTGTCTAGAATATTTTCCATGATAGAGTCTCCTCTTATGGTTCTCATTTTGGTAGACAACATTAAATAGTCTACAACAAGGAATAGGATAATTTACTTGCCTATCTTGGTCTTCGATGATAAACTCTTGCATACTAATAGTCACATAGGGCCAAGATTAGGTGGTATAATTCTTACACATAGAAAACATCATTATTCAAAACTTATCAAAATCAAAATCCATATCTCTCACCCTTCGTTGATCTTAAGTGTTGAGCCTTCGCATCTTACTAGTTGGGTAGATTTAACATTGGGGAGTGATATCCTTACTCACCTATATATAGTCTTTGGTGATAATCCCATGTGTCTAGTTGGTCACATGAGATTACATATTGGGGGTAATAAAGCAAATAAATTTAAAGGATGTCCAAATAAATGTTTATTCAAAAATCTTGTTTATATATCTATGCTAAAAAGAGTAGACGTTATCCCATTAACTGTTTATGTCAGGACTAGTTCTCTCTAGAAACATCCAATAAAGCTAGTATTTTTATGAGTGTGACAAGATGTACACTTTCACATTTTCTTGTAATGATTATATCACCATTAATTTTTTATACATAAGTTTGATTGTTTGTTTTCACCATTTTACCATGTTCTTCCTTTCACTCTTTTGTTGTAAATTGAAATATATATGTTATAAATATAAACAACTATCTCCTCCCTTGAAAACTAATTAATTAATGTATCAATAAAGTTTTCTACATATCCATCATGTTACCTAGTTTTCTAAAAAAAATTGCACCATGTGTAAACCATTGTCTATAACTACCCTAATTACTTGGGGGCATCACCTTTTAGTCATCCATTTTATATTTATGAGTTTGTCATTTTGTCAATTGTTAGTCATTTATCCTATAACATGCTAAATTTTGAGGTTTTTCTTCCTTTATGTGAACCTACATTCTTCTCATGATTGTGTAAAATGTCTTATTCCTTATCTCACATAATCCACAAAAACAAAAAAAAAATCATAATAAGATTAAAAAAAATACCAAAAAAAAAATCATAAAACACAAATGCAATACCAAAATATTCCAAAGGAATTGATCTCAACACATATACCATTCTAAACTATATTCCACATCATTCACTTATTCTTGGGTGGGTCACTCGTGCATCTTTTTTATCATAACAATTAACAAGATTCATCAATCCTCCACTTTTTCATCGCTTCCATATTGGGAGAACTACATCTAGCCTGATATCCCCATATAGACTTTGTTTTAAAGTGGATTATGTAGATAGATCTTAGAAACATGGGGTCTCTAGAGTCAGCTCGATCACCACCTTCCCCATCATCCATTTTCCCAAAATTAGATTAGCTTATCCTTTAGCTTATCCCTCAATTGTTCAGTTCCTAGCCTCAACTTGGCATAATTGTTTAGTTTTTATTTAATTTTGTCTTTATTTATGATTTTTCAACTTTTCCACTTTTGTCTTTGTTAGTTTTTCATTGTTTTATTATTTATTTTCTATCCCTAAACCATTCACTTAGTTATTCTTATCTCTTTATTTATCCTTAGCCATTAAGTTTGTTCTTTAACTTCATTTTTATCTCTAGCCATTCTAATGGTTATTTTTTCTGTGTTTTATCAAGTGTGTTCAAATTTTGAGTTACTCTTTGTTTAATTATGTGTGTCATTCACGTTTCCAATTCTTGTAAATATAACATTGTCATTTTTTAAAATAATTTAGATTATATTTGTTTGAATTAACATTTTGTGTGTGTTTCAATCACTTTGATTAATCTTTTATTTTTGACATTTTATTTTCATTATTATTTTTTGTATATTCATAAAGATTAATTTATGCAATGAATATATAAAATGGTTATGACTATATCATGATGTACTTTGTTAAAAATAATTTTTTTTTCCTTTTGTTCAACTGCTTAAAACATCAAAATCCATCATGATTATTCAATATCATTGGTGGTAATATGTTTTATGCTATATTAAAAAATAGGTTGCTCAAAAAAACCAAATTCTATATGAAATCCAATGCAAAGAACAAAAAAAAAAGATATGCAAAATTATCACATTCTACATCCATACACATTATCCTATCATATGTAAGTCATACATCCATAATAACTATGCTGAAAGTATTAACACATGCTAGCATAAATCAAAATGCAAAAAATATAATCATGTTACCATCTATCCATACATCTATCAATCATATATCCATCAAATCCATGTAAACCAATAATTGGTCCATCAATGTCCAAAATCCATAGTACAAAATCTCAAAACAATCATCATGAATATGTTTGTGTGTGTGTGTGTGTGTGTGTGTGTACAAAAAGGTACATCTCAACATATGTATACATCACTAAAATCCATCCATCAAAATATCCCATGTATCTATGTCTCATTTGATCTCTCAAATGGAGTATCTAGTCTCAGGAATATCTCTCCACATCATGGTGTGCCTTGTGGAGGATCCATTACATACGGTACCTATCCCACTGACCTCTCTAACTCTAATGGCTAAATGGATCTAGCAGATATTGATCTTATCATAGAGTACTCTTTAAAAGATAGTGCCCTTTGGTCTCATGGTACAACCCCCTCATATAAGATCCAATATTATGTGGCCTACTCCATATCCCATAACACTCTATCCAAAGTAGCTATATGTCCCTATCTGAATAATAGTACTCTATCCTTTGCAATCTCAGTCTAAGTTATGTCCCTTTCTTGTCTATAGTGTTATGTGAACATTGTATAATCTAGCATCTAGATCCCTACATCATGAGTAAGCAATCTTATAGCCATGACATCCCCATCCATCCCATCAATAATACCTCATAACTATCCATTTCAAACTATAATCATTTAATCTCCATAGTTTGATCCCATTTATCATCTACTACACCTTGTAATCTGGCTACCTTATATTGTAATCCATCTATCTCTCTATGTTGAGCCCTAATATGCTCTCAAAGTTTATTAATAATTATATACTCCTCTAAAGATATTAAATCATGCAAATAACCAACCACATCCCCTCTATCTTCCTATGTGACCTATGGTGATATCATAGTGGTTTCTTGTACTACATAATCATCCTTGATCTCTACCTCTATGAATAACATATCTCCTCCAACCCTCTACTCTATATCAAAATCCATCTCAACCCCTGCCTCATGTAAAATCTCAATGTCCTCCACATCTATGATCTACAAATCATGCAACTAATTATCTTCCCTAACACATCCTTTACCTCATACTCATGCTCATGATTATCCTCTATCCCCTATAATAACCCTCCTAATTTAGGCTCTTAAACTTGTATCTCATGGCTGTCTACTCAAACTAGCCACCAACCTTTGCCTCCACATCCATGATGGTGCATATGGCATTTTCAATCTTAATGTTATCTATTGATCACACCAATATGAATACCTATAAACCACTCCAACATCAATGATGTCTCTCTAATAACTCCATCTAATAGTCTATAGCTATGTCTAGCTATGATCATCAATGGCTAGATCAATCATCATACCCCATTATGGTCTTTCCCTCATAGAATGTGCAAGTACGTGTGGTTTAGATGGTATATGCTGCCTCACACCAAATTGTCTCATCACCTTATCTGAGTGATATCTCTCTATGATATAGTCATGTATCTCAATGGTGTAACATGGAGTCATCATGTAGTCCATGTGAATATCCTCATGTGGCCACTGAAACATAATCTCCTTATAAGGTCTTTAGGTGATCTAGTCATCACTTACCTCAGCCATCTACCTCTTATAAAAGTCCATATCTCCCAAATGTGGTTTTCATGTCCCAATAATCACATGCCATCCATATTCCACTAGCTCATCCTCTAATCATGTATTCATATGTCTAACCAACCTCTCAATCATAATGTGCTCCCAGCACCAAACTTATAATAGTGTAGATGGCCCTATCTCTATTTGACCTAAATATACAAAATGATCTAAATCATGGTATAAGTGTGCAAAAATGCATGGAACACATACAAATCTCTCTGCATATCCATCATGTCCTTGATCACATCTAACAGGCCAATAAGATAGTCTCCCACTCTTGTTAGGAAGTAAAATACCATTGATAACAACCATGAGTATGATAGTTAGATAATCCATATCTAAATCAGTACAATAGTCTATATCAATCTTGCCTCTAATAATTAGATTCAAACCATCACCTAAAATCTGATATAAAGTAATCTCCTAAGGAACCTATCCCTAGTAAACACATATACCTCATATTGAGATACCCAAAATCTGATACACATCTTGAAGTGTAATAGTCATCTCCCCTATCGACAAGTGAAATGTGTTCATCTCACTATGCCATCTCTCTGCCAATTCTATCAAAATATTTCTATCCACTTAAACCTCTAGCATCTATGTGATGTAGGATAAGCCATTCACCTCTAACATTCCAAACTCATACTTAGTGAAGCTCCTCATCCATACCATTGTTGAAAATCTCAACTCCCACATCACAATCACTGGTAATACCTCTTACAAATCATAAATGTTAGCATTTTCTTAGATTTACTTAGCATTATATTCATCATTGTCATTAAATTTTAAATACTTAACTATAAAAACCATAAAATCAAACACAAACATTTTTATTCATTTTTCAATCCATTTAACTTCATTCATTTTATGCAAAATCACTACTACACTTTACAAATTAGTTCTTGATCTTTATAAATCTAATTTTAACCCTTTTTTGTAAAATCATTGTTACACCTAGCAAAATTGCTTCTCAACCTAATGATTGTGTTCCCATGTTGAGAAATTTCACTTCTACCCAAAATAACAAAATTACCAACTTCTCACAAAATGAATTTTCTACCTTATTCTACAATTTTGCTTGCATGTTAAGTGAAATCAATATTTACCCCTATGAAATCACTGTGTAGACACCGAAATCATGTCTACGCTTTGGTCCTTTCTCCCCCCTTGGTCCCCTTTCGTCCACTTAACCACTCCTAACCTATATTTTATTAATTTGAAATAAATATCCTATTTTAAATTAATAAAATCCCTTTTCCCTCTCTCCCTTGCCACCTCACCACCCTAGGATACCCTCCTTGGATTCCCTTCATTCCCCACATGGCCATATTTAACGCCTAGACTCCCATTCCAACTTCTCCCCTCATCCATTTAATCCCCTTCGACCATTTCTCCCTCGGACTAGCTAACCCGGTAGTTGGGAAATGGATGAAAGGCTATTTTTAGCCTTTCTCCGCCCTTTCATCCGCCGATGTCAGCCACCTGTCGACCGACATCGGCGATATTACCGGCGTCGGCGGCTTTCTTAATGGTTTTTTTCACATCCATTATCTGTCTTCTCTTGGCTCTCTTCGTCTCCTCTCGCATAACACGACTCTGGCATCTTGCACTCTGATCGTCAATCCGTTCTTGGACCCTGCCACTTTGCCAATCTTCAAACCAAGCCTCTCATTCTCTCCCTCAGGTGTAACAATAGGTATTCTAGCTTCAGCAACTCCACTAGCAACAGGATTTTCATCACTAGCAACACCAAAAATAGGTACACCAGTCTGCAATGCTTTCTTCAGCATACCATAGGTAAGTTTTCTTCTGTGTTTTCTAGTCATTTGTTTCTAAACTAGATTCAGCACTCCTATCTCCCAAACCAAACTCTGACCAAACTAGACCAGTCCCGAACCCTGTCTCTCTACTATCCCTGTCTTCTATTTGATCCCTCTATCAGACCATACATTCTGCCCATTCAACTAGACTCTCAAACCCAGACCCTAGACCATTCCCCTGAGCCCAAAACTTTGTCTCAGACCAATCAAACAGACCACAGACTTGTCCACAGACCCGTCCCCAGAGCAAGAAACTCAACCAGACCTGACTACAGACCACTACCCCGACCGATGCCGGTCATTACCCCAACCGATGTTGGCAGACTAATCGACTTCGGCAGATCTAACAACTGACATCGGTAGGACCACTGACATCAGCAACTGTGACCAAGCCGACAGCATTTTTCAGGTAAGCTTTTGCTTCCATTTCCTTTTCAGTTTTCTATCATTTTTAGTCTTTTTAGCATCCTGTTATTTATCAAACATCTTTTATTGACTAGTGGGTTGACCTCCCTTAAGGAAGTTTTCATGCTTCTGGGATCAAGCTTTCGCTTGGCAACCCACCATCTCCTTATTTAACACCTCCTTTGTCCAAGCTTCTTTTCTTTGCAGGTGTCATTCCTCCACAGCCAAAGAGGAGTACTCACAGCGTCTGGATTACGGTGCGTAGACTACATCTAGGTACACAAGCCTTGACCATATCTCTTTAGTTTCTCATAATTCTTCCTTGAATATAGAAAGCAAAATTTTAATAGAAACATTCTGGCACGCCCGGTGGGACCCTTTAAGGGCCTTCTTTGGGTTCCTTTCCTTCTTTTTTCATTTAGGTGCATTAGGATTCTCCCTTTTCACCTCATTCTTATTTTCCAAATGACACTATAAGCAGGAATAAAAAGAACTTTTTATTTTCTTTTCTTGCATTTTTAGACTAGTCCAAAAATCATTTTCTTCAACCCTTTCTCCAACTTGTCTTCATTCCAATTTAACATTTTAATTTGGGGCTTTAAAACACTTTGCATTTCATTTCTGCTTGTGCTTGCATTTTCTAGTCCACACTTAGTAATTAAACCGCATATTGAATTAATCTAGATCACTTGATGTTACACAACCGAACCACATGCACTAAAATAAACATCAAACAATACCTGAGACAAGGCCCGACTGGGATTTCATCCCCCAGCGGATACCTTACCCCTACCTGGCAATCTCACTTGGATTTCATCACCAAGGGGAAAGCCAACTCTGTTCTCTGGCAGAGTCTAAACTATAGTGAAAGTATATTTTGGCTAAGCGAAACCAGCTAACCACTGGAATCGTGAAGTGAGGGGAGCTTGCTCCTTAGCACCAGGCCTGTATGAAAGCTAATACAGACTTCTTGAGCACCTAAACAAGACCTGAAACTATCCATAGACTACCTTTTCTAGGACCCTTCTTCCAGCCAACCTCCCCAAACATCATTTTAAGGCATAAGCCACAAGATTCTATAATTTATTTTTAGGATTTAACGCTTAGGGCTTGTCTATCTCTCTCTGTTCTCTATTCTCATCTGCTTGTTTGAGTGTGTGAGGATGCTTTCTTCATTGTTTTTCCAAGAATCTTCAAATCTTTTGGTTTTCTGGAAAACACAGTCACCAGCATCGGTTTTACCACCGACGTCAGTTTCCTTTTCTTGCCGGCATCGGTTATCTGACCGATGTCGGCCATCTTTCTTGCCGACATCAATTTTTAAACCGACGTCAATCTCTATCACTATCCTTTTTTCCAAAATAGCAACTTAAAACTCGACCCCTTTTTTTCTGCCAAAACCTCATTCTGAGTTTCTGAAATTGAACACATAGTTTCTGGAACCTGACCCTCTTCTTGACCACGCTCATTTGTCCCTAACCAATCCTATCATGGAGTTCCACTCGAAGACTAAAAGAACTCCTACAGGACTGACCCCAAATCGAACTCCCATCATCCCTGAAGGGGACCAAGATTCTGAAAGATTCTTGGACCTCAACGTCGAAGCCCTCCAAAACTATCTCGCAAGAAACCAAATGCGGGACCTTTCAGTCGCAGCAGTAATGACATCGACGTCATCCGCTACCCAACCCATCATGACTCAGCCTATTGTTTTGACCAGTTACTCGACCATGGCCAATACACAAAGTTTGGCCTCCTCATCTATTTTCGAACCTACCTCCATCGGGGTGTCATTGCCACCTCAACCGCACACATTTCAACCAAGTTTTACATCATACCAGAACTTGATTGTCTCGACCCCTCACACTCTTGCACCCATAAATGCAGGAGTGCCAGCCCATCCTTCTACCAGTGCCGTCACGCAACCACCCTTGGCAGTATCTAGTCAACTTATACCCCCGACCTTCATAACTCAACCACTTTTGGCCTTCACTTATGTCCCTGCGACTAGTCATCCGAGCGTTGCTCCCTTACTGGTACAACCGACTACGTCGTATGCCTCCTCTAGCCTCTTTCAAGCACCCTATAACCTAGGGGGCACTCCATCCGCCAATCCATCAGTAGATGTCATTAAAATGTTGATGGATAAAATGTCCAGTCTCGAGACCTCTATCTCTGGCTCACGCAATGCTCTCTCGTATGAGCAAATTTGTAACGAGCCCATTCATCCTTCTGTCCCTATCCGACCATACCCCAACCAATGGGAGCTTCCTAAATTCACTCACTTCCAGAGTAAGGAAGACCCGCAACAACATCTACGGGCATTCATACATGCCTACTATCTTATTGCCCACGACGATGCATTACTTTTACGCATGTTCCCTATGTCCCTTTCTGGCTCTACCCTTGACTAGTATAGCTCTCTTGCCAGACATTCTATCTTTTCATTCATTCAGCTTGCCCAATTATTTCTTGACCATTTTTCTATCAACATCACCAAACAAGTCTCAATCATAGACCTTTACCCCATCAGGCAATTTGATGACGAATCAATAGTTGATTTTGTCGCCCGTTGGAGAGGCTTGATTAACCAGCTCTCTTTCTCCTTACCTCAACCTGAGCTCATCGAGCTCTTTTCTCGAGCATGTGCCAGGCACATCTCTTCTACCTTGCAGATTCAGACATTTTTCACTTTCAATGAAGTTTTCACCATGGCTCGAAAGCTTAAACTCTACGCCATTGAAGAGGATAAGGTCAAATTGCGTAATACCAACGCAAAAACCAATGACCATTCTTCTTCCAAACCTTCTTCTTCTGCCAACTCCAAACCCAAAGGAGTGGCCAACACTGTGGTCATTAGATCACCATCTTTGACGACAACTAATTACTCTCAACCTTCTACATCTCCAAGCATCACTAAACAATTTCAACAATGGTACATCCAGCATTCATACACTCCACTTGGAGAATCATACGCTTCCATTTTGGAAAAACTACTCAAGCAGCGGGTCCTCAATCTCCCTCCAATCCGACCACCTCAATTCGACCCTTAAAAATCCCTCCCTACATGGTATAGGGAGGCCGACTTCTGTCACTTTCATCGCATCCAAGGCCATGACATCGACAATTATCAGACCTTCAAGAACATCATCCAAGACATGATCGACAAGGGGGATCTTATGTTAGATAACCCAAATGCCCCACCTAACCAACACATCGACATCTTCAAACAACCATTCCCTAATCATCCACCTACTCAAAACAATGTCCAGACTTCAACCAATGACCCCAAGACCATGATATTCACACAATCAACACCATATTGCTTCTTGTCCCTGACCAACCTCCTCCCTCACAGGATGAAGAACTTTCTTCTCCTATTAGTCTTCCATCTACCTTTCTCATATTAGAGGACACCTCGACCACACCTATGCCATTAAGCCCACCTCCATCCAAAGATCCTACCTTGCCTACTCCTTAACTATAAGTAGAAGGCACGATCATCCCTGCCTCCTGCCCTCTTGAGGAGCCGCACTCTGCTATTTCTTCTCCACCAAGAAAAGAACCAATCTCTTCACCCATTTCGATTGAGGAAGACCCAGTCACGGTTTCCTCTTGCCTTTTGCCTGAGATTGCTACATCTCACTTACCTCCATCCATATCTGAACTCAAACCTGCATCTAACCTCACCTTGCACAAAGGTGGCCCTCAACACAAACCAAGGAAGGCCAGTAGACCATACTAGAGAACTCCTCCCCCACCTTCGTCATTACCTTCAATCTTGGGCCCACATCCGTCCACTTTAATAGGAGTTCTTTCTACTCCCATACTTCACAGAGGTAAGTTGCCTCCATTACTCCCTCAACCCGTCAAACATATATCTTCTCCAAACCATTGACCCCTGCCTCTTACGCATCCCAAACCAAAGTCATCAATACCCACTGCGACAAAACATCTAGACCCGTTAACAGGTTCTTATGCTTTGCTGTTACGGCAATTATTGCAGTCCTCTCGCATCTATCTCCCGCCTCTTAAACCATATTACTCTCTTGGACCAAAACTGCCTTGGTTCGACGATACTCGCATTTGTGCATATCATTGCATGCCTGGACACGACACCGAGCAGTGTTGTGCCCTCAAGGTTGCCATTCACCAATGTCTAGGGAATGACACCCTTTTTTTTGACCATATCATCAACAAACCTTCAACACCACCCCACTCATCAACTCTCGGATCAAGGCCATCTTGGTTCGACAACTCTAAATTCTGTCATTATCACCACACTCTGGGACATGACACTGAGCGTTGTTGCGCTCTTAAAGCTGTCATTCGTCAACAATGGAGAAAGGATTCCCTTCTCATCAAGGATCCTCTTGACCTCTTTGACAAATTATCAACACCGACCCATGCCTCTCAAACCTCATTGCCTAAATCGAGATCTCCATGCCAGACTATGATCCCTTTCCTGCCTTTGACCCCATTATTCAACATCAACACAGTCCATTTGACCACTAAACCTCAACTGACCTTGACCAATTTATCCAACATTCTCCCTAAGTGACTGGGGTAATCCAATCTTATCATGACCTTGACCAAACATTCAACCAAGCCTTCGACCATGACATCGACCATGACCTCGACTAAACCTCGACCACACATAGTCCAATCATCAACCAACCTTTTTAATCATGACCCCGACCAGCATCAACCAAACCTCGACCAAACTTCAATTATCAAACATCTACCAACCAAACACCTATCATTTCTTCAAGCTGTCATCAATCACCTGACCAATTTGGAACGAAGCAAATGGGGCAGGTTTGCTCCCAATTGACTTGGACCTTAACACCATCATGGGTCAAGATTTTGTCAGAACCTGAGCCCTTTTATGTCTTGTCTCTTTGACCAATCTACTGTTAGTCAAATAATTATTCATTTGACGTTTAACTTGAGCTCGATCCCTTGAGCACTCCCTGTCACCGTCATTCTTATTCCCTTCAACCCTCAATCCTAACCCTTTTGGCAAGCATGAACGCTGTGTCCTAATAAAAGGGAAACTCTTTAAACCTATATAGTCAAGTCCATGACCAAAAGTCTAGTCAGAAAAATCAATCAAATCAATATCAAAATGGGATGCATATTCCAAGGTCATAAAACTATAAATGTAGACTACTCCCTCGAAGGACAGCTGCACCATCATTGCTGTATTTACTAGATTGCTCCCTTGAAGGACAGCTAGGCCAAAGTCATCAAATATATCAAAAGTAGAATATAGACCACTCCCTCGAAGGATGGCTATGCATAAATTTTGCTACATACACAGCATTATTCTCAAAGCTTCCCGCATTGATCAGCTTCACGACATGACCACCAAACATAACAATATCCCATCGCAGGCTTCCCGCATCAATCAGTCTGCCTTCAAAAAAACAAAAAAAAACAAAAACTGGCTGACAACCTTAGAGTCATGGACTTGTCTATAGTTGTTCTCAGGGTCACCTGTAAAAGAGGCAAAGTTGTTCCTGCCAAACAAGGTTCCCCCTTCCATCTCTCATTATCAATCCTATCACCCCTGCATACTCAAGGGATTTTGAGCTCGCTTAATGTCAAGTGATTTGATTACCGCTCTAACACAATCACTGGTCAACGACGCAATGCATAAACAAGGCTTTTGTTTTTAAACAACCCCTATCTATGTGTCTTTCTGGTCTTTGTCAATGAAAGATCAATTCGCCTTTCAATTTTGACACATTTTGGTCACGCATCCAACTAAAACATTATCTATCCAACCAAACCCGAACCAAACCAATCCAACATTTTCAGACTATGACATGACCTAAACCATTCGCATAGTTCTGTGGACACCAATACACATGGAAACTATCGACCCGACACAATTTATGTCAAGCATAAACCATTACTTGCTGAAGCATAAATAGACCTCAATTCATTTTTAGCATACATCCATCACGAATATGGAAAATTGCTAAGGATGAAAGACCCGTCAACCAATGTTATAGAATACACCATTTGGAAAAGACTGTGACATCATCTTCTCCTCACCTTGACCTCGACCAAAACCAGCTTATCGACCTTGACCCTCTCTCCGAACTACATTGGTCTGAGGCCCTTCACATAAGGGCTATATAGGCAGCACTCATTCTTCTGAGGTTAGCTCGGCCATTCCTTTGTCCACCCATTTGCTCATTCATCTCTCTCAAAATGTCAACCTTTCATCTTTTCATTATGACCAATCAACCAGCCCTTCCAATGTCGAAGTCATTTCTGACTCCTCATGGGGCCCATTTGAGATCACTTACATCTCAACCCGACCCGCAACCATGGAGATCACGCCTATCTCTGCAGACCTTGACCACTTCCAAGACAACTCTGTCTTGGTTTTGTTTGCACTCATGCTACCTCACGAATAGATAGCAAAATTGTTTGCAGACATTACTTTTTGGACCCTCACAAGTATAGGATCGCAAGCTGGTTGATCCGCACTACTTGTGACTTTTTTAATGTTTTTGAGAGCACTTCCTGAGCCTGGGATACCTGGAACATGATGACCATTTGGAGCTACAGCTTAGATTGAATAACCCGATCAGCTACGACTAATGCTGGGGCCCAGTTATTTCAATTTTGGCACTCCTCGACCTTTTGACTGCGACCATTTGACCTACCTGTCTCGTGAAGTGGTATGCACACAATCATGACTTTTACAGCGTTCACCCTCACTCTCTTTCTCATTAACCTTTTGTCAAATCGGCACCCGACATCAGGGTCCCTTCCCTCGACTCCCGCTTTGAGGGGGAATACCTCATCCATACCTCGGGTCAATCCACATCATCCCACACTTGGGGCAACCAACTCCTATTTTTGTCTTGCAGTTCGTCCAGAACAACCAATAAGACAAAAAGGGGCAAATGTAGACACCGAAATCGTGTCTACGCTTTGGTCCTTTGTCCCCCCTTGGTCCCCTTTCGTCCACTTAACCACTCCTAACCTATATTTTATTAATTTGAAATAAATATCCTATTTTAAATTAATAAAATCCCTTTTCCCTCTCTCCCTTGCCACCTCACCACCCTAGGATACCCTCCTTGGATTCCCTTCATTCCCCACATGGCCATATTTAATGCCTAGACTCCCATTCCAACTTCTCCCCTCGTCCATTTAATCCCCTTCGACCGTTTCTCCCTTGGACTAGCTGACCCGGCAGTTGGGAAACGAACGAAAGGCTATTTTTAGCCTTTCTCTGCCCTTTCATCCGCTGACGTCGGCGATATTACCGACGTCGGCGGCTTTCTTAACAGTTTTTTTGCATCCATTATCTGTCTTCTCTTGGCTCTCTTCGTCTCCTCTCGCATAACACGACTCTGGCATCTTGCATTCTGATCGTCAATCCGTTCTTGGACCCTGCCACTTTGCCAATCTTCAAACCAAGCCTCTCATTCTCTCCCTCAGGTGTAACAACAAGTATTCTGGCTTCAGCAACTCCACTAGTGATGAGATTTTCATCACCAACAACACCAACAATAGGTACACCAGTCTGCAATGCTTTCTTCAGCATACCACAGGTAAGTTTTCTTCTGTGTTTTCATTTGTGTTTTCTAGTCATTTGTTTCTAAACTAGATTCAACACTCCTATCTCCCAAACCAAACTCTGACCAAACTAGACTAGTCCTGAACCCTATCTCTCTGCTATCCCTGTCTTCTGTTTGATCCCTCTATCGGACCATACATTCTGCCCATTCAACCAGACTCTCAGACCTAGACCCTAGACCATTCACCTGAGCCCAAAACTTTGTCTCAGACCAATCAAACAGACCACAGACTTGTCCACAGACCCGTCCCCAGAGCAAGAAACTCGACCAGACCCAACTACAGACCACTACCCCGACTGACGCTGGTCATTACCCCAACTGACATCGGCAGACTAATCGACGTCGGCAGATCTAACAACCGACGTCGGTAGGACCACCGACGTCGGTGACTGTGACCAGGCCGACAACATTTTTTAGGTAAGCTTTTGCTTCCATTTCCTTTTCAGTTTTCTATCATTTTCAATCTTTTTAGCATCCTGTTATTTATCAAACATATTTTATTGACTATTGGGTTGACCTCCCTTAAGGAAGTTTTCATGCTTCTGGGATCAAGCTTTCGCTTGGCAACCCACCATCTCCTTATTTAACACCTCCTTTGTCCAAGCTTCTTTTCTTTGCAGGTGTCATTCCTCCACAGCCAAAGAGGAGTACTCACAACGTCTGGATTATGGTGCGTAGACTACATCTAGGTACACAAGCCTTGACCATATCTCTTTAGTTTCTCATAATTCTTCCTTGAATATAGAAAGCAAAATTTTAATAGAAACACACTGATTTCAACACCAAAATTTCCATTTTTATTAAAAAAAATTATTTTATCTAAATTTAAGCCCTAATAAATTATAATAAATGAAAAAAAATTCAAAATTCAAATCACTTACTAAAGGCCTACTCCTCTTAGGTCTCTAGAATCATCTCATTCGCTCTGCTTGGTACTCATGGTGTGGAATACGGTCCATGCTTACTTGTACAGTCCATGGTGTGGAATATCTCAAATCACAATTATTAGCTAATAAACTTGAAAATCTATTTGCACAAATGATTTTATAATCATAATTTATTCTACTTATATTCTTCTATATTACCAAATATTCCAAACCCCATCCTCTCATCCAATTCATTTTTCATCCATTCATTTTTTAAATTTTTTTCTAGAAACATTCAATCAATTTATTCTGAATTTATATTAAAATTCTTACAAAAATATCTCCACGTGAAATTCACAAAATCATTTACAAATTCAATATCTTTTTTTATTCATAGATCTATAGTTTATTATTTTTGGGATATATTATTCCCATACTGGCTCAATTGAATCCTGCATCATTAACAACAACAATAAGTGTGCAATCTTTGAATGGTTAAACTATTGCTTTTCAAATCCATACTCTAGTTTTAATTAACTAGGGGTAACATTTTTATGCAACAACAACACTATAAATTTGACATCAATTATAAGTTAACTTGATATATCATTTCTCCACATCTCTATGTACATTTATTCTTATCATCAATTTTGAATCTATTTTCTCATGCAAACCCTCAAAGGGGCATCATCACACTCATTTTCATTTATTTGGGGCAAATTTGTCCTTCTTAATCATCAACACTCTACTTATTATACTATTCTTTGAAACAATATTGCTTCACAACACTATTTCAAATAGGGGAAAATGTAGACACTTAAATTTCATTTAGTGTCAAAATGCACCTAAATATATTTAGTAATTATTTTTAAATTAATTCATCATATTTATTCCAAATTCAAATAATTAAATACAGTCAAATTAGTCAAATTATGCACACTTAAATCCTTATTTTAAAATAAAAATCTAGATTTTACACCTCATCAAAACATCTCCCATTTATTTCTCCCTCATCCCAACCAAATCCACAAAATTCTGAACCTCTTATGAATCATCCCCTAATTTTTCAAGGAAATTAACTAAGTCTTATTTACTCAGATAACTAACCCCATGCTTTTCTCAACTATTTTGACATGGTCTTCATCCTTATGGGTGAGGACTCATTAGCCACCGTTGATCATTTGGATCATCAAAAAAGTCCAAATCATCCTCCACCTTTGGATCCTTCTCTAAACATCTATAAATAAACTTGAAAATCCTCATTTTTAAGGATCCTAAGTTTTAAATCCTATCACATCACAAAATCTTGAGATCTCAATCTGGAAACCAGAGCTCTACATACAATCGAATAAAAAAGAATCAAGGAAAATCAAAGACTTATTTTTACACCAAAATACTTCCCATTCTCTTTTCCATTAGAGGAGTGAGCACCACATATTTTAAAAGAGAAAATCAAATGTATATCGCAATGGAAAAAGCTTGTGCATTCAAAAACATAAAGTTTGTGATTGTTATTTTCTTTGTTTATTGATCTACCATAGTTTGAATTTATCTTAGATTAGAATTAGTTTACTTTCTTTGCACATCTAAATTTAGTTCATACAGTGTGAAAATAACATCGTTAAGGCCCTCTCCAAATCTTTATGAATTGGGTGACACAAATGCAACCCTAAAGTCATTTCACATATCTTTTGTTTTCATGCATTTTAGCTTATGAATGGGATTTCATCGCCTCTTCACGGGTTCTCTAGGAAGCATTAACCCAAAAATTCATCTCTTAGCATCATTTCAACCCACTCCGTGATGGGGTATACAAATTGAGGTTGACTTACTGGGATGCTTATTTGAGTAGTTGAATAAGCTCTATTAGTAAGATACTACCTTGAACTGTAGGGGTAACTCAGACATCAAAATACACTAAGCAAGTGATGGATGTAGTGGTTATGAAAAGGACAAGACCTTTTCATAGAAATCTAGTTGACATGGATCCAAATGATGTGAGTATCCCTTATGTTAGCCACACTTGGGATCATCTACAAATGCAAAAAAATTGATAGATTAAAATAACCCCAGTTATCATGGACATATTGTTGATGTAGGGTGAGTAGCCTGAACTTTCATGTCATAGTACAAACTCTTGGGAGAAGAGGGGGCTTAAAACCCCTACTTTTCATGTGCTTTTATTTTTATATTAACACTTAAAATCCTCCCAAGAATGATTATATTGATGGAATTCAAAAATATTATACAACCTTGTCAGTTTTAAGATCTAAGGCATTGCACTTAGGTGTTTTATGTCATTTTATCCTTTATTGCATGGTTTTGAGTCTAATCTATGCATTTTGTTTATACATCACTCTTTTGTTTAAGGAAGTGTTATGTTGGCCATTTTGATCACATGCCTTAGTCTTTTGAAAAATATTGTTTGTGTGTGTCATTTCATTAAAAAGGGTAATGTTACACTACCTAATTCATTTTGAATCTTGTTCCTTTGAGTCTTGAAACAAACATTGATCATATCTTTAGAGTTTGATAACATCATTATGCTACTCAAATTATTTCATAGACTTGTTTTCCTTGTGTCCAAATTCCAATTTTCAAAACCAAATCCGCGTGTGTATTTTGGATCTTTATCTTGTGTTTTATGCCATTTAAATTTATCTAGCCTATTGTTTGTTCAAAAAAGCCTAGTTCTCCTAAGGCAATTTCTTAGTTAACCTTTCCAAGTTCAAATCCCAATATTTATTGATTTATGCCTATTCCTTGTGTAATTTTGGATCTTTCTCTTTTGGATTGTGTAACTTAGGTTAATTCTTTACCCAATCTAAAAACTATTGTTTATGCCTTTATTAGGGATAAATATCCTATGTTATAGGTGCCTTTTGTTTCATACCTTATGGTAATTGACCAAGTTCATGTTTGAATCTGAGTGCCTAGTTTATGCCAAAGTGTTTCAAATTTGTTAGACTAAATCTCTCATCTTGTTTTTAAAGTCTAGCTTTTGTGCCTTGTTTTGCCAAAAGTCCTAGTATATGCCTATTTTGAGCCTAGTTTTTATGTTGTATTTGGCTAAAAGACCTAATAATTTCTGTTTATTTAGATTAGACTTGTTTGGAACACTTAGTACTTAGAGTTTGGCATTCCATTTTTTATTCAACCACTTGACCGTTTGGTTAATACATTTAATATTAGACTATTTTATCCCAAGTTTTAGCATGGGTCATTTTGGAGATACAAATCTATTCCTTTGACCAATTTAGACCAAGTTTGAGCCATTTATCCTTTGGAAAATGTTTTTAAGAGTTTATGAAACTCTAGACCTTTTTCATAGCATTCATCATTGATGTGGATATGTCTCATTACACTCATAATAGTGACATGTACAATCTAATTTATGATCAAATGGTCACGTAAATTGACTTTTTTTGAAACCCCTATGGTGAAGAAGTGGTTTTTGAGACAAATCCTTATCCTCCTTACAATCCTCAATTTGGGGAACAAAGCTGAGATCCTCAAGAGCAATACGCAAAGGTACATTCTTTGGGTAGGTTAACATAAAATATTCTCCCTCTCACTTATCATGGTGTCTGATCCCCCACCTATACCATTAACCCTCATTTGGATGGTGTGAGCCACTAAGCTACATAATGTCTAAGGATTACCATTCTAGGACCTTGTCCTTTGGTTTATTCAAGCAACCAAGCTTCATAATACCCTACCATTTCTATACTAAGACCTCATCCTTTGGATTTTGCAAGTAACCAAGCTTCACAATGCCCTATCATTTCTATACTAGGGCCTCATCCTTTGGATTACAATACCAACCAAACTTTGTAATTCCCTACCATTTCTATACCAAGACCTTGTCCTTTGGCTTGTACAAGTAGCCAAGCTTCACAATGCCCTACCATTTCTATACCAGGACCTTATCCTTTGGCTTGTGAAAGAAACCAAGCTTATGACACCCTACCATTTTTATTCTAAGACCTCATCCTTTGGCTTGCAATAGCAACAAAGCTTTGTAATTCCCTACCATTACCATTCTAGGCCATTCCACATGTGGTAACTCATTATCTCAACAAATTTATGCAAACATGACTTGATGAGTCATAGTTACCATCCTAAGCCATAAAATAGCCTTTGTTAATCCTATCATTATCTATCTACCAACCATTATTTATCCATTTCAAACCATCCCCCACTTTAGAAAAACCATACTGATCTTTGAGCCACAATCAAACCAATCAATACCTCTCCAACTGATCTAATCATTCGAAGACTAAGATATATTCAAAACTGGTATTTTACAATTGATCATAAACCAAGGCTAAGAGAACCAACCAATCCATAATAATTTTTTTGAACCACCTATTTATAATGAGTTAACATGTGATAAATCACCTCTTATTACTATCCCTGTTATCGAGAAGTCTCACTCTGATAAGCCAATCTTTGTTGAGTCACTTATTAATGATTATAATTAACTTTGGGAAAATCATTATCTCAACCATATAGCTATTTATAAAGAGCCTCCCTTTGATAAAATAGTCTCTAAGGATTTTTATTTTAACCTTTTTCCCATTATTGAGGAGTCCCACTTTGACAAACCAGTCTATGTGGAGCCTACTATGCCATCATAGGCCGTTATTTGTCCAATACCAAACATTCAACAAAACATCATTATAGAAACATCCACACCAGATGAAAAATAAACATTAAAGTTAGGTTTTATTCTTGAACCAACATTAGATTTAACATCATAAGTAGAATCAACATTAGTCTCAACATCGAATTTAGAGTTCATTGAGTTAAAATTAAATTCAAAAGTAGAATACGTTCTTAATCATTATAATATTTGTTACGTATGCCTTGATAATTAGTTTTAATAAATTTGTGATCCTTCTAAATTTTTTTAGGATGATTACTTCAACTTTAACACAAGTTCTCTTTGTATATTCTATGAGGATTGTGGTGTCTCTTCCCGTTTCATTATTGTTCCATATACCATTACCACCAACCAACCTAGCCATTATATTGACCTTCCACCTTCCACAAGTGTCAATTGGGATCATCAAAATTACACCTTGTTGAACTACATCCATGATGACATATCATTATAAAATATCAGGGGGGCTAAGATCAAATTCATATGAAAGAAGAACAATATCCTACTGAAACCTTTTTAAAGATGCTAGGGGATAATCAAAGTCTAAACATAGCATCTCTTAGTGAAACCTTTTTGGAGGTGCTAGAAGACAATAAAATTCAAAACTCAATTTTTGTTAGTGAAACCTTCTCAGAGGCACTATGGGATAATTAGGCTAACTTCATTGGTGAAAACCTCTTTGAGGTGCCAATAGATGAGCATAATAATTTTTCACTACTTGATGAAGACATTATCAAAGATGATATCAATATATTTTTCCATATACAACATAATCAGATGGTAGCTACTCTCAATCCCAAATAATATAAAAAATTTGTGGTCCTATGAAGAGCACATTCAAAAGTCTTTGGCCCCACCATACCCAAAGTTATGTCAAATTCAAAATTAGCAACATTGTGTGTGCCTAAAAATCTTGATCTTCATTTGTTGCCTAGCCATTATGCATTCCATTGTCATCCACCTTTACATTTCCAAATCAAACCTATCATCCATTGTTTATATGTATATACCATCCTTAGCTATACTTTCATTTATAGAGATTACAAAGACACCTTTTCTCAAAGTTTGAAGAAAATGGAATAAATGACCAATGAAGATCACAACAACATTATTAAATTCCAAATCTACAAATGATTCTTGATAGATCATCTATTCAGAAGAGGTATGGGTTAGAAATTTACAAGATTGATTATTATATTTGTATCATATGTTGAGTAGGAAATGCATCTCCACATTAGCAAAAACAACATAACCTTTTACCTAGCCAAAATAAATAAACCATACCTATAAATTTTTCATTTGCCATTTACCTTGCCAAAAACACATGATGTTGTGATTGGCCTTTTCCATTTTCCACTTACCTTGCCTTTTCCATTTCAAATTCCCCTTGACATTGTTTCACACCCATCCATTTGCCTTAATGCTTGGGGGAAACCCTCTTGCCATTATATCCAATTCTCATACCATCATCATCTTAAATAATATCATACCATATACCATACCTTTACTATTAGACCAAAGCCTATTTTTAGCCTCCCTACCCAACCCATTTGATCTTGGTTCCTTTGGTTCTTCCCACACCTTTAGCAAGGGGATTTTGATCCAATTTCAGTAGGTTTAGATTTTCATGTTTAAATGGCATTCTATGAAAGTAGTATGACAATGGATCTAGCAAGTTATCTTTCATTCACATTTGATTGGTACCACTAATTATAACCACCTATGGGTAAATCATTATCCCAGCTTGTGTTATTAATTATAACCACCTATGGGTAAATTAATATCACTAATCCATGTTATTATTTCCTAATTATAACTATATATGGACAAATTAGGAATAACACCTTTACCATACATTGTCGTATCACCTTGTCATTACTATTATCATTCACTTGGCCATTTGCCTTAATTTGAGAACTTGTTGTTACTTGGTCAGGTCTCACTAAATTTTATGTGGGCATAAATATTATGACTTGAGGTCCTTAGGGGAATCTGTAGGTCATGCTTGATTCAAATTGAGGTTAGCATAGTCCTTCTTTTCCATATGCTCTCATCATTTTATGAGCAACCTAAGCCAATACTCTCACCATTTTGCAAGCGATATCTTTTCAATATATAAAGAATTAAGATACCTCAAAATTTCCAAAAACATTCACAAATTTCAAAATCCAAAAAAATTTATCCTATCTAAGCCTAGTTAGTCATCCTCAATCTACCCTACTAGGGAAAATCTATTGTTAGGATTTTTTCTATTGCTTTTACTCTCAATCTTTCTGTGTTTGTTTGCTTAGTTATTTGTTTGTTTGTTTACCTATTTGTTTTATTTCATTGTTATGCCTTGACTTAGTATATATGCATTCATTGGGTGATTCTTTGCACATTATTCTTGAGTCTATCCATATTCATACATCAATATTATGATTGTGATTTTTATCATTAGTACATTGTTTTCAATTATTTATTGCATAGAGTGTTAGTTTTTATTCATATTTTGGATAAATTTTCATGGTGTTTTATATCATGATGCACACCATCATGTGATACAAAAAAAAGAATCTTGATAAGTCTTACAAGAAATGGATCCATAGAATTTTATCCTTAATAACCTTGGCAAATACCCCCACCCTCCTTGATGAAATAAAACCATTAACCATTTTATTTATATCAATGCTAATAAGGATGAGCATCTTATCATTGGTAGGTACACCCAAATAATTCAAATTGATTAAATAATATTCTTCTATTCATCTCTTTCATCACTTTGTGTATCCTTGTGTGCCTAGTTGTTTGTGGATTCTTCAATCATTAGACCATTTCAACTATATTTGTGCTTGCTCATCTTTAATCTATATTCTAAGTTATTTCTTTGAGTTATGCTTGCCAATCTGTCTTACTGGGGCACAATCAAATATCTTTATTCAATATAGGTCATCTTAATGATTATAACTACCTATGGGAACATCATTATTTCAACTCATCTACCCTAACTAGGGCATATACCTGTGCCATTGATTATAGCCACCTTTAGGCAAATCAATGTCTCAAATTTTGTTACTAATTATAACTACCTTTGGGAAAATTAGTAATTTTTAAATAAATTCATACAAGAAATTTTGTGATTGGATTAATCTCACCCATGGGTTAATTTCATTTTTATTCTTGCTTCTTTTTGAGGGACTGTCCATCAATCATATCTGTCAGCCACTCCCTCGAGGGGACATCATTATGGACTTCCCAAACATTGTTTGGATCTTCTTATTCAATCATTTTATTCTTTCATTCTTAATAGACTATTTCATTATTTAAGAATACATTACTATTCCTATAGCTTGAAACATATTCCTAAATAGGGGAAACTATAGACACCTAAAATTGGCCACAACTGGTCTTCAACTGGACATCAAATTGATTCTTACCAACCATTGCAAATTAAGTCTATGAATCACTAAATGTCCCAAATTTTTTTGTGCATCATTCATCAAAGCCTAGAATCATATTAAGACATCCCTAATTGGGGTATCATATCTTATGAAATAATATCCTCTCATAAATTCATCCCTAATCATCTTATGACATCAAAATATTAAATTTTGCCTATGGACCTATTAAGTGGGGCACATGAATAAATATAAAATCTTGAAAGAGCTAAAAGGCCAAGCTAAATCAATTAACAAGTTAAAAATGATTAAATACCTAGTTGAATTATCTATTTAAAATTAATGAATATCTAAAAAATTAAATTTAAAATTCAAAATATCCTATCCTTTCATCATTTCCTTTATGATTTTTCAAGCTCTTTAAAAATATCCTAAAATATCTAATTTTAAGAGCCATGCTTATTCATTAAAAATCATAATTACTTGACAACTATTAACTCTAATGTTATTAAGTTTGACTCACCTAGGTTCAATTTGAACCCATTCCAAGCCTTAAATCAACCCTAAATCACTTTGGGTTAGATTTAAATACTTAGGCTATAAATACAATTCCATGCCTCTTCATTTCTAAACTTGGATATTGTAGAGTTATTATGCAGGATGTGTTGCATGAGACTCATACCAATAGTGTTATAATGACAAAATATTAATCCAATAAAGTATAAGCCACATAAAATCCAATATTTATAAGGAGAGGAGGATCCAACAAGCTTCATTTTCCAAAGACTTCTTGATGCACAAGCTGAGCAAGCCACTCAACAAAGAATTTGGAGCTCCTAAAGAAGGTAAAGGATTTGTGTCTTTTATGTTTTAGTTGTGATTTCATCTAGTTATTGTTACTAAGATCTCCCAAAATTATATGATAGGAGTGTATGTTTTAGTGTGTTTTTATTTTTTTTCTTGTTACTTGAACTAACACTATACTAACCTCCCTTCTTGGATTCTTATGATCACACCTATCTTATCCAACTTAACAAGCTTGTTAAATGCACCAAGAGAACCTGAAAATTGATGAATTTGAATTATTTGAACAAATAAGGAGTATATAAATGATTTTAAAATCGTCACCATGGTTAAAAAAACCTTAAAACAATTTTTTATCTCCAAACTCCACATATAACTTTAAAAAATGCTCTCTTTTGCTTTCTAGGCTCAAGAAACTTTGATTTGGACTTGGGGGTCTAAAATGAGTTATAATCATAAAAAAGAACTAATCATATGATAATTGTATATATATAAATGATTAATACCTATAAACATTTTAAAATATTTAAAACTCTTCATGAAACTCCCAAACAAAAATTCATAAAAAGTGCTTGCTTATTATCCGCAAGGTGACATGTAGATGTTTTCCTTTGATTTGAGCCTATTTTGATTTTTTTTTAATTATATAATCATTTATTAATTACTTTAAATTAATTATAAATCCTATAAAATAATTTTATTCCCTTTTAAGGATCTAAAACACTCATTTCTAACTCTATTTATGACTAAATTGGTTAAAAACCTTGATTTCCTTCATGGTGTAGACCTGTGTTTTTCAATTTTATATCTTATCATGTAAATTAATGATATTAAAACAATTTTAAACATTAAATTACATAAAAAAAAAACTTTAATATCAAATTTTAATATATTTCACTTGGTAAAACTTAGAATATGCACTTTTTAGTGCTCCTAGCTTGCACAATCTCATTTTTTAATGCCTGTAGGTCTACATTTTGGTATTTGATTGAGTTTTATGAGGCCTAAATAAATAATTATTTTTTAATTATGAACTTAAATATCACTTATAATCATTATAACCATTGTATATTATCAAAAAATCTCTTAAACCTCTCCAAAAATACCTTTTCTGACTGTCTCTCTTGCATGTTTGAAACCCTACAACCTGTACCTTTACCTTCCTCCATTATTTAAATTTAAATTTTAATTTATTAAGGTTTATTAAGGTTATTTATTTACCATAATATATTACACAACTTTTCATTTTCAATAAATAACTCAAAAATGCAATCACATTTCCTAAAATTGAGTTATTAGGGGTTTATAGCACCTTTCCTTCTTAACAATTATTCATAAAGTTAAGTCCATGTAACTTGAAACCAATGAATGAAATATTGATTTAATATGGTCCCCTATATTCCATTAATATTATTTTATCAAAATATTCATCTCCTTCATGAATTGAACATCTAAAAATTGCCCTTACTAGCTTGCAATTAACATGCTAAAGGAATAGAATAAACTTCTACCAAAATTTGGACCTGTGATTTGTTCTTGAGCATGGTTTTATCCTGATGAAGGTTGTATGATTTTTTGGATAAATTATTGAGTATTCAATCTTTATACACATAATATTTTCAACTTTTATCAAATATTGATGCTTTACATCTTGCAGGAACCCGTCAAGACTCAATCTCTCTGAGTGCATGCCTTAAGGGGTGTACTGAGAAAGGGGTGGCTAGAACTTTAGTGATTAATAGGATTATTTTACATTATTTACACATTATTACCAATCTAAACATATCCTAAAACCATTACCTAATCTATTATTCCTCCCTTGCATACTCCTCTAGTCTTTTTCCTCTTTTCATCCCTCTTTTCCTCACCTTGATCCCCTTTCACTAGTTGATTGTACTAGGTCAACTAGGTCAAAATTATAAAATTTTAAGACTATAATTACTATATAGGGTTGATCCTATACTATTTATGGTATTTTTCACTTTGAGCTTTGTTATCCCTTTGGCTGACCTAGCTAGGGACCTAGTAATTTATCTCTTGAAAATATACAAGGTCGACTGGGTCGACCCCATACATCTGAAATATTCAGAAGGATTTATAATGAGATCCAAATATAAATACAATATAATTTTTTCATTATTTAAATATTCAATTAAGATTTATTATTCACTCATGCTTCTTTACAATCTACTCTTCCACCATTCTACTTGAGGAATTTTATCTTAGGGTTTCTACTTAGAGAATCTATTTTTGTGGATAAGTCTTGTATGCTTTGGAATTTTTTAGTTATCCTTAAAAACCAAAACAAAATATTATGAATCCCCATTATCTAATGGAGATATTGAGTCTCAATGGGTTCATATTCAGGTAAGTATATTCTAACTTTATTCTCCTCTTTTTTCGTAGATTAAAGTAGCATAAGTATTAGCTCGACTAATATTACTCTTCATATTCCATGTATTATGGTATTAATCATACTTATCTTAATTTATATTCTCCTATACATATTTTTATTGATTTAATATCCCCTCATATTATGCCATAATCTTTGGTGTGCACTAGATTAGATTTACTTTCTTGTTTATTAGAATAGATTGAACATTAAACCTATGACTCTTTTAGTCTTGTTGCATGATTGTGTTGGACTATAGGCTTTGGAACCATTCCTAGCATGGTTTATTGTGACAAGTGATCCCTTAATCAATTATAATAGATCTACATATTGGTCATACCCTCTCATAACAAATGTATTTCCAATCATAAGTATAGATATGATCTATCTTCTCTGATATATGATTGATTTATAGACATGATTCATTTATGATTGGATACACAATCCATGAATGAAATATTCTTAAAAATATGCACATAATTAACCTTAACCAATGGTGGCAAAATTTATCAATGGATACATGATCTCATAGATGATAACATTATTGACTTGTGCACTCCCACAAAATAATATAAAATGAATCACATTGGAATTTAAAATTTTAAATATATTTAGTGATATTTTTCTTAAACATGATTTTAAAAAATAAGGACATGTTAGATATATATTATGAATACAACATGTATCCTCCACTTGTGAAATATCATCATCCACTAGATACTATCATTGATACACTTAGCGATATTTCACCTCAGTGACCCATGCTCACATTTGATGACAACAAGATAGTTGATGATGATTCATATTTTTATACATTTTTCATTTCAAACTATGTTAACAAATAACCTATACACCGTGTTATGATTGAAAATGGCTCAAGTGAGAACATTTGAAAGATGGACACCTCTCTAATCTATTAGGTACACAAAACAAGATTTAAAAGATACAAGGAAATAAATTAAAATATTTTATGGATAGAGACATAATACATTATGACACATAGTATTACCTCTTCAAGTGGGATCAGCCATGTTAGCCATACCAATCTTGGTTTTATAGAGTAATGAGGTCTTTAACATGTTGTTATTATGCCCATAGATGTAAATACTTCATGCAGTTCCCTCTAAAGTACACCAATGCCTAAATTACATATACTAAAAAAAATTGGTTACAATTCCAAGTATATGGTATGAGTATCTATATATTCAATTATATCTCCTCTTCTACCCCACCCCCCCCCCCCCCCCCCCCCCAAACCACCACAATTGGTTAATACAAAAATTTAGGATCATTATTTAGAGAGGGTTGATACACCTATTCAAGATCATTATGTAGAGATGATTTATATACTTATTCAATATCAACATATAAAGTCAATTATTATATATCCACCTATACAACTAGCTATTTAGCATCAATCACATCAAAAAGTTAGTCAGAGACCAAAAATCCATCTTATAAAGTACATATGAATTTACACAATAGGAAGCTCAGTGTATTCCATAACAAATACAAATAATGAGATACCATCCTACTACATAGTGAACACCACGTATCCCTCAACCTCATAGAACCATTCATCATACCCCACATTCTACTATTAGTGCACCATAATAAATGACCCTTACATTACTCAATTAAAGCACTCCCCATCACCCTTCCATTGATAACATAATTGGTTAGCTTTTTATAATTATAAATATTTTAAAAAAAATAATTTTTTTTAAATATTCAAAAAACATCTAAACTCTAGATCTGAGCATGACATGATTTCTATTTTACACTATTTGCATATGTTATTTATCACATATTTTTTAGATGGAAAATTATTTACATACATGCATATGTTTCATAGTATTTGAGTGATATTTATGACATATAGGTTACACATGGTCATATAGATGTTGATTTTCCCTCTACCTAGTGGCCATGCTGATATTGGGGGCATCTTGTTCTAAAGATTTCAATATTATAAGTTGTATATTTCTATAACATTGCACCATGTTAAGATACCTATATTAATTACACATGCCTTACTAATTACTCGTTTCTTACATAGTGATACATGATATGCCATTATACTATGATGTGACATTGATAGATATGGATGGTGTAGACTAGTTCTTTGTTCTATGCTCAATTGATGTTGTTACTCATTTGCATGATAGGTTACTTTGTGTGGCCCTTGGCCTTTTTCTATATGACATCATTGATGTCCCTTATTTGTGAAAATTTTATGTCTTATTACATTTGGCCTTTGCCTTTGTTTGTTTCAACATTTTAGGTCCCTTGAATGTGGTCTTTGGTCTTATGTGTGGCACTAATACTCATGCTTGTTGAGCTTATCGACATTGATGAGTGTCATGATATATATCATGTATTGTTAATTCATAGTCTTATTTATTTATAATTTAATTGTATGATTCATTTATACACATATCTATGCATGACACTTACATGTCCTATATTATATATGTTACATATATTCCTTGATTGACACATGCATTGCTACGATACCATATTTTATACATGATCAAATGTTATTACATGATGATATATTTACACATGACATGCTATAGTTAACTCTTATTTTGAGATTATTTACTTACATGATACATCCCTCATCTCAAAATGTGGGAGTTATAGTGGGCTTATCATAGAGACATAAGCCTCCATGAGTAGAAACTCAAAGCAGAGTATAACGTTTAGAGATTTCATAGATTCAAATGGTTGAGATTTGGCATATTGATGTATATTACAAGGGAATATTCCATGCATATGAACTTATTATATAGGAATTTGAGAAATTATTCAAATACACTTGGGTGCATATGCATGAGTATATGCACAACAATTATAAAAATAGGGTTACATGTTTTCATGTACACATACATTTGAGATACATGTTCTCAAATTTAGTATATAGGTGCATAAAATTCTATATCAGCTAGTACACATTCAAGATTCATGATAGTGGTTCATGAATATATACAAAATAATGCATTTACAATTGAATGGAAAATGTTGTTATTCTACTTCACACTTATCATATCTACGATTATGATGGGGGAATGGACATGTCCATTCTCTTTCAATCATGAATTATATTCTATATTGATCCAAACTACAAAATAAAATATATGTACATGATGGGGGTATGAACATTGTTCATTCCATTTCAATAATGCATTTTTTTTACATGGATCAAGCTTTATCAAACTAGAGCAAAACATTAAAATTAGATCTATAAGTCATCTACAGTGGTTGATTCATTTTCTTTAAACAAACCTTGCTTGATGGTTTTCTCATTCACATGTGTAGTGATTTATTTGAGTGAACTTGGATTCATGATTCTTTATTTTAAATGATATTTATTTAGGATAGTACATTGTCTACTTTTCCCCACATTCATGAAGGTTCCTTCCTAACTTGGGATCCTACATAGTTACACAAGTTTGGGGTATGATTACCCCAAATCTCCATGTGTGATTCAAAAAGGAAGCATCATACCCAACAAGTTGCAATGGAAACATGGATTCCACTAAAACATAAATGTACTCTAATGCTTGATCTTTCAAAATTTAGATTTGACACACAAACATTGACTATTTCATTTTTATTGCAAGTTTACATGGAGAAAAGATGTACATTGGAGCCATCTCCTAAAATGAAAAGTGTGTTATAAATACTTAGGGGCATTTTATTATTTTACTCTATCAATTCCATTACTATAATAAAATGGGGGCATTTTTAGATACTAAAATTTAGTCTTCACTACTTGGAAATGACAAGCTTAACACAAAATTACCATGCATGACTTGAGCACTCAAATAAGGTCTTAATCTAAAATCCTCTCAATTATATGTTATTTTATAATTAAAACTTTTTGTTTCATTATTACACACCTAAATAAACCTCATTTTTTGTTTGAAACCTATTACATATCATGCACAAACATTTCTAGACTCTCAAATCAATCTACCTATACATAGGTTGGTTCCACCAACGTAGTTATTATCATTAGTCGATATTGACCAATTTGGTAAGAACTAACTCAATCCCAGAAAAAATATTTTATAAAACCAAACTCACCCTTAGAGTTAGCTCACCATCCTAGTGTGTCAGTGGCATGTAGAATTATTCAATTGGATCCTTAAATAAACAAATCAAGGTCTCATTAAAAAGGGACTTGTCACTTATCTAATATACATCTATACACTATTACACTTTGATAAAATTTTCCCTATTCTTCCCAATTTTTAAACCTATCACTAAGAGAAATAAAAATCTAAGTCTAACACTAAATCTAAGTCAAATAAAACATTACCAAGTATCAATTCCACATCATTAGTTACATACATATAGAGAGGGAGCACAATTGCAAATCACACTAAGTGGGAAAACTATATGTTACTTAACTTCCCTCCTCTAAGTATTAGATACATAGGTAGTGGTCAATCATAAATTGAGGTTGATTGGTGTTATCTCAACCCATTACACTTTTCCTCATTTTTTTAGGTTTCTAGTTCTCATAAGCACATCTATGATTTCAAGGAAAATGAGGCTATTTTTGGATTACATGCATCATCAAGGTTCAATATCACAAACATAGAGAAAGTAAAGGTATTCTTAAGTGACCACATAGTCATTATGCCCTTATTTCATGTAGGTCAATATCAATAAGTGATATTAACTTGATCCTATAGAATATACCGAACACAAACAAGTAATTAGTTCCAAAACCAAATGAACCATAGGTTTATTTATCCCTAATTTCCAACTCTATAATACAATCACAATCAAATAGTACTTATAAAATCTAAGTATCTTGATCTCCTTAATACCTTGATCTCCTTAATCACAATCACAATCAATATTAGTTTTTTACTTTCATATGTATGCTTGAATGCCATATCTATTAATCTAATTTATATTTCAAAGTTTTATATTAAGTTTAATAATCTCACCCACTAATCCAAATTAGGTTAAAACACATGTAAACCTCCCAACAACACCCTATACAACAATAGTGCTAAACATGACATATACCATGACAAAAACTTATGTAAAAATAGTGATAATAACATCATATGGCTCAATTTCATTGGTCGTAAAGATATTGTTAGGGATGATGCATAACACACAATCTAGATACATGCATTCTTTGTTAGTGTAGAGCTCACATAGTTGAAAAATGATGAGATTTTCATCTGTATGGTATTTTTGGAGTAAGAAAACATTCCTAATCTAATTATTCATTCTTTTACCTTCATGTGAAAAGGACTTACCATTTTTTAAACTTGATTATGGGTGGATGGACCTTGACATTTAGGGAAGAATAAAATCCTTGATTAAAGATACTTATAAGTGCCAAAGCTTTAGTATTATTAATGCATTGGATAACAAGAACCCTTTTACATGTATATAAATACACTAGTATATACATAGTACATCTTAGTTCCATCTGGTGTTATGTACCATTATCTCTATGATTTTGTATCAGCATTATGTCATTTTTTATGTAGCATATTTTTTTTTTAAATAGGAAGCATAAAATTTCTTCTCATGGCTAGAGCATAGTGGGTTTCTCAAATTTACTCTTGTATTAAATGTTTTTTAATTCTCACTCATATTATCCTAGCCCAAACAAAATTGGTATCAAGTGATACCTTAATTAGATAACCCCAATATCATCAACATTAGTTTTAAGCACATGTTATTTTGATTGGTTTACCCTAAAATCAATGATACTACAACCTTGGTATCATTATCATGTTATTTTTATTGGTCTACCCTATAATAAGTGTCAATATATCATTGAATCTGATTGGACTACCCAATAACCAATGCAAATACAACATTGGTACCAAATTTTATACAAATATCCATTCAAGATAGACCCTTGCACATATTTCACCAATTATGTGAGAATGTAATATCCATATAACATGGACATACCCCATCTTTAATTCAATCTCATGTATAGGGAGTTTTCATACATCCATATAGAAATTACCATGGATACCCACAACATTATTCTTAGTGTTAGATTACATGGATATCACATACATATCTTAGTATTCTCAAGCATCCATAACATTTTATACAGTAGTCTACCACTAGTGATGGTACACTCTCAAACAACTCAAGACATAATTTTCATAACTATGAGAAAATGTGAGAAAGCCTCAGTATTGTACAAACATAGTATTAGAGCACTGGTCCAACACCATTACCCATAGTTTCTAAGGAATAAAATATAAGAGTAACAAGGATATTTTTTTGTAAGTGATGATAAATATTCATGGGCATGAGGGTTAAATCAAGACTACCTTCTCACCATGATACTATTTTTGTCATTTGGACACACTTAAAAATACACACTATATGTAACTCCCTAAAAAATTAGAGGATATTCAAGTAGATGTATATCTATACTTAGGAATCAAAAATCCTAGAGTCCTTCTTAGGGATCAGAGTTGACAGCAACATGCAATTGACTTATTTTATTTGGAGTATTATCTCATCTTCATCCAAAAATACAATTGAATTAGCTCACCCTGAGATAGTGCCAAGGAAGAATGGAATTCTCATATTATAGAATCTTTATAACCAATCATTCATGTATAATTATGTTTACATAGACCAGACTTTATGTAGTTTTCCATCTTCACATATTTGTTACACCATGTAACATGACATAAGCATAAGACCATCACTAGCCATGTGGAGACTACATCATGTTATCATACACTACATCTAGAAGCAAATTATCATCACATGTGTTAGCATAACATGAATTCAAAATTTAAATTATTAGCACATGTTTTATAATTCCACACATTTATAAGTTAAATTATCACAATATGAGAATATGAATAATCATGTAATTCAACAAGGAAACATAATTCTACAATAATTTGATAAGGAAATATCATATCCAAAAAGTTGTAATGGCAACATGCTTTCAATCAACACAAAAGTATAATCTAACCCTTTCTATTTCAATTTTCAAAATCAAATTTCAAATTTCACACATGGACATTGACTATATCATTTTCATTGTAGGTTTACATAGAGAAATTCCATACATTATATCAATATCCCAAAAGGAAAACTATGTTTTACACACTTGGGTACATTTTATCCTTTTCCTATAGCAATTCCATTACTAGAATAAAATGGGAGCATTTATAGATACTAAAATCTAGTCTTTAGTACTTAGAAATACATTTTTGACACACATTTACCATGTATGATTTGAGCACTCAAATAAGGTCCTAATCTACCATCCTCTCACAATTTCATGTTATATTATGATTCAAACCTTTCATTTTGTTGTTACACACATATATGAACCTCAATTTGTGTTTCAAACCTACTAAATATCTTGTACAAATGTATCTAGACTCTCAAATAAGTATACCTTTACACAAATCAGTTTTGCCAGACCTAGTTAGTACCACTAGTCAATACTTACCGATTTAGTTAGAATCAACTCACTCCCAAAAATGGATATTTTATAAAATCAACCCATCCATAGGGTTGACCCATCAGCCTAGCATGTCAATGGCATGAGTAATTATTCAATTAGATCCATATATAAACAAATAAATGTCTCATTTAAAAGGTACTTATAACTTATCTGATATACATCTATACACTATTGCACATTAAGAAAAGATGCCCTATTCTTCTCAATTTGTAAATCTATCACTATAATCAATCATAATCTAATTCAAAGTAATAATTTCCAAACATCAAAGCCACATGATTAGCTATATACATATAATGAATGAGTACAAATGCATAATCACACTAAGTGGGAGAACTACATGTGGCTTAACTTCCCTCTTTAGAATATTATACATATAGGCATCAATCAATCATAATATGGGGTTGATTAGGGTCAGCTCATCCCATTACACTTTCCCTAATTTTTACAGGTTTCTATCCCTCATAAGCACATTTAGGGTGCAAAGGAGAATAATCTTTGGATTTGTGAACATCATCACTATTTGGGATTGTAAACATAGAGAAAGTAAAGACACTCATAGGTGATTTTAGATTCATTATTCCCTAATTCCACATAGGTTATTATTGATGATTAGGTTAGTATTGGTCGCCAATACTGACCCAATCCTATAAAATAAAACCCACACAGACAATGAATCAATTTGGAATCAAATGAACCATAGGCTTACTTATCACTAATTCCCACTTCCCATTAATTGTCATAGTCAAACAGTCACCCAAAATATCTAAGTATCTTTTTCTCCTTAGTACTTTATATATTTAGCATATGTCATTTGTCAAATTTGAGTAATCAATCTCAGTATATTATATTCATATGTATGCTTAAATAACATATCTATTGATCTAAAATATGTTTCAAAGTTCTCTCCTAGTTATATTAATCTCACCCATTAATAAAAATTATGGTAAAAGGCATGCAAGCCTCCCAACAACACCCTATGTAACACTAGTTCCAAATATGACATACGAAATGACAATAACTTGTGTAAAAATATTATTAAAAATATGATATGGATCAACTACAAAGGTTGCTAAGACATTTTTAGGGAGGACACACAACACATACTCTAGTTATATGTATTCAATGCCATTGTAGAGGTCACATAGTTGAAAAATGATGGAATCTTCATACTTACAATATTTTTGGAAGAAGAAACCATTTCCAATCCAATTTTTGGTTCTTTTACATTCGTGTGAAAAAGATTGACAATTATATGAAACTATAATATGGGTGGATTGACCTTGATATTTGGGAAAGAGTAAAATATTCAATCAAACATACTTACTAGTACCAAAATTTTAGTATTAGTAATGCATTGGATAATAGTACCCCTTATTACACATATACAAATACACTAGTATCCATATAGTGCACATTGTATCCATAGGGTGTTAAGTACCATCACCTCTAGGATTTTGTGTCAGCATTAGGCCATTTTTTATTTAGTACCTTTTATGTTTAATTAGGAAGCATATAATTTATTATCATGGAAAAATCATGGTGGGTTTATCCAATTCATTCTTGTATTTTTTCTTACTTTACACTCATACTATCCTAGAAAGATACTCCTACCCCTAAAGAAATTAGTATCAAGTGTTACCTCAATTAAATTACCCCAAGATCATCAACATTAGTTTTAATCTCACATTTTTTTGGTTGGCTTACCCCAAAATCAATTCTACTATAACATTGGTATAATTTTCATGATATTTTTATTGGTCTACCCTAGAATAAGCATCAATATAGCATTGAATCTAATTAGACTACCCAAGAATAAATGCCATTAAAACATTGGTATCACTTTTTTAACAAATATTCATTTAGGATACACCCTTACACACATTACACCATGTATGTGAGCATGCAACATCTACCTGATATGGACATACCTCATATTCAATTCACTTTCATGTATAGGGAGTTTTCACACATCCCCAAAGAAAGTAGAACATATACCCACATCCTTATTTTTAATGTTAGAGTACATGGATATCACATATATACCTCAACATTATAAATCACCCATAACATGTTCTACACTAGGATATTACAATCGTACACTCTTAAACACCTCATGACATAGTTTACATAGCTGAAGGAGAATGCGAGAAAGTCACACAACTATGCAAACATAGTATTGCAGCACTAGTCGAACACTATCACCAACAAGTCAAGAGGACTCAAATATAAGAGTAATATGGATCTTTATTTTATAAGGGCTGATAAATATCTATGCACATGAGGGTACAATCAAGACTACCTTCTCATTTTTGTACTATTTTTTTCATTTGGGCACACCTCACAATCCACACTCTATACAATTCCCTACAAAATTAGAGGACATTCAAGTAAATGTACATCTCTAATTAGGAATCCAAAATCATACTTTCCTTCTTAGGGATCAAATTTGATCAACATGCCATTAATTTTTTATATTTGGATTATTATCTCATCTTCATCCAACAATAAAATTGAATTAGATCACCTCAAGCTAGTGCCAAATAATGAGGGGCATTATTATATTCTATCATCTTCATAACTAATCATTCATATAGCCTAATGTCTACATAGACAAATATTTATGTAGTTTTCCATCTTCACATATCACCCACACCACATAGCATGATATATGCACAAAATTATCACTAGTCATGTGGAGAACCTACACCATGTCATCATACAGTGTATTCAAAATTCTAATTTTTAGCACATGTGTTAGCATACTATGCATCTATAAGTTTAACTATCTCAATATAAGAAGGTGAACAATCATTTTTTGAAGAATTCAAATCATTTCTTGACCATATTCTTTTGTAATTACTTTATTTTAATGATATATTGTAACTAATTAACCTAAAAAGGAACAAGCATTGAATGAAAATTTATTAACATGACCAGATTTAAATTAGGAAGCATTTTCTCTTTTTTATCATGGGAAACCTCGTTCTCATCCTTGTTTCATATTTTACACATAGTTGACATACATGCATTAACAAATGGACAATACCATGAAATTCAGAAATGGTTTGTACTGTATAATTTTATTGATCATAATTATGGTTACATGTTCATTTATAAGTAATTTCTAAGAAAATGTTACACAATATTATATTTATGTACAGGACTCAAACACTCACAACTACCCAATAACAAACCTTAATAAACTTTAAACATTCTAAAAGGGGTGTCTCACTAAGAGATGCATGCCCTGTACATGATATTAAAAATTAATAAATATAAATATAAACCTTATATCACTAGACGCAACAAACTCCCTTGATCTAAAGGGGACCGAAAGATGATTTAGATAAACATGACTTTGAATCCATCCAAAAATACCTATTGTAACCTACCAATTGGCTACTAATACATTTGGTATTGATCAACCTATGTTGACATGTATACTACAACCACAACCTAATTTCCCTATGCCCTATGACTTATGACAATACCTAACATAGAGATCGACACCATTATAGGAATATTAATACCTTCTAATAATATATACCATTATTTTATTATGAGCATCATCATGTGAATACTCAACCATATTGATCCCTATCTCAATGATAATTCCATACCTCATGTATGGTGCATATTACCTAATGCCAAACAACTCTGACTCTATTGTAAACACAAATGTTTCTTAAAACCTTTGTTATTTATACAATCACTAAAGATGAATAGAAAACCAAAATGGTATATTTAATTCCTATTAGATGATAGATGAGATGTCTATATAGTAAAAAACCACCAAATAATGAATATGGTCCTCATTGTAAAAGCTCAAAAAACAACTAATAAAACTAATAACAAACAAAAAAATAAAACAAAAGTGGAAAAAAAATTCTTTACATCACTATCCCTATCATTGAGCTAGCAATGAACTCAAGATAGGTGTTTATAAAACTTTAAGAAGATGTTTTCAAGGTCCTCTAGACCATATGATTTAGCAAATCAATATGCTTCTTGATCAAATGTTGATGTATTTGAATCAAAACAATGTTCATAAGGTTGAGCAACTTAATGTGTTTTTGTCTTCTTTTTGTGTCTAGAGGCCTTCTTTATAATAGAGAATTTATTAGCATAGTGTCCCAAATGACCACATCCATAAAATATTTTTATTTTTTTGGTCTTTTGTGATGACTTGTGACTACTAGTATTAGCATATGAAGAAGTATCATTTATCCAATCACAATGCCAAGAATAATTTTTATGTGTATGTTTGGAGGACTATGGAAAACAATATTTTTTGATATATTTGTTTTCCATTATGACTTTTTATCTTTTTTAAATAACTATCCTTTTTAGGCTTAATAAATGTATTCTTTATGAATCAATGCTCATGTTGAGTGAGAAATTCACATATTGATTAAAATTTTTCCTTATTAAGTTTATCACTGAGTAATGACATTTCCAAGAAATTTTTAAAATTTGAATTAAGCTAATTCAAAACAATAGAGACTAACATATCATCATCAATTTTTATACATGCAATACTATAATCATGTTTACATTGTTCATCCTAAAGATGCATTTTACAAAAATCATCATCATCAAGTTTATTTTATAGTAATTGCATTAGTAAATTGATTTATTATATGTTTGTTTTTTGTCATATAAGGCATTAAATGTTTTCTAAGATTTCCAATATTTAGACCTAATATTTTCTATGTGAATGATGACTTGTGAAGAATAAGAATACTTTAATAGTGCAAACACTCTCTTATCTCATTTTTAAAATTCAAGAAACTTATCAACATCAATAGGAGTTGTTGGTTGGTTTTGAACCAAATCCCAAAGACCACTAAAAATAAATGTGTTTTATATGTTCATATTCTAATCTTTATAGTTTTTTGGTATCAGTTTTCCTCCTTATGAGATGAGACTAATTATTCTATCCATATTGACACACAAAAAAAAAAAAAAAAACTACAAAAAAATAAGTATGATATTATATTTTTTCCTTAACCATTTAATAGATCCTTTGTTAAATGCTTATTTATTTTAAATACCCTTAGTACTCTAAAAATGCATGTTTTCTTTTGAAAAATAAAAGTACAATCTCAAGTGAGAGAGGAACCTATGATCTTTGGTTTACCATGTCTTTACAATATCATGGTGCCAACTCTTCTATGCAATACACAAATGTAAAATTTATTTTATTTACATAATCACTTATTGATTTTGAATCAAAGACATATATGTAATACATATAAATGTAAAATGCTATTTTTTTGATGTGACTACTTCTGGTATTGACCCTGAGCCATGTAGGTTAACAAAATCCTTTACATACTTGTTTGACCACTTTATCTAGACATGGAATTAGTATAGAATTTCTAAAACTAGTATATAACTCACACTTACATGTTAATTCTTGAAATTATACTAATAAGAAAGGAAGCAATGAGTATAAAACCTTAGGTTATGCAATTTTAATGTCTTTACATTAGATGCATGCCAACTCTTCTACCCAATCCTTTGTAAATTTTATCCAATATGTTTTTTATATAATTTTCTTTCGAAGTCAAAAACCTAATAATAATTTTTTTAAAAAAAATTACCTAGCAATGTGCATGTACAAGAAATTTGAAGTGATGTTGGGGCTCACTGATTGCATCTTTACCATCATATATGGATAGAATAATTAATGTATTTCAAATAATAAAAAAATTAATGGAATGCATGTGATTTCCTAATAGTGAATTCCAACTCCCTTGTTCAACTTCCAATTCTATTGGAAATTAAAATAAATGATTTTAACTCTTTTTGTTTAATAAACTAATTATTTTTAATCCATATACACCACAACCAACACTTATAATCATGCCCAACATACATGCTCAAGGTCCAACACCTTTTGCAACCTTTCAAGGTAATTCCAATTATTTTTAACTTGAAGACAAACTAGTATAGTGAAAAAACATGTCTCTTTGTACTTGTCATGTCCAATAAATCATTTTACCAATATACAATATGATAAACACACTATTTCAAATGGCTCATCACATTCAACACATTTTTAATGTGATTAGAGCAAATCTGGCACCATTTTAAACAAATTTCAAAGTTATTTATAATATCTTTTTTAGCCTTCATGTCTCTTTTAATAAATTTAAAGCTTCTACACATTAAATTTTCTTTGTATAATTGCTTTTAAAAAATGCTCTACAATTTACTCTACAAAATATCCATGTAAAATAAAATACTTTTAAAAACTCACTTAAGGTAAAAAATTTGAAAAAACTTCAATGGCTTCATATATTCCTCATCTCCATTGCTTCAAGTTCTTTCTTGATAATTCTTTGAAACCATTGTTAGCAAAATTATAACACCATGAAATTCAAAAATGGTTTGTACCATATAATTTTATTAATCACTAATCAGATTACATATTTGTTTATAAATACTTGCTAAGAGCAAGTTACACTGCATATGAAACTCAACCAACCATAACTACCCATATAACTTAACACATGAACAAACTTTAATAAACTTTAAACATACTACTTATTAGGAGATGCATGCCCCATACATAATACTAAGAAATAATGAATATAAATTTAAGCCTTGAACCACTAGACCAAAAAAACATGTTCATTTATTATTAAATATAAGATTTTTATTATTCTAGTTTCTTGAATTGAAATGTGTAATGGTTTATTGTTGTTATATTCACTATTACACATTATATAGCTTAGTGATTTACTAGTTAATTTATTGATTTATCCTCCTGCCATCATTTTAGGCCCCGTGGTGCAGATCATTGGTATAGGTGTAATTATTTGTTTAACATGACACTTAGAAAATGTGTGGGCTTAACATTCCATCTTAAAATCATGGCCAAAGCAAGAAAAAAATTGAATACTTGAATGAAAGAAACCCTTTCAAACTCTTTGAATGAGAATTTTTGTTTGCTTAAGGAGATCCAACATCTTGAACCCCAGAATCAAATACTAAAAGATGCACTCTATTTGGATTTGGACACCATTGAAGTCTTTTCCTAGGGAATATAATAGACTATATGGCACATAGTTCTCATATTACATACCCTATCCTCAAAGCTTTGTTTAAGATGGGGAGATATGTAACCAGATCATGCAAAAGCTACAAAAAGAGTTAACTTCTAAAGTTGAAGAATTTGCATGCATCCATGGAGGATATAAAAATTTGTACATGACTAAGAAAGTGGACAACTACCATTTTATTCAACTAAAAAATTTAATGCTTAGACCATGATAGATGAAAACCTTTTAAGAACTAGTCACTCTCAACATTCTAACTTGTTATCAAATTTATTATATAATTTCTAGAAGCACATCAAAGGTATTGGTTCTAAGTTGTTAAATCAAATGGGTTTTAAAAATTTAAATTTTGGTAAATATGACCAATTAAGGTTGACATCTCTTCTAAGGGATCTAACACTACCCAATATTGAGACTTGACGGGTTCACCCAAGGTAATTGTTGATAATTTTGACCTCATAGGTCAAATTGTCATCCCTACCATTCAAAAATTTACATGTCATATTGGTTTTTATTTTTTTTCAAGAGTTTATCCTTGAAAATTATTTGAATTTATCATTAGAAACCATTATTATCAGGTCTTAAGGTTGATTAGGTGAGTTAAGGTCTTGTCCTTCATTCGTCTTGTGCTTGTCTAGTAATTTTTTGCCTTTATGAGCCATTTTCAGTGGTAATAAGATTATTAAGTGTCATTATGAGTGTATTATCATGTTTCAAGTTCATTACATTCCTAACATATGAACAATTAGGTTGATCACATTTTGGATTAACTTCATGACTCATTTCCATACAATTCTGACTATTTTGTGCCCACTAGAGAAGTTTTTGTAAGGTTTTGATGGTATATAATTATGAATAAGATTAATTAAATCTTGATTCAACTTATCATAAATTTTATATACATATGAACACATTTTAAAACATTTAAATTAGATATCCTTAATGAATTTAGCTTTTTCAATTAAAAAATAGGCCTTTTAAAGGTATTCATATTGGGTTTTAAAAAGATTTTTATGAGAAAATAATATAATAGCATTAATTTAGTCCTTAAAGGGCCATATAAATTATTTTTAGTAATTTTTAAGTGAAAAAATGACAAAAATCCACTTTGCTCCTATATTGACCTTTCTAGCAACCCCATCAGGGCAGTTTTCAAATGTTGGGTACAAAAAGAGGAGAAAGAGTTAGGAGATGAAAATTTGGAAATTTTAGGGGTATTATTAAGATTTAAATTAGTGGTATTTTTTCATATATTTTTTCCCTAATATTTATGAATAATCATTAAAAGTGATAGCATGTCACTATAGCCTATGCATCTGAGAGGGGTCTATTCTATCACCTGTTTCTCAAGATTAGAAAAATATGGAGAGTAATGGTTTTTATGTATTATTTTATCAGTAATTATTATCATTTTAATATTATTATCATTTGATAACTCCTTCCAATAAGTAATTTATAACATAAAACCATGTTTCCTTCACTATCTTTGTGAGTGGTCTCTCGGGTCAGTTTTGGAGTAGAACCTAAGTTTTCAAGAAAATGTTTTCATATTAATAGGTTATAAATTTTATATATAATTCACTAAAAAATTTATTAATCCAATTAATGGTTAATATTTCTTCATTATAAGTATATATCCTTTGAGAGAATTTGAGCTGAGGTTTCATGTCCTTATTAGGAACTACAAGATGAATGTGAGAGTTATAGAGGTGGTTTTATGTCTATAATTCATTATTTATAAATTTAAAATGTCTATGGAACCATTTTTTATCTCATAAGATCTCTAAGGGAAAAAAATCATGTTTTTTTGAAGACCACTAAGTAATAGACTATGTGTAGTCCAATGACACTTGCAAAGTTTACATACAGCTCAAAAGCATAGAAAAGGAATGTTATTTTGGTGATTGAATTTCTTCATGGCATGGTAACCAATATTTTGTACCTATTTGGTATCATAAAGGGATTAAAAACTTCACCCCTTTCCTCATAACTCACCTTAGTCTCTTTTTTACAAAGTTTAAGGTTTCCTCATGAAAATTAAGGTTTTTAGAAATTTTAAGGTTTCATTTTGAGGCCTTATATGATGTGTTATTCCTTTAAAATATTTATTTTGGCTTAAGAGTAAGTATAATATTTTCCATGTGCATGATCTTGGTTATATAAGGAGTCTTGTCAACCATTTCATGTCACAATCCATACCATTATCTTTTCACCTCATCATCACTATTTTCTATTGTGTTTACCCTTGTTTTCATACTCTCAACATCCTTATCACTCCACTTCCATAATCCTTCATCCATACACCGTCCATTATAGGTAAAAACCATATTAATAAGCCTCCATACATCATTTATAGCCTTTTGGAGACTATAAGGTCATGGAAAGTAGAGTTGTATTGGTCCCATACCCTATCAAGATGGTGAAATACATCTACATCCAGTCATTTGACTATTGTAGTAGAGCACTCAAGAAGCATGACTGAAGAGACCCATTCAAAGGAAATTAGGTGATATATAGGAGACTTGTGATGAATTTATATAAAAAAAATCAATGATTTATGATCATTATAAGGACTCCAATGCAATGTTTACCCCAAGTGTTACATGAGGACTATCCAAGTCCGTACACAGGGCCTACATTCCTATATGACCGAGTAATGAGAAGACAATCAAGATATTGGAATTAAATTATTTAGAATATGGAGTGAATGGATCTAATATTAATTATTATACCTTAAAGGTGTGGTCACCACCTATCCACCTTAAGCCTTCACTTCAATAAATTGTTGTAATGGTCACAAGCACCTACAACCAACTAATTGGCCAAGGCCTAGTCCATAAGGATAAGGTTAGATAGAGGGTTGAATCTCATAAGGTTGTAGATATTATTATGGAAAATTAAGTTGTTAAGTAATTTCAAGAGGCCCAATACCTACAAGTGAAGATAACCTATCTCCCTCAGAATGGCATAACATTCAGAAGATGGGAACCTACATTAGTCCCATCAAATACCTATAATTAACATACTAATGGAAAGGCATAGAGAGTTATAGGAGATATGAGTTTTAACATTATCACTACTTATATAAATGATGAAAGGGGGAAAATAAAAAAGGAAGGGAATATTAAAATAAGGTCTATTTCTCTAGGTCTAAAACTTAACCTCGTGAGCACCTACATCCATGTCTCTCCTCACCATGAACTATGTTATAGGTTAGTAAGTTAAAATGAATAGGTTGATAATAATTAAAGGATGGAAGTGATGAAATAAGATTATTCATGATGATAAAATAAGGTTTAGAATTTAATATGGTACCTTTCCACTCAAAACCCTCTATTGGACAACATATACAAAAATATTGTATCGACTGACAACCAAGTTGTGAGAGCAAGAAGGCTAAGCTATAGAGTTTTGAGGTCACTATTGAGAAATTAAGATGTGAAAGTCTAGATAAAAAATACCATTATCAAGGTGATATTTATATCAAAATATATCAAGACACTCACATTAGTATGACTCATCACTCTACTCAATTAAGAGTGCAATCAAACACCTACAGGCTGGTCTTATGTGGTAGATTTGATAGAAGTAGTGCATGACTATTTCAATGGCTCAGAGTCCAAGGAAAATAGGTAATATTTATACTAAATTTTTAATATCATCAACTATAATATTAAAAACAAATTGAAATATATTCAACTATAGGCTATGCAATTAATACCATGCCCTTAATCAAATCATAGTTAAGAGGAAACATAGGGTTTCAAGTGCAAGTTGGTCCATTCAATGAAAGTAGATGGTATTGATGCATAAATTCAAAATTTTGATTAATATTGGTCATGGAAACATATAATAAGGTTTTTACATCACTTAAGTCCCATCATCAGTCTAGTCATAGGTGAGGAAGGTCATAGACAAGTTTTCAAGTAAAGTACAGTCAACTAGCCCTAAGAGGGCATTCATATGCATTGAGAACATTATAAAAGTTGTAGAAAAAAGGTGAAATAAAGGTGTGAAATCATATTATTAAATAAATAAGATAACTCCATACCATTCAATGAGTTTGGAGTTGAAAAAACTTTAAAGAAGCACACATGTAGACCCTTAGGGTTAGAGTGGCACAATTGATCAAGAACCCTAGGTAGGCTTAGATAGTAGGGTATAAAAGGAAAATGGGTATTGATAAAATATAATATGAATATAAAAATGATTTAAATAAAATTAAAAACATCTCATAGTCCCAAATATCTCAGAATATGGTGTGAAGGGTACTCAAGACAATCACACTAAACACACAATCTATAAGTTTTCTAATTGTTAGTTTGATCTAAAATTGTTAGGTGAATCCCTTATAGGCACATTAAAGTATTAATAAATGGTATAAGTAGTTGTGATGACTTATTTAAAAGGCTCATAGACTCACCTGGTCTGGATAAATAGTTGGTATACCCACTATTTTATTTTAGACCAAGGCATGTCTAGGATAGTCACATGATGGATTGGAGCTACACTCTTGCCATTTGAAGTATACAGATAATTGAGGACCTTGAAAGGATTTTTTATTCAGTAAGGTATGGTTTTTAAAGGTTCCCAGACCCCTCTAAAGGTATATCCATCTTCCATGGTCAGTAACCTTAGAAAAAGAGATGACACAGTCAGGCATTTAAACCTGCATACAGACATTAGTGACATTTAGGACCCTTTCAATCTATTGTAACCAATCAAATGGTAAAAAAAATATTTTAAAGGATATGTTAGACATAAAAAATGATGATATAATTATCACAAGGGTCTAAAACCATACAAGGTAGCCCAAACCCATAAGTATGTAGTCAAAGCTCACTAGGCCTAATGCCTAAAAGAGAGTCTTTTCCACTGCTAAACTAAATAAGAACTCAAAATAATTTTAAAATTTTCATGGGGAGTTATAAGGAGTGTTTAAAATTTTGTAATTCATGGAAAGTCATAGGTAATCCATTTCTTGGTTTAAAGATCCTATCAAGGTGCATAGAATGTGAAGGAAAGCTCAACAAGCCAAGTTTGGATGATCACACCATCATGGAGGTTTAGCATGGCAGATAAATGAGATATTATATGTTAGGTATGGTCCAAAATAGTGTTATAGTGGAATTTTTTTAGAGTTCAATGTCATAACTTCATGAACAAACCTTAAGGGTGAAAACTACTTAAAACCCTCCTAAAAGTTTGGACCAGTTTGTAAATATTGAGTTGAAAACCACCAATAATGACCTGAAAAAACCTACCAAAAATTATATTATACTCTTATAGGGTCCTTCACATGAAATTTTTCTATACCTTCATTTGTATATTATAGTACAAAAACTATACTTTTTCATGTTTTTGAGCTAAAGTAAGGGTTTTGAAGAGTATAGGAAGATGCCAATAAATGGGGGAGATATCTTGAGACTTGTTTTACCTATAAAATTTAAAAAATATATAATAAATCCTTAATATATTCCCAAAATATTAAATCCTTTTGGGCCAGTCAAAAAATGCTTCAAAACGGCAAACTTTCTATTGCCCATTTCAAGGTTCTTGTACCTCCATAGTGTTCTAGACCACCAAAATTGACATAGATCATGGTGATATCATAGGAAAAGTTTATAAAATGGTTTTGGTGAGTTTAACACGTGTGAGGGGTCTCAAAATAAATTTTTATACCTTCTTAGCCTAGGAGGGCTAATTAAGCCTAATTTGATTAGAAGAATGGGCTAGAAAAGGCACTTACACTTTGAGTTTGGCCACAAATTTTTTGGAGGAGATATAAGGGGATACAGGGTATCTATAAATATTCTTAGATTCTAATTTTCATCTCCATTCTCTCCTAGGAAAGGATATTTTCTTGAAAAAAAGTTACAAGGAATTGAGAAGAAATGTATAGTTTTGGTGTCAAATCATGTCTTTTTGAATTATTGATGGATCAAGTTACCTTGTCACAATTATGGTATGATATTTAAAATTAATACATGGAATATTTATGCAAAATTGAATCAAAATTGAATAAAAACTCCACTTTTTCTTTCTACACCCTATTGGAAATGAGCTTTTCAAGGAGTGAAAAGAATGAAACATTGTATAAATGCTTCATATAAGCTTTGACAAGGTTAATATACATTTTATATTATATATATGAATAGAGAATAATTAAATTCATGTTTGGAGAAGGTTTTAAAAGTTTGAAAATCTCTAAATTCTCCCCTCCTTCCTACGCTAAGCTTCAAGACAAAATCAAACTTGCCTTTGGGAAACCTTCTAAGAGTCCTATCAAGATGGAAATACATTATGCATGAGTTTAGGATTCAAGTAAGAATTTTTATATTAATCAAGGTCTAATTTCAAGGGTGAAGACGTCTTCTCCAAGAATATAATGATTTTAAGCAAGAATTTAGGCACCTATATTGGTTAAACACCACAAATCAATGATGAGGATTTCTTCCAGCTTGGAAAAAATTTGAAACATGAAATGATACACCATATTCCAAGGATAAAGGAAGGATTAATAAAATAATTGTTACGTTCGGTTTGAAGAAGGATTAAGAAAAGGTCATATTTCTTTGTTTTGGGGGTTTTTGTCTCTTTCTCTCTCTTCTCTCCTATTCTCTATATGTATTCCAATTTTTGGAATTTGAATGGATCTTAAACCTAAATTTTGGAAAGGCCATGCTTAGAAAAAAAAATTACTTGCCTATTTTGATGAATAAGATAGAATTCATACCTCTTCAAAGCTTCTTTTAGTGTATTTTTATGGTTTGTTGATGAATGACAGTGATAGCATAGATTTCCTTTCATTTTGTCCTTTACTTCTTACCTATTTTCAAGTGTTAAGCTCATCCTTATACATTGAATAGTGTGCTTAAATCATATTTTTTGTATGGAAAGTGCAATTTTTCCTTAGTGTCTTTGAAAGACCTATGGAATAGGTACCTTAGATCATGAATCGAGCTTGAGCCTCTATGTGAAACATTGATATTTGGAGGTTGTCATTTGAGAAGTGTAATTAAATTTATGTTATTATTCATCTATGTAGTTCATAAAACAAAAATGGAGGCCACATTTTGGTGTATCACCCCAGTTAGATAGGTTTTCCTTTCAATTTACCTTCTTCCCTTTTTTTCTTGCGAGTTGGTAGTGTAGAGTAGGGATCCTAACTGATACATTAAGGAGAGATAGCCCTTAAAATATAGATATTAAATCCACTTATTAGGCCACCCACATCCTAATATTATCTTCATGTTACTTCAGACTATGAAGGCCTAAAACTACCTTCACAAGGGTGCAAGTCTAGTAGTCAATAGTAAGTATTCCTAAACCTTGCTATTTTACTTGATAGATAGCTATTGTATAAGTAAATATGTGTTATGATTGTATAAATACTTACTTATATTACCATTATGATTAAAATTAGTATAAATATAGTTTTTTATTTACTTTCCATCTTTCATTTTAAGTGATTTGGGCCCCTATTTACCTACCATGATCTATTGATTGTTTATTTATGTTTAATCATTCTCTTTTTTGTAATAAGCTTTGATGAGCACTAAATTAGTTTTATTTTAAGTAATTAGACTTAGATAGGGTTATTTCCTAGTATAATTTTTCTAGAGGCTTTATAACCCTCTCATTTGGTGTTATGTGGTAAGATATCCCTTGGTTAGGTTTAGTGGATCTAATTTGGTCATGCTCACGATATAAATATGTATTACAATGGATGTTTGTTGATTACCTTATCCAATCTTCGATTTAATAGGTTGGATAAGTTATAGATCTAACTTAATTTGTTGTATACATTATGGTGAACTTGACATGAGTCTAACCCTTTCATATTTTGGTGGGTCAATCTCGTCTTAACATCTATCTATATATTCAAAAGTCATGGTCAACTAGATCATGTTGGTCAATATTGTTTGGTATTTTGTTTGTAGGTTATCTTTCCATAGTCAACTAGATTGGGCTAGTCAATCTAGTCATTTTTTATGTTTATAGGTTTTCCTTTTATAATCAACTAGATTAGGCTAGCCAATCTAATCTTTTTTTCTATTTGCAGGTCAAGGGTTTACAATCAACTAAATTGGGTTGGTCAATTTAGTTTTGTCTTTTAGCTTGTAGGATTTAATTTCTAAACTAAGTGACATTGTTTGACTTGATAGCTTTTCCTATTTTTTAAAGCTTTTACTTAAAGTCAACTAGATCAATGTAACTGATATAATTTACTTTAATAGTTTTTACTTTTTATCCTTCAGTAAACTAGATTGGGCTGGTCATTATAATTTTATTTTACCACTGTAAATTTTTTAATTTCTAATAAACTGAATCAATGTAGTCGATCTTGTTTAACCTCTATGTTTTTGATATTTTTCCTCTATAGGACTCAATCAAGTCTAAATAATATAATTAGAAATCATAATTTTACTTTTTTTAGTCAATCAACTAAGTCAACTTGGTTGATCTAGTTATATTTTCTAGGTTAACTATAAATAAGCTTCATACTTTAATTTTTGTCAATTTATCATTTTCATCTTTCAAAAAAATTAGTCAAACTTTTCAATTTCTAGACTATTTTTACCAGTTTTTTAGTTTTGAAAAATTGTATCACATAATCAACTAAGTCAACTTGGCCAACTTAGTTTTGTGTCTGTCATTCTTTCAAACAAACTAAATTGACATGATTTACTGTGTTTATTTCCTACCTATTTTCATAATAGATTAGATTGACTTGCCTAACTATGTTTTGTTTTGTTTTTCAACTAGATCAACATGGCCAATCTTGTTCTGTGTGTTTTAATTTTAGAATAAGTAAGGAAATTCACATTTATTTTGTAAAATGTTGCTTGCCTATTTATTTATTTTCTAAAAAATTACAAATTGGCTTTTGACAATTATTTTTCACCTTTATTTTCATTTTGTCTTGATTTTCCTTGAAACTGTGTACCAATAGTTTTAAAACTACTTAGATTCTATCATTAAGGGATATTCAATACTATATTTATTATCCTTGTCTATCATTTATAGATATCATGGCATTAGAGGATTTCCTCAATACTCATAGCCATAGTATGGAGCTAAACACAGTCTTTAGTTTCCACGTACCGCACAATAATTTAGAAACACCTAGGAATTTCCTTCAAATTTAGTGTTAGAAATCCAATAATTTGTTTAATCTTATGGTGCATCAGTTAGTAGTTAGTACTGAGAAGTTGCTTCAATCTTTCCCTTGAAACTAGGTTTAGTGAGATATGGTAATGGTACTTCCTCCATAGTTATCACTCTGAAACATTAGGTTGTCACTATCCAATAGACAAGCAAGTATCTTTAGATGCCTACAAATAAATCAAAACCTTTTAGTATAGATTCATGATCTTATTTTTTGTATAATCATTTAACATCAATTATTATAGAAATACATTTTTTACTTGTTTTTTAATATATGTTGTATTATAGTTTGTATTGACCAGTGTTAATACAATTTTTTGTTATGTGGTAGATAATTTATTATTATGTCTACTTTATTGTTGCTTTAAAAACTACATGGTAAAAATTAATTTTAAATTTTTTATAGAATCAAATAAATCAACTAGTATGATAGTATAATCCTATATTTTTTTAATTTCTTTCTTGTATAACTAAGTCATCCAGCTCAACTTAGTCGGTTGTCCAATCTATCATTTTTTTACTTGTATAACTAAGTTGACTAGCTCAACTTATTAGGTTATCCATATTTTTATCTTTTCCTACCTATATAACTAAGTTGACCAGCTTGAATTAGTAAGTTGTCCATATTATTATCTTCCTCTACTTTTTTAATTAAGTGGACTAGCTTGACTTATTACATTGTCCCCTTTATCATTTTTTATGCATGTACAATTAAGTCAACTAGCTCAACTTATTAGGTTATCCATATTATTATCTTCTCCTACCCCTATATCTACGTCAACTAGCTCAACTTAATAAGTAATCCAAATTTTTATCTTCCCCTACCTATAAAATTAAGTTGATCAGCTCAACTTAGTAGGCTATAAATATTATTATTTTCCCCTACCTGCAAAACTAAGTCAACTAGCTCAACTTATTAGGCCATCCAAACTATTTATTTCCTATCTTTAAAAATAAGTTGACCAATTCAAAATAGTATGTTTTCAAAAAATTTACTCATAAAACTAAGTTGACCAACATGACTTAGCTCTTTATCCAAACATTATATAGTTTTGCATGACCAACTAAGTTGACTAATTTGACTTAGTAGTTTATACAAACTTTATTTGTCTTTACCTGTAAAACTAATTTGACCAACTTGACTTAGTAGGTTTTAGCTTCTTATCATAGTCCTCACTTTTCATCATATAGTATGTTGGGTGAATATTTTTTCAGTCAGCTAACTGATGAGCAAAATAGGTCTTATCAACCATAGTAAGGGAGATTGGTCATCCAAAGTTGCAGATTTACCACATCCAAAGGAGACAAATCTCTCCTCTCAGCAAGGGGAGGTTCCCTATAAGTATGAAGGGGCTATATACTATAGATATAAGCAGTAAATAACACTCAGGGGTAGGGTATCACCATCCATCTCTCTTTTTTCAGAGATGATGCTCATAGACAAAGGAGAAAATCTTGGTATAAAAACTGAAGGCACTTCTCTTCTTTTAGAAGTGATCTTGTAGTAAATAGTAGTTCTTTCAGGTAGTGATAAATAACTAGTAACAAGGTACAATAACTAGCAGAAAGAAGTGTAGCACAAAGTCTCCACTTCAGCTACACAAAGAGTGAGATACAAAGAACAATGAGGGCACAAAGTCATCCTAAGGTCCTTTACACAGAAAATAGAAAATAGCTAAACACACTAAAGGCAACTGTAGGCAGCATGAAGTCTTCCCACAGTTGGATTCTAGACACCTTCCTAATTATCTCCACAAATTCTACATATTTCATCAAGTAGACAAGAACACATTTAGAAGATAGACATAAGAACAATCTCCTAAATGACACAAGCCATGATAGCATAAAGTCTGCAAGTAACTTTCTTTCTCATTCAAACAAAGAAATATGATTAACAATCTCAGCTCAAAGTCTCAGTGATAGCCTCTCAATTTTGGTAGAGTTTTGCTTCTTTTATCAAAAATATCTCCTTTGTTAAAAAGAAGGGACTCACAATATATAGTAGCCTAGAAAATACTAGTGCTTTGTTCCATGGAGCGACCCATGTTGCATTCAATGATTTGAATGCATCTTCAAGTTTTTCAAAGGACTATGCTAGAAACAGGGTGACTGCCTTAACTATGGCATGTCATTTAATCTCATATGTCTTTACCTAGGTCTGGATCATCTGGTCTATCCCCTCTGATGTCTGCGCAGTTGTCCATTTTGTCTTTACTCCAAGGGAGACCAATAGGCCACACCTTCAATGTTTGCCATTCAAAATATCTACTTTGTAGACTTTCCACCTATTGGAATAAATACTATGTAGATATTTTAGCCTCTCCCCCTTTTTACTATGATTTGAGCCCTCAAGCTATCTTTTCTATTTTTTGGTTTTGTCATTTCTTGGAATTTGAGCTTTTAGGGCTACGTTCCCAGCTTGGCTAGCTATTTTAGCTTCTCTTCTCAGTGGTTTTTCCTTTTGGCCTTAGCCTTAAGGCCTTTGAATGCATTCGAATCTGCGCTTAAGCTTGTAAAGATCAACATCTTTAATGCCATGAATTTGACGTCTTTGGGTCCATCATCTTTTAAAAGCTAACAGCTAGATAGTTGTCCTAAATTTGATGGCTATGGGCCCATCATCCTCCTTAGCAATTCCTTTAGGTTTCTTGTTTGCTTTGGCCACTTTCCATCAGGGTTCATCCTTTTTACTATGTCTTTGTATTGGAAGTGCTCCATCTTTGACATCTGTCATAGTTTGCTGCTTTGAAACTTTATCAACTTACAGAAAATGGGACCCACAACACTTCTTGCCTGAGCAGCTTCAAAAGGGGAATGGCGATAGGTGTAACTTTCTACTGATCTTAACAAGTGACACGTGGTATTTCCCACTATGAAATAAGTGAGCACACTTGGCAACATTTGCTCAACTTATAGAAGCTTTAGATACCTTTTGAGAGTCCTGCAAAAGATGACACATGGTGACTTTCACTGAGCTTTAAAAAAACTATAGAAACATTTGGGACTCATTTGGATTCACACAAACAATGACACTTGGCATGCTCCACTTAATTTAGCAACTCACTTGGGGCCCACCATAGTCCTTACTTAATAACGAAACATAAGGAAGAAACTGTGGATGTTGACACTTGGTAGCTTCCGTCGAGCTTTACAAGGGACACATGGCAACTTCTACTACATTTAGAAAAACATATTAAAACCTTTTGCAGTTGCCACTTGGCACCCTCCATGGAACTCTGAGAGAATCTTATTGAAATAAGCTTTGAAACTTATAAGAAACTTGAAATGTGGATGTAGATACTTGTCGTGCTCCATTGAGTTATAACAGGACACGTGGCACATTCTACTACTTTTAGAAATAAATGATAATGTGTCCTAGTGGATGACACTTGGTAGCTTCCACTCGACTTTGAGACTTAGACAAAACTTTAGGCAAAATGAAAAACTCGTGCCCTATGTCATAACTATTAGGTTGTGGAGCTAAAAGCTTCACCAGGATGCAAACAGGAGAAGTCACAGAGCTTGTGGAGGTTGTAGAGAGTTACAGAATCAATTACAGGGCAACTGACATTAGTCTGATTAGCTGATGTTGGTCAGATAGCAGTGAAGAAGCAATCGACGTCGGTCACCTGTCAGCCGACATCGGTCATGGAGGAGCCGATGTCGGTAGCCTGTACATGAACATGCAGTTTGCATGTTGATTCCAAAGAGTCTATTTTGAGACTGTTAGTTTGCATGTTAAAGGCTATTCATAGTCTTGAGTTGTGCATCTAATTATTGTAATTAGGATAGTCTAATTATTGTAAGCATGAGATCTATATATGGACTCATGGGTTGTATTGTAAACTTGTAATTAGAGAGTAAGAGAGCAATAAGCTCCTTCTGAGAGAGGAGAGCAATGGTGTGTTCCTCCTAGTGCCGCAGTACCAAGGTGGGTATTGGTTTGGAGAATTAGAAGGGTTCTTCGTATTTGTATGATCTTGGTCAATAGGTGAGCATGGCTTCTTTTGGAGATCTAGAATGGTGAGTAAGGTCTAGTTATTTGCAGGTAGCAGCAGAGAGCAGGGGATCTACTTGGAGTATGGTTGTGTACTTGGTGTACTGGCAGCGTGTTACTAACTGGTTGGAGAGGTGAACATCAATTCTGTATTGGAGTTGATTATTAGGACCGAGAGAGAGAGGGAAGAAGGTCTTGAAGTGTGGTGAGCCTTTGAGGTGGAAGAAGAAGTGGCATCTTCTTTATTGTATATTCTTCTGAGTGATTATTAATACAATTGTGTATTGTCTCTCATATTCCTGTGTTGTTTCATATTTCTAGTTACTTATTGATTCTGTTTAAATTCTGTGTTTAGTTGCTAATACAAGAAGTAATCATATGTGCTCTATTGGTGGAGCAAGATCCTGACAAGTGGTATTAGAGCATGTTTATTGTTCTAGGTTCCTGACACGTGGTATCAGAGCCTTGGTTGTAGGTTCAAGAGCTGATACCATCAATTGGTATCAGAGCTTTTTGGTTGGGTTGACTAACAGGTGGTTTCAGATCTGGTAGTGTTTGTTGAGGTCACTCACAGGGGTTTTAGATTGAGTGGCAGTATAGCAATGGTAGAAGAAAGTAAGCTACGAATGGAGAAACTGAATAACATGAATGGTCTGATTGATGGAAAGAAAGAGCAGGTAAAAAGAGATTGTTGGTCGGTAGAAGATCAGCATGTAGAAGCATATGTTGCACAAGATGTTCTGGATAAAGTAGAATCTTTATTTACAGATTCTTTTGCCTCTTTTCATGCAGCCTGAAATAGAGCATCTTTTCATGGGTACGTCTTTGGAGACTTTGGAGAGATTTATTTAGGGGTTGGAGAGCCTTGTCAGATTATTGACAAAGGGGAAGTGAAGATGAAATTGCAGGTGGATAACACACAGGTGGTGAAGGAAGTCATGCAGGTACCAGTCTTGGAGATGAGTCTAATTTCTTCAGGAAATTTGGGTGATGGGAGATATACTATAACTCTCACAGCAGATATACTTAAATTAGATGGTGGTAAGAAAGTAGGTATCCTTTATCTATCTACTTATATTATTGATTCACCTTTTGTTACAGAGATGTGGCTTCGTAGGCTTGGTCACATATGTAGGAGGGGAATGCATGTTCTTAAGCAGAAGACAAATGTTTTTGACAAGCTAAAGAACTGGAAAGCCTTGGTGTTCATGGAGGAGATGACAGACAGAGATCAGTTGAGTGGACTAAATTATTCTGAGCAGGGCTGTGTTGATTTGAACAGGGGTTTGATCCATGGAGAGCTCACGGGTAAAAAGTTATCACTCACAGGTGAACACAGATACCGGTGTTGGTCAGACAGTAACTGACATCGATAGAAGAAAGACCGACATCGGTCATGAAGGAACCGACGTCGGCAGGAGGGACACTGGCATTGGCCAAGGAAATGACATTGACAGTCAGGGTCAGTGTAGGGAACCGACATCGGTCGGTTGCAGACTGAGAGATGGTAGAGATCGATCACTAGAATAGATATTGGGCAGACAGCAAGCTGTCAACAAGTCTCAAATGCTCATATTGAGGACTGAAAGGGTAAGTAAACCTCATATTCATTTTTCACCTTCTTTATATTGCTTATTGATGGTCAAGAACCAAGAAGACGTGAAGAAGCAATGCAGGTAGAATCTAGAAACAGTGGGAGCTTGGCATGGATGAGGAGTGAGTCCTTGGAGAAGAACCAAATAGGTGTTTGTTGGTAGAGTTGTCAGCTGGAAGAAAGCACTAGATGAGGGATGGATTCCCAAGTTAAAGAAGAGAGTGGATGGATACGTGAGATAGAAGGCCAAGGTATATGGTCTTGAGGAAGCTGCAGGACAGTGGTACAGGTTTGACATGTGGATGACTAAGCATGGCTTTAGTCAATGTCAGTGTAACTATTGTGTTTGTCTTACTAGGTGGATGATGAGTCACAACATTATCCAGTTATTGTATGTGAATGGTATACTAGTTATAGGTTCAGAGATACAGGGATTTGCTAAGCTAAGGGTAAGGTTAGTTCAGAGGTATGTCAGGAAGAATTTGGAGCAGCAAAATTCTTTGGCATAAGAGACATGGAGATTTTGTCTCCGGTGGGAGATGATATGAAGACGATGTTGGCGGGGTTCATGATGTGGGTTGCAGAATCAAAAAGCACACCAAGGGCTAGACAATTCAATCTTAGCTTAGAACAGGGTTCGAAATCACATGAGGTCTAGTGTAGACCTGAGTTTTCCCAAGTAGTGGGAGTTGTCAGAAAGTATGGAGCCAATTCGGGGAAGGAGTACTGGAGGGTAGTTCAGTGGATTCTCAGGTATCTGAGAGGGATCAGTAGCAAAGATTATTGTTATGTAGGGTCAAGGTCTTCACTACATGGATATGTAGGTTCAGATATGGTAGGTTACTTGGATGATAGGTGTAGCATCACGAGATGTGTGGTGGTTGGTCTTTAGGATTGATCTTGAAGAGGGATACAAGCTAGGGAATAATTTAGATGGTGTACAGGTACAAGTACAGGTGTAGATATTTATCTCCAAGTGGGAGATTGTTAGGTTGTGGAGCTAAAAGATTCACTAGGATGCAAATAGGAGAAGTCACAGAGCTTTCGAAGGTTGTAGAGAGTTGCAAGGTAACTGGCATCGGTCTGATCAGCCGACGTCAGTCAGACAGCAGTGAAGAAGCAATTGACATCGATCACCTATCGGCCGACATCGGTCATGGAGGAGTCGACGTCGGCAGCCTGTACGTGAACATGCAGTTTGCATGTTGATTTTGGAGAGTCTATTTTGAGACTATTAGTTTGCATGTTAAAGGCTAGTCATAGTCTTGAGTTGCACGTCTAATTATTGTAATTAGGATAGTCTAATTATTGTAAGCATGAGATCTATATATGGACTCATGGGTTGTATTGTAAACTTGTAACTAGAGAGTAAGAGAGCAATAAGCTCCTTCTGAGAGAGGAGAGCAATGGTGTGTTCCTCCTAGTGCCGCAGTACCAAGGTGGATACTAGTTTGGAGAATCAGAAGGGTTCTTTGTATTTGTATGATCTTGGTCAGCAGGTGAGCATGGCTTATTTTGGAGATCTACAATGGTGAGTAAGGTCTAGTTATTTACAGGTAGCAGCAGAGAGCAGGGGATCTACTTGGAGTACGATTGTGTACTTGGTGTACTGGCAGCATGTTACTGACTGGTTAGAGAGGTGAACATCAATTCGGTATTGGAGTTGATTGTTGGGACCGAGAGAGAGAGGGAAGAAGGTCTTGAGGTGTGGCGAGCCTTTGAGGTGGAAGAAGAAGTGGCATCTTCTTTATTGTATATTATTCTAAGTGATTATTAATACAATTGTGTATTATCTCTCATATTCTTGTGTTTTTTCATATTTCTAGTTACTTATTGATTCTGGTTAAATTCCGTGTTTAGTTTCTAATACAAGAAGTAATCATATGTGCTCTATTGGTGGAGCAAGATCTTGACAAGTGGTATCAGAGCATGTTTATTGTTCTAGGTTCTTGACAATAACCCTTACTGCCTCAAAACTAAAATGTGCAAGGATAAAACTTGGAGCGCACAACTGAAACTCAAAATAAAATGTAGAGTATTTTACTCTACAAAGGGAAGAGAGAATTTTTTTGGCTTGTAGGACGAAAAATAGTTCATGTGTTGTCCCAAAAATGAGTGACAGACTTTGGGAACAATAGCTGGCTCCAGTTGGGGAACTTCCTTCAGTTGAAATTTTGGAACAACTGAGGGGAGTAGAGACCAGAATCTCCAGTGCCTTGAAGTGTGTCATTGGGCTATGGAGTCATGCTAACCAACAAGAAATCAAGGTGCCAAAAATGAAAAAAAAAGGAAAAGCACAAAATAGAACTAAAGACTATATAAATATACACATGTACAGATGATCTTATTTGATACTTCAAGAGTTGAAGTGCTTCAGATGTTTCCCATTGTGAGGTAGAGAAAAGGATGTGCCATCTTGATATTTCAACAGGAAACTATTTTCACCATTGAGCTCATGGATAGTGAATGGGCCTCTCCATAGGGAATCAAACTTCCCATGTATTCCCTTTGGTTCCCTTCTCTTGTCCCATAATAGGACTTGATCTCCAATCTAGAAATCCCAAGTTTTTGCTTTCTAGTCGAAGAGCTTCTTCACTAGACTTTGGTGTGCAACAATTCATTCCACCACCATAGTTCCCTGCTCATCTAGCTTAGTCAAGCACATGATCCTTTTGTCAATGGAGCTTTCATATATTTGATCTTCGACCACCTTTGCCAATTTGATTGCTGGTAATTCTAAGGTGATCGGTATCTCTGCATTAAGACCATACAGAAGTTAGAAAGGTGACATACCTATCACCCTCTTGAGTGTAATTATATCTGCCCATAAAGCATCAACCAATGTTTTATGCCATGTCCACTGATTGTCATCCACCAGCTTCTTGATGATGGTCACCAGGTTCTTGTTTCTTAATTTAGCTTGACCATTTCCTCATGGGAAATAATTAGAGGAGTGGGAGAGGGTAATCCCATAGTAAAAACAAAATTGAGTGATCTCATGAGAAGAGAAATAGGTAGCATTGTCCGTCATAATTTTGGTTGGGATCCCAAACCTGGAAATGATTTTCTCCTTAAGGAAATCACATACTACTTCTGAAGTATCATGCTTGGTTAGAATTGTTTCCACCCATTTGGTGAAGTAATCTATGGCTGTGAGGACATAATCATGTCCAATGCTTGAAGATGGGTTTATAACACCAATGAAATTGATTACCCATTTCTGGAATGGCTCTTCTATCACCACTAGTTTGAGAGGCAGGGTAGCTAACTTGGGTCTCCCAATGAACTATTGGCACAATTCACACCTTCGTACCCATTTGTATGCATCCTAAAATAAAGTAGGCTAATAATACCTGGCTCTAAGAATCTTGTGGGTAGTTACAAAAGAAAAAAAATGTCCTAAAATAAGCTAGATTGTGGAAGGACCTCAAAAGTTGGTTATGTTGCTCTTTATCTATGCAGTGAAGGAACACTCCATCAAGGCTCCTCTTGTATAATCCATTGTCCTAGAGGACAAAATTGGCAGCTTTCAGTTTGACAGTCCTCCTTTCTTTACGAGATAGGTGGGTAGGACACTCACCATAAGTAAGGAAATGAGAAATACTTGAATACCACTCATTCATGGTGGAGACAAAGAGGACTGTCGACATGTCTTCTGCTTCTTTTTCTTCATGCCTTACTTCTTTAGTTTTATTGTCAGCAATCAATTAACAAAGGCCCTTTCCCCACATCAGCTTCATTAGTTTGATAACTAGATCAAACTCCTATATTTTAGCAATCCAATTCCCCCTTTTGGTTCCAAACTCTTGCTGAGTTAATATGGATTTGACTATGGTGTTAGGAACCAAGGTAGTAGTGTGGGAATTCAGAATGTAAAAGCAAAAATGCTTCTCTGCCTTGACCACCACATAAGCATGCTTCTCCATATTTGAATACTTCATCTTATGAGCTTTGAGAGGATAGCTCATGAAGGAAATGGGAGATTCCACACCTTCTTCATTTTGCTAAACTAGAACGACTGAAAGTGTGTGTTCAGAAGCATAACTATACATGATGAAATCCTTGGTATAATCTAGACAAACCAAAATTGGGGCATGAGTTATTACTATCTTGATATCTTTAAATGCCAATTTACCTTCTTCATTCCAGCTTAAGGTGGCCTTTCCTTTCATCATATTTACAATATGGTGAGTCTTCTTAGTGAACTCAGGGATGAATCTTCATAAAAAAATCACTTTTTTTAAGAAAGAGTGAATTGTAGTCTTACTCGTAGGCAGAGTAAGCTCCTCGATAGAATTGACTCAGTCTAAGTCAATCTTTATGCCTTCTCTAGACACAATGTGTCCAAGAAGCTTTCCTTCTGCTACCCCAAAAATAGACTTGTTAGGGTTTAAAGAAATGTCATTCTAGCAGCAACATTCCAGCACTTGTTGTAAATAGTGCACATGATCCAGGTGATGCTTGAAAAAGATGGTTAGATCATCCAGGTACACTATAATGAACTTACCCATTTTATCTTTGAAAGCAAGGTCCATTACTCTCTGAAAGGTGGTGCCAGTAATTATCAGGCCAAATGGCATTCTCTGATAGGCAAAGGTGTCCCATGGCATGGTGAAGGTAGTCTTGTGTTGGTCTTCTTCACCAACTTCTAATTGATTGTATCTTGATAAGTTGTCTAACATTGATAACATCTCCGAACCGGTCACTATCTGAAGAACTTAATCCATGATGGGCCAAGGATAGTTATCCTTCAAGGATAACTGATTCAAGTTCCTAAAGTCCACATAGAGGCAAATTTCACCATTCTTCTTCCTCACAGGCACTATGTTTACAATCCATGTGGAATGATGGATTGGGAAAATGATCTTAGCATTCAGTATTTTCTATATTTCAGACATAATAGTACTTGATATCTTTGGATTGTACTCTCTAGATTTTTTCTTGTAAGGCACTGAATCACTTTTGAGAGGAATGTCATGTCAAATTTATTTAGGTCTGAGTGACTTCAAATCATCATATGAGTATGATAAAACATCCATGTACTGGCGGAGTAGAGCAGTGAACTTGGATCTCTCAGGAGTGCAACATTTCCCAATGTTCGCCATCTTGGGATCTTCCTTGGTACCCAAATTTATCTGATCAAACTCCTAAGAGGAGCTTGAATCCATTTGCTGTTATCTGATGAATTTGTCATGTTTGTCAAATATATTCTCAAGGGAAACTAGGCCTTTTGGGATTTTATTCCCTTTGAGTTGTAGGAACTCTTCACCTACATCTGCACTTGATTTAGGGGCTGGTTCAAGCTTCTGAGGCTCACTGCCTTTGAAGTGCATCTATTCAAAGCTATTTTTTACTCTAGAAAAGCAATGATTTAGTTTTCATTGTTAAACACTTGCTAATGACTAGCATTATCAGGTACACTTAGTTGAAAGACCAACTCAATAGTGTACCTATCTCCTTTGAATTCAAGGTGAGGAACCAAAAGAGTGGCTGAAATGGCCAAAGCATCAGCTCTATCATTGAATTCCTTGGGAACTATAGAGATGCTAAAAGCATCCAAGTTTTTAATTTGATCCTAGACTAGATTGTGGTAATGGCACAATCTCTCATTCTTGGTTTGACATAGGTTTCTCACCTGACAAACCACTAGTTCAACATCTCCTTTAGTATGAAGGAGTTTGATGCCTTTGTCATGAGTAGCCTTCAATCCAAGTAAGAGAGATTCATATTCAGAAGTATTGTTAGTATTTTCAAATTGCAACTTATATGATAAAGAAAAAATATCTCCTTGAGGAAATATTAGCATAATCCTTGCACCTGAACTGGTAGAGGGGTAGCTACCATCAAATTCTAGAATCCATATCTCCTCAGACACTAATTTTTCCTTGGATTCTTCTTCATTTAGAGGGGAAGATTCCTCAGCATGGGTACTACATTATACCATCATTTTTGCTATTCTAGTTGAAGGTATTTTTAGGCTATCACATTCAGGAGTTTTATTAGGTGCTTCATAGAATTCCTCTATGGTTAAGAAATAATTACCCATGCCTAAAGACTCAAATAAGATTTGAGCTTCAGGTGCTGATGTCTGAGTAACCACATATTTTTCTTCCTTCTCAAGAAGAAGCCTCTTCATGATGACTTTGACAGAGATTCTTGCCTTGGATAAGTCCATGCTCAACTCGCCACCAACATCCTTGCAAAAATTTCAGCCAAGAAGGATGCCATCAACCACCAGGACGTCGGCCACCAGGACAGTCATCTTGATTCTTTTGTTTGGGAACACTACAAATATAAATTGAGCATCCTTGATTTGTCCCAGTAGTGGCACTTTCTTGTTATCCATGGAGAAACATTTCCCAAATGTCTTCATCAATGTGAGACCAAGGGATTTCACCACTTTGGTAGGCATGACATTGTCTGAAGCTCTAGAATCAATGATGCAATTGCTCAGCTTGTGACCGTTTATCAACAGGGAAACATAGATAGGCTCTATTTTCCTAGGGGCATTAGGAGGAGTAATGACAAGGTTGTTTGGAATATACATGTTCCTTAGGGGATCATGAGTTACCTTCTTAGCTTCTTGTTTGGCTGGGATCGTTTGGTTCTTTACACATTAAACCAATTTATCTAGCTGATTAGGGTTGAATTGCAGAAATTCAAATTTAGACATTTGGATCTTAGTTTTCTTGACATGGTCAATTATGTCAAATGTTTGAAAAGAACTATGAAGAGGGGAAGGGAGTTCATCCTTTTATTTTTTAGGAGGAGGAAGACTGATTTATGAATTTGAAGGTGAAGGTGAAGGCAAGTTTGGAGCACTTACTTTTATGGCAATCACCTGGTCCTTGGGCTAGAAAGGCAGGGTGGTTCCCCACTTAGCAATTGAAATTGTAGGATGAGATTTTTCCTCTATCTTTTATTTATCAATTTGTCGGGCTGACTGGTTCTTAGATCGTATGAAAATAGCATATGATCCTTCAACTACTTTACCTTCACTTTTAGGTTCATCCTAATAATTTAGGAAACCAATGTTAGAGTCGCCAGCTAATTCTTCTTCTCTTTCTATGAAGAGATTAGTGTCATATTATTGATTTAATTCAGGATGGAAGGAGAAATTTGATTCTACTTCAAGGTATCCCACTACTGAATTGGTTAGAGGCACTTCAATGGCCATGTTCCCCTATGGGGGAGGAAGATGATTTGCTTGTCTTTGATTCCTAATAGCATTGCCTTGGTATGACTGATTCTGAAATGTTCTCCTTGGCATATCTCTATATGCAAGAGTAGATGACATCCCTTGCGCCATTTGCTTTCTAAGAGCAAGTAACTCATTGTCTAGCTTCTGCACCATTGGATCAATGGTGGTTATAGGTGAGTATTCAAAAGATGAAGAGGATTTACCTTTATTAGGGTCTCTCCTTATTTTTCCTACCAAGATAAGGTCATCTTCTACCTCAATAGCCAAGTCTTGAATAGTATCAAGGTCTATGTGTCTAGCCCCTCTCAGCAAGAAGCTCACTTTAAGAAGCTGTGAGTTGATGAAGAAGCATTTGAGGTTTTCAGGTGTTAGCTAAGCAATGGTAAGAATCTACTTCCTTAGCTTGTCAAACTTTGTAATGAAATCCCTCATAGGTTCATGATTATCCTTCTTCATCTGTGTGAGTTGGGTGAGCAAGGCATGTGCATCTTCTACATGCTTAAACCTTGCTTCAAATTTGGCTTTGAGTGTGTTCTAATCAATTACTGACCAAGCCTGTAGGTGATAGAACCAGTCTATAGCAGCACCTTATAATGTTTCTACAAATAGCTTGATTGCCACATCCTCAAATTCCATGCCTATCACACCATAGGCTATACTAAAGGCTATAATGTGTTCATCGGGGTAAACTCTCCCATCACCAAAGAATTTGGGGAAATTCTTTCTTGAACTACGTGGAAGCTCATGTAGAGGTGGGGTTAGATTAAGTGGGCCAAAAGAGTTACCCCAAGGGCCTTGAATCACCATGATTGAATTATGGAAAATAGGGATAATAAATTTGGGTGGAGTACGTATAGGCAAAGTTTTTCTAACAATAGAAAAAGTAACCCTGCCTTGTGTTAGTGACCTAGTACAGGTAGGAGGAACACTCCTGGATCATTGAGCTTGAAGTTATGGAGGAAACAAATTGAAATTTCCTTGCTTCACCAACTCAAAGATAGGGTCGATAACACCTTGAGCTCTTTGATTTTTGGTATAACATGGAGTTTCCAAATTATAGGATAAAAATGGGAAAGAAATGGTCCTACTTTAGCTTGAAGCTTGAAGCTTCAAACTGCTTGTTCTTCCGCAGTGGAGTTGCCAAAAAGATGTTGAGTGAATATTTTTTTAGTCAGCTAATTGATGAGAAAAAGAGGTCTTATCAACCACAGCAAGGGAGATTGGTCATTCAAAGTTGTAGGTTTACCACATCTAAAGGGGACAAATCTCTCCTCTCATCAAGGGGAGGTTTCCTATAAGTATGAAGTGGTTATATACTATAGATATAAGTAGAAAATAACACTCAAGGGTAGGGTATCACCATCCATCTCTCTTTTTTTAGAGATGATGCTCATAGACAAAGGAGAAAATCATGGTATAAACACTGAAGGCACTTCTCTTCTTTTAGAAGTGGTCTTGCAATAAATAGTAGGAGTTCTTTTAGGTAGTGATAAATAACTAGTAATAAGGTATAGTAACCAATAGAAAGAAGTGTAGCACAAATTCTCCACTTTAGCTTCCCAAAGAGTGATATACGAAGAAAAATGAGGGTACAAATTCATCCCAAGGTCCTTTACACAGAAAATAGAAAATAGCTAAACACACTAAAGGCAACTGTAGGTAGCATGAAGTCTTCCCATAGTTGGATTTAGGACACCTTCCTGATTATCTCCACAAATTTTGCTTATTTCATCAAGTGGAAAAGAACACATTTAGAAGACAGACATAAGAACAATCCCCTAAATGACACAAGCCATGACAGCACAAAGTTTGAAAGTAACTTGCTTTCTCATTCAAACAAGGAAATATGATTAACAACCTAAGCTCAAAGTCTCAGTGATAGCCTCTCAATTTTGGTAGAGTTTTGCTTCTTTTATCAAAAATATCTCCTTTATTAAAAATAATAGATTCACAATATATAGCATCCCAGAAAAGACTGGCACTTTGTTCCATGGAGTGACCCATGTTGCATTCAATGCTTTGAATGCATCTTCAATTTTGTCAAAGGACCATGCTAGAAATAGGGCATCTACCTTAACTATGGCATGCCATTTCATCTCATATGTCTTCTCTTGGGTCTGGATCATCTAGTTTGTCCCCTCTGATGTTTGCACAGCTGTCCATTTTGTCTTTATTCTAAGGGAGACCAATAGGCCGCACCTTCAATGTTTGCCAGTCAAAATATCTACTTTGCATACTGTTCCACCTACTAAAATAACTAATATGTAGATATTTCAGACTCTCCCCCTTTTTGTTGTGATTTGATCCCTTAAGCTAACTTTTCTCCTTTTTGGTTTTGTCATTTCCTAGCGTTTGAGCTTTTGGGGCTACGTTCCCAGCTTGGCTAGCTCTTTCAGCTTCTCTTCTTAGTGGTTTTTCCTTTTGGCCTTGGCCTTAAGGCCTTTAAATGCATTCAAGTCTAGACTTAAGCCTGCAAAGATAAAAAACTATTTCATTACCATGAATTTGACGTCTTTGGGTCCATCATCATTTATAAGCTAATAGCTAGTTGGTTTTCCTAAATTTGATGGTTGTGGGCCTGTCATCCTCCTTAGCAATTCCTTCAGCTTTCTTACTTGCTTTGGCCACTTTCCATTGAGCTTCATCCTTTTTACTATGTCTTTGTATTGGGAGTGTTCCATCTTTGACATCTATCACAGTTCGCTGCTTTGAAACTTTATCAACTTACAAAAAATGGGACCCACAACACTTCTTGCTTGAGCAGCTTCAAAATGGGAATGGGGATAGGTGGAGATTTCCACTGATCTTAACAAGTGACACATGGCATTTCCCACTATGAAATAGGTGAGGACACTTGGCAGCATCTACTCAACTTATAGAAGCTTTAGATACCTTTTGAGTCTTATGGAAGATGACACATGGCAGCTTCCGCTGAGCTTTAAAAACACTATAGAAACATTTGAGACTCATTTGGATTCACACAAATGATGACTCTTGGCATGCTCCACTTACTTTAACAACTCATCTGGGGTCCACCATAGTCCTTACTTAATAATGAAACACAAGGAATAAATTGTAGATGTTGACACTTGGCGACTTCCACTGAGCTTTACAAGGGACACATGGCAACTTCCACTACATTTAGAAAAACATATTAAAACCTTCCGTAGTTGCCACTTGGTGCCCTCCATGGAGCTCTAAGAGAAGCTTATTTAAAGAAGCTTTGAAAATTTTAAGAAACTTGAAACGTAGATGCAGACACTTGTTGCACTCCACTGAGTTATAACAAGACACGTGGCACATTCCACTGCTTTTAGAAACAAATTATAATGTGTCCCAGTAGATGACACTTGGCAGCTTTTGCTCGACTTTGAGACTTAGACAAAACTTTAGGCAAAATGAAAAACTCGTGCCCTATGTCATAACCCTTACTACCTCGAAACTGAAATGTGCAGGGAAAAAACTTGGAGTGCACAACTGAAACTCAAAATAAAATGTAGAGTATTTTACTCTACAAAGGGAAGAGAATTTTTTTTTGGCTTGTAGGACCAAAACTAGTTCATGTGTTGTCCCAAAAATGAGTGACAAACTTTGGGAACAACATAGTACATCTTTGATGAAAGTGAATTATAAAGTGACATATCAAATTTAACTAACCCTCTTAAGCATCCTCAATCTCACCTTCCCTATATTTCCATAGAAAATATTGATGTTATTAATGTCCATGTAACCACTAAAACTGAAAACTATAGGTTACCTCCTCCAAAAACTTTGGATCCACTTAATTGTCCTCAAAAAATGCCTATTATTAAGGATGAGAGTGATCTTGAATATATTGTTGAAATGATACTCATCATAAATGAAAACCCCCAACATCATGGCAAGGATCCCATGATTATCTACAATCTCATGATGGGATTTTAAATCAATTTTCCACCTTCACCTATGCATAATTTATATATATGCCTTAGGGAAAGTCACCCTATAACCTCCTCCATGACTTTTTCCTCTTTAATGCCCATTTCTTCTTCCATGCCTCCAACTTTTTCTACTACCTCTTCTTCAACTTTGCCTAGTATTTCAACTACTATGGCTGGGATTTCCTCAAGAGAGCATACTCAAAGTGCCCATGTCCATAATCATGTAATTTCTACCTCTATTTCATCTTAAGAAACTTTTAATAGTCAATCCACTATCAACACTAATCTTATATTACAAGCCATGAACCAAATGGTCAATTTTCAAACTAATAGTATAAATCAAATGTTAAAAATGTAAAACCAACTTTTGAAATTATAAAATTTTCCTAAACCTAATAAATGGAGAGTGAAAAATTCTAATGACCCCCGCCCCCCCCCCCCCCCAAGATATGCACAAGATAGTCTTATACCTCAACCTCTAATTATTAACAAGACTATCAAACGTTTACAAAATGAACCCTTAGTCTCTCAAATTATAAACATTAACATAGATAGTATTGTTTCTAGTTTCATCTATAATGGTTTCATTGAACCTAATTTATGATTAAAAGATTTTGAAATGTATACAAAGATTGGATTAAACTCAATAAATTTTTTTCCCCAATATCTTAGCCAAAACCTTCACAAGTGATGCTTTGGATTAGTATAATAAACTCAAATATAATATTATATCTAGTATAAAATATTTAGTTAATACATTGGTACAATAATTCCAAACTAAAAATCTTCCTAAAAATAACTTAGCTCATTTCATCAATTGTAAACAATCAGCATCTAAAACTGTACATGTTCATTAAACGATGAAAAGCCTTATCTAATAAATTTGGACACAACATGTCAGAATAAAATATTTTACACTTATTCAGTAATTCCTTTCACCTTAAATTATAATATTACATTAGGATACTTTATCCCAAGTCTTTGGAATAATCCCTCAACCAAGCCAAATGTTAAGATTTTCTCATAATATAATTTGAGCCTTCTCATCCTCCTGTAGGAACTCAAATTATTATGAAATTTAAAATGTGGCATGCAAACAATGATGGTGTAATAGATAACTATAATTTTATTCATAATATTCATGTTATTATTACAAGTGGTTCCAAAGATACTAATTTTTCACAACTACTTTAAACTAACCATTTAATAAAACCTAGTGCTACATTTTCCCAACTCAACAACATGGATTCTCACAAACTTCTTTCTATAGCAAAAATTCAAAAGCATCTTCTTAGGCCTTCACAATGAGATATTGGTCTTACTCACCCTACCAAACATTGACATGACCCACACAATTTTTTTTGGTTTCATGCAAATTGGTGCCACTCTCATGAAACTTATCATTAATTACACAACTTTACTCTTTTATATCTTATGGGTCCTTATTTTAATCACAAAACCCTAATTATTGAGCATTAAAAAGCTAATGAATCAATAGCCAAGGTTCAATAAACTAGAACAAAATATGATTCCCTTAATCAAACTAATTCACACCTCACAATTTAAAAGTACCCTCTTCCTAATCATCAACAAAGTACTTAATACCTCCCACCACTAACATTTTTGAAACTTTTGTCAATATTCATACTCCTGATTAGAATTTTGGCTATTCATTAGATGACACTTTTTTATCTAGTTTTGTTCAAGTTAAAAATGTGGAAATACTTAAATATCATTATTTTTTACATCACTCATTTCATAAAATTAGTTCTAATGATGTAATTCCTTCTTCTCTTGCACCTAACATTCTCTCTTCACTTGATTTTCAGAATTCAAAGATGGAGCACATAGACACTAATTCTCACCTAGTTACTATTAAGCCTCTTTGTAGTATGATTCTTGAGCATACCATGATAGGACCATATCATTTCACCAAGTTTTATAATTCTTTGATCTTTTTACCTCATGATTTATCTACCATGTTATATTGACTTGTATTATTTGCATCCAACATAGTTGTTGAGTTAAACACAGACTCTATTCTGAGTTTTACCATTGATGGTGATGACATACTACTTGTGCACCAAATTTTAGATTCAATCAATATTACCAAACTTAGTAATACAACCTAAAAATCAATGACACCAATAGGAATATATAAAAGACACAAATTAGAATAATAAGAACATTCTCACCATCATTTTTACCTCCTTATGTCTCCACTCTAGGATTTAAAAATGGATAGTTTGATGTCCAAAATTTGAAATTTTAGATTTCTTAATGAGTGTTAGGTGAATTCAAGAGAGTTATATGGATGAAAAATAGTAGAAACATAATGGCTTTATAGATTTCCAAGTTAGTTTTGGCCATGGCCCAAGCATGGATTTTTATAGGATGGTGGAGGGAATTTTAAAATTATTTATAATTCTTTAGTTTAGAGACTTATAGAATTTTAGAGGAGCTTCCCTAGTTATAGAGGTTTCTTAATTATTTTAGTGGATAAAGGGAGGTTATATAGGAGTTAATGACGTTTAGGATTCATAGGGATGTAGGAATGGATAGCGTGGTAGGGTAGCGAGGGTGGTAGTTGAATAAATAGGAACTTTAAATTGGTTAGTTGGCTTAAGGGATAGGTTAGTGGATAATAGGCTCTATTGGGGTTTTAATGAGGAGATTAATTGGTTTTAAAATGGGTTAAATGTTTATGGGATATGAAAATGAAAAGTGGGTTATTAGGCCATTAATTAATTTAGATAGGAGATATAAGAATCAGACTAAATTAGTGAGAATTAGCATAATTAGTAGGGCAAGCATAATTTAGTGCATACATTTTGTCCATCTTTAAAAGGGTATTATGAGTGGAAGAAAGTGAAAGTAGTAATAGTATTTCAAAGAAAAACCATGATGTTAGATGTTGTCAGATGTTAGTAGGATATGATGCCCCCTCGAGCGAGCATATGGAGAGAACTCAACCTAGATGATCACTCAAACAAAAATCCTAGGGTGGGATAAAATGAGGATTATACTATGGGGTTGGTATGCCCCAAATAATAACAATTATTAAAAATACCCCTAGTGGTAAAGAGATAAAGTAACTCAGTTATGATGGGTTCTAGACAAATGACTGATGTCTAAAAAGTGTCTTTATTGATAGGATAAGATTTATTTAAATAAGATGGATTCAAGCTAGTGATAAACCCCATAGAAAGGACACATGATAGGGAGAGATTTAAAAATGGGTAATAGTGATAAGGATTATTGATTGGTGATAGAGAGCTACTTTTTGTAAGATTTAAGACTTTAAAATAATGTGTGATTATTAAATAACTAGTTTGAAGATGGGATGGTGATAATAGATAGATGGGGGCCAAGCTATCCTTGGGAATAAAAATGGGACTAGGTGTTGCCTTCATAGTCCTAAATAACCTTAGGCTAATGTATTTCTTGACATAAGATAAGGTGGATGATAAGGGGTTGGACATTTCATGCCTTAGATGATGTGAAAAGGTGATTAAGATCGATTAGATTTGGATAATTGGGCTATTTGATGATATTTTGGATATTTGGTGTTAGTAATGGTATATTAGTGGTGTAGTGGGGGGGGGGGGAATATAGGATAAAAGAGTCACAATTGGGTCATTTACATATTTTGACTTCTTATGATTTGAGCTCTGAGGTGAGACCATAGACTAGCGACCCTGAGCTTCCCATTATAGCAAGAGAGTCTAAGAGCACCAAAGAGAGGCTGATGTTAGACTTATGGTGAGTAAAAATCTCCTAGCTCAATTATTTTTGTGATTTTGGATAGTTTTAGTAGGATTTTGAGGTGAATCTAGCAAGAATAAATGTCATCAAAATCACCCTGGAAAAATTACAACTATCAATTTTGCCCTCGATTGTGATTTTATCATCTTGATTTATGGATTTGAGGGGGGGAACCTATGATATTAAAATACCACAAGTCCATAGTTTTGGTATTGAAATACACATGTGGGGAATCATGATATTTCAATACCATGATTGGAGGGTCATGATCTTACTGATTAGGGATTTTTAGTTTTATTAGTCAAACAAAATCATAACTATCGAGTGGTAGTTTTGTCAAAACCACCACTAAAGGAATTTTGTAATTAATGATATTACCATTAGTTAGAAAAAAGGGTAAGTGTTAGGGTGATGGAATATGTTGGATCACCTAGGGTGTTAAACTAGTTAGTTATCTAGGTAAGTTGGGTGGGTTAGATGGATAGGATGGAGTAGAGAGGTAAGGTGATCATGTGGATGTTAGGGGAGAATGAGAATGGTATGGTTTTATTAGGTTACGTAGATGTTAGTGTTGAAAGGTGTGGTAATTAGTAATATAATAGATTAGGATAGGTTGAGGGAATAATAAGGGAAGGATGGGGGTGTTTTAGTTAGTTTAGATGGGTAAAGGTGATTTAAGGATTAGAGATTATCCAAGGTGTGTAAGTGAATTAGGATAGATAGGATAGATGATTTAGGTATTTAAGGATGGAGGTATTGATAGGTGGATCATGATTAGTGTAGGAGGATCTAGGCATGATGGCATCATGATTGCATCATAGAGGTGTTTCATGAAATGCATCAGCTAATGATAATAGAGTTTGGGGTACTAGAGCTAATTGGTTTACATGATGTAGTGATAATACCCATGATACACATTGATTGGGCCCAAATTATAGCACTAGTAAAGCAATGACATTTAGAGACCAATACTTTTCATTTTGTTATAGGTGATATGATAGTCACTCTGGAGGATGTGTATAGGATTTTCCATCTATTGATGCACAAAGATTAGATATATTGGTAGTCACATAATTTGGTGTAGAAATTATAGTGATTGTATAGGAGCTTATAAGTGGGGATGTAAGATATATGTGTTGATATTAATATATGCTTTCATGAGGGCACCATTGATAGCTTGACACTAGTGGTGATGTCTCTTGTTTCTAGCATTCTCCTACTAGACAAGAGTGGGTAGTGGTTTCACCTAGGCCTAGGAGATGTAGTTGTTGATATGGTTTAGGATCATTATGTATTCACCTAGGGTCATGTGGTTTTAGTACATTTCTATAAAGAGATTCACTTGGGATCTTACAGAGGAGTTGTTAATATTGGGCCATCATTACTACTATAGATCCAGAGTTAGAAGCATATTTATAGCCATTAGCCATTAAGGACACTATAAGTTCATCAGCTAGAGCATCTGATGGTCTTTGGTTGATGCATGCTACTAGGAGTGCATCTAGGCCATGCAGGTGAGATGAGGTTTTATAGTGATGTTTTTGATAGTTTGTGCCCTGAGCATATCACATGGATGCCATACAAAGGCCTTTATTTTGGATGAGATGATGAGGTAGTTACTTAGAATATCCTTTTAGAGTGATACTTGATAGGATGATAATACTTGATCATTGAGAGATATCACCCAGATCATGTGTAGTGTTAGTTTGGATTTATTCATGATGCTCCTATTCTGGAGCATTTATTTGCACATAGTGAGTAGGAGAGGCCATAGTGGGGTAGGTTGGTAGATAGAATAGATGCCCACATGGACTATGATAGTATCTCCCTAATTTAGTGGGATTTTTATACACATATTTTGGATCCAGGTGTGACAGTGGCTTATATAATATGGTGATAACCTAGGATACCAATCGAATTGATGCATCCTTATGTCATAGTTCAATGAGGGGTAGTGAGGAGGGTCTTACAAGATCAGGTCTATTTGAGATGGATGAGGTAGGTGACAACACAAGTTAGGCATGATGGAGGTGATGGGAATGATGATATGGATGTGGATGGATGGAATGGATCTCAAGTAGCAGTAGCAAGGTAGATGGTGCCTTTGGCCTAGGCATAGGTACATGGACCAATTCAACCATAGGTATAGGCTAAGACATATATATGTGGTAGTAGTGGTTTAGTTCCCTCATAAAAACATTTGACATAGGATGAGTAGTCATAAATAGCTTAGTTATAGACTAAGATTTAGGTACACCTATCAGAGGTTACAAGGCTTATATGAGAGTAAGATTAGTTATAGGCCCAACTTTAAAGTGTGATAGCTCAGGGAGATGGTTAGTTGGATTGAGTACAAGGATAGGTTGCTACATTACCGGCCCAAGTATCAAAAAGGGATGGGTTATTATCATAGTCATAGGGATAGGTAGCTAGCCTTTAGAGGCATGTTATAGCTTTGCAAGCATAGGTGGTGTAGTGATAGGGGAAGCTTACCTAGGCTTAGTCATAGATAGATACTCTCTAGATCTAGATTTACAGTATATATACCCATATTACAAGCTTTTAAGGTCAGGTAACATAGATGTAGGCATGCATCCATACACTAATAGGGTAGGTAAAGGTGGCTATGAGGGTTAGGGATGAGGTTGATCAGGTGATTAGGGAGTGGGGTATGATGGATGTGATGAGAATATTATTTTATTGACATGTGAGGCACAATATTATTGTAATTTATATGAGGTGGTAGTACCATCGAGCTAATGTGCATCTTCCTTTTGGGAAAACTCATCTCATTTAATCCATCAGTCTTCTAGGGAAGCTTAAGGACCTCTAGGGCCACCAAGACCACCCAGGCCATAGCCATTATTTTGATATGTATGGATGTATAGGGAATTTTTTATTATTATCTCATTCTTTCCCTATGGGCTCATATGATTGTATTATATTTTTTGACATGGATTCCATGTGGATGATGTGCATTTAATTTTGATATATATATATGATGAGATTTTATGATGATGGATGTATGTACATTGTTTATTGATATGGGATATTTATTTTTATGTTATTACATAGATGGTACATGGATTTATTTAGACTTACATGATGTGAGTAGATTATATGTTATAGATTTTATTTATGGATATGTTATGATGGATACATGATTTAGATGATGTATTTTCCTTGGTATGATTAGATGTGTATTATGTATTGTGATGGATGAATTAGAATTTTATTGATGATGTGATGAAAATTAGATATGTTTTAGACATCTTATTTTCATGGATGATGTTAGATATTGTGTATATGGGATATGAATTTTATTATGGATGTTATTTTATGAGGTTCATGATGTTCATGCTTAGGATATGATTATGATTGTGATTGTGATGTGGTTTATTCATATGCCATAATAGTTACATAATTACACCCAGTGGGGTGAATATGATAAAGAGAAATTAATCCCTATTGGTTCACTTTGTCCTCATTTTCTATAGTAGGAATCCTCCTGTACCATAGAGGTAAGGTGGTGATGGGATGGGATAGGTATTAGGCTTTGGGTAAGGTTATATATGGTGGGGAATGGTTAGAATATAAATGGGAATAGGTCTTCAAATAAAATAGGAGGGGTAAAGGGTTTGGAATCCATTAAGATGTATGCAATCCTTTTTAATATTTCATCATTTAGCTATGTGTCAAGGACAAGATAATTTCAAGACACATTAGTATAGATGCATGGGAAAATTTGTTTAAGATATGACCTTCCTAAACATATATTAGGAATTCACTCATACCATCCTTTTCCCCATGAAAATTTGACAAAATAAAATATACACAAGTTGCTATAAAAAACTAATTTAACAAACAAAACACTTATATAAAGAGCTTGCACACAAAACACACAATCACATGAGACAACTAAAGATTAAAAAATAACAATGTTAAGAGAGGTATTTACATTGATAATGAAGTGATTAAGAATGATTATGTATAATGGATCTAGAGATGATGTTGTGGTTATATATAGGATATGTGGTATCCAAAAGATTTATCTGTGTTAGGACAGGATTCCAACAAAGTTACAAAATGGGGGTCATGATGACCCCTCAGGAATTGGTATCATAGTGTATTCCCAAGAACTCAAAAAATGGAACTTTTTACTTTGTAACCCTCCATAGTGATGACATTAGTGGGGAAAGTGTGGACCCGAGGCTTAGTGATAGCAATGGATGAGTAAGGATAGAGTGTTTCCTTGAGGCTAAAAGGAGACATGCTTTTCAAAGGAGATTTTAGAGGGGGTAAAAGGATAGGGAGTAATGATAAGGATATGATGAGACTTAGGGATATCTATGCCAACTATGGATAAGTTATTCCAGAGAACCCACCAATAAATATTCTCAGTGCTCAACAAACCATGCCTACTTCTTGGTGCTAAAGTATTTGTCTCTTATTGTTGTACAAAAATCATGTAATGGATGCCTACTATTAAAACTAAGGTCAAGTTTATTTTTCATTGATTCCAAGGAATATTTTTCATCATGGTACTTACCCAAGGCACCCATGAATTATTTTTCATAATTGTATAAAAAAATATTTTATTTTAATTTATTTTTAACTATTGGACTGTGGAGGAGATGTGATGAGTGGATGGAGTGGATTTGGGATGCCCCAAAGAGTGGGGACTCATATATGGAATATTATGGATATTATTAGGTAATAAGCACTTTAGACACATAATTTTTATAGGGTCATCAAGTTCTTCTCCATCAAGCATGGCTAATTTATATGCTCCCAATCTAAACTTGATAATGACAATATAAGGCCCTAACTAATTAGTTTAAAATTTCCCATTCTTACCTCTATCTACATTGATGTTTTTATGATTCTCCTTTGTTACTAGGTTACCAACTTTGAATTCCCTAGACTAGATCTATTTATGATATTGGCCTTATAGTCCAATTTGATATGTTCATACATGATTAAGAGCCTTATAACATTTATCATCAAGAAGTTCCAATTCTTGTAGGCATTCCTGCCTAAAATTATGGTTAGTGATGATTCCCCTTAGTGATATCTAAAGGGAGGGGATTTCTAATTCCACTGGTAAAATTACTTCAGTCCCATAAACCAAGGCATACAAAGTTGCCCTAGTAGGTTTGTAGATGCTTGTACAATAAGATCACAAAGTTGGATATATTTGTAGGTGTCAATTTATGCATGTTTGATTGATTTTTTTATTCAATATTTTGATGAGGGCCTTGTTGGTATCTTCTACTTGTCTATTTCCTTAGGGATAATAGGAAGAGGACAAGTGTTGTGTGATGTGATATTTTTGACACAGGACCTCAACTTCTTTATTTTTGAAGGATTTGTCATTGTCTAAAAGATGTTGGTAGGTATGCCAAAGTGACAAATAATCTGATTGAGAATAAATTTAGAGATTTGGAGGCCTACTATATAAGTGAGTGGCATCACCTCTACCCATTTGGTAGAATACTCCATTGTCATGATAATAAACTTGTGACCATCTGATGAAGTTGGATTAATATTTACAATTAAATCAAGGGCCCATATGGAAAATGGCCATAGACTCATGATAGTTTGTAATTCATGTGCATGAGTATGAATTAGGTTTCCATGTTTTTGATAGGCCACACATTTTTACACATATATATAAGAGTCTTGTTCCATTATTGGCCAATAATATCCAGTGCAAAGAATTTTCTTGGCTAGGGCCATTCCACTAATGTGCCTACCACATATACCATTATGAACTTATTTTATCACCTGAGAGGCCTCTTTTGATGTTAGACACCTTAACAAGGTTCCATCATAGCTTTTATGATAAAGCATGTTTCCAAGGATGGTGTATCGAGAGGTGTGATAAATAAAGGCTTTACATTGGTGGTGGTTGAGGCTAGGAGGGAGGATGTTGTCATGGAGGTATTTGTAGATGTCCTAGTACCATAAGAGACTAGGATTATTAATTGCATAAATTTTAAAAGGATTCATAGATTGATGGGTTAGAATAATTAGATGCTTGATTAAAAAGTTCCCTTCTAGAATGTCTTCAAGGAGATCAATGAGGGATCCAATAGTATCAATTGAATCAACTATTTTTTTGCTTCCTCATGGCACTTGTTCAAATGTTAGTGATTAAAAATTTAATTTTAAATGATCTACCAACTATTTATAAAGAAGTAACTTTTCATCCTTTGTCTAAAATTCATAATTGACTTGTTTGATTATTAATTATGAGTCACCAGATACTTGTGAGTGTTGGATGTTACACTGAATAACTAGGTAAAGACCAGCTATCAAGGCTTCATATTCTTAAATGTTATTAATGCATAGGAAGGCAAGGTTGAAATACTTTGGAATAAGATCACCTTATGGGGTGATGAGGAGGATGCTTTCCACTAACCCATGCATGATGAATGAGCCATCAAAATATAGTTTCTATTTACTTGATTATGAGGTAATCATGATAGATTCATCTAGAAAGTTCATTATTAAAGGCTCAGTCACTTCAAGTGGTGCTTTAACTAAGTGATCCACAATTACTTGTCCTTTTATATATTTTTATTGACATATTCAATATCAAACTCACTAAGCAACATTATCTATTTTTTCATTCTTTCAGTGTGAGCTAAATTGGATAATAAATATTTTAGGGATAAACTTTGACAATGAGTTATACTTGATTATTTATCATGTAGTGGTGAAGATTTTGTGAGGAAAAAACCATAGCTAAACATGAATTTTATATTGGAGTATAGTTTAGCTCGTAAGATATCAATGTGAAATTGAGATAATAAATGGCTTTCTCCTTGCCTTAATCATTTTGTTGTGCCAAAAAGGCACCTATTGCACATGGAGTGGCTTAAATGTATAAGAACAAGGGTCTTCCTGATAGGTGGTGACAATGCAAGTGGATTAGACAAATATTGTTTGAGATTTTTAAAAGCTTACTGGCACTTAAAATTCCAATAAAAGGTAGTCCCCTTTAGTAGATGGGTGAATGGGTGACATTTATTTGCAAGTTAAGAAATAAAACACTTTATTTTAGTTTAAATTGAAGACTTCAGAGCTACTTGAGATTGTGAGGTAGAGGCATTTTTATGATTGCTTTTAAATTTTGTTGGATCGACTTCCATGCTTCTTCTTTAAACTATAAATTCTAATAATTTTCTTGAAGTGACACCAAATACACATTTATTTTGATTTAACCATAATTTATATTCTCACAATTGTTAAAAAATTATTTTTAACACTACATGGTGTTTAGATCTTAGATGAGACTTCCCTATAATGTCATCTACACAATCCTCAATTATGTCATACATCATGTCATGAAAAATGACTGTCATGGACTGTTGATATGTTGTACCTACATTTTTAAGGTTGAAAGGCATGAATTGATAGAAAAATGTTCCCCATGGAGTAATTAAATTTGTTTTATGTTTGTCCTTAGGTACAATTTTTATTTGATTGTATCCTAGAAAATCATCCATAAGAGAAAGCATTTCATATCTAGCGGTTGAGTCTACAGTCATGTCAATATTTGGAAGGGTGAAATCATCCTTTGAACATGCCTTGTTTATATATTGGAAGTCTATGAAAATTATGATTTCACCTTGTGGCTTGGTCATAAGGACAATATCAAAAATCCAATATGAATAATCTATAGGGCAGATAAATTTGGCTTCCAAGATTTTCTATAGCTCATCTTTGACTAATAATGCCACTTTGGGGTGCATATTTCATAATTTTTGATTGATCAGTTTTAAATTTGGATGGACAACCAAGTGTTTTAATACTAATGAGGGATCTAACCTAAGCATATTAGCATAACTCCATGTGATTATTTAACTAAATTCTATAAGTAGCTCTATGATGACTTCATGTTACTCTAGTGTGAGAGATGCCCCCAATTTAACTATTTTGGGATGTTGATCTATCCCAATGTTGACTTATACCACTTAATTAATAAGGGAGGGTGATTTTTATTAAAAATAAAGAGGCAATGATATTTTTGGAACATCTAAAGCAAAAGCAGTCTAAAAGTTATGTGTCAATGTTAAAATATTCTTCTGATTCTAATGAGATTTGTGGAAGTTCATCTGGTGCTTTAGGAGGCTCTTTCCCTTCAGATTGTTCTTCATCACTTTGACCATGGGGTGTTTTTTGTTCCCTAAAGTATGTGTATTAGAAAATATTTATGGAAAAGACATTTTTATGGTCACCAAATGGCATGAAGTGTCGAGCTCCCATATATTCCAAAATTGCTTCATCATTTTGAAATGTGTCAAAAGAAGGCTCCTATTTTGAATCCCAGTCTATAAGTGATGGATATCATAGTGAAATATTGATGGTGGAAATGGTAATATCAAGGAAGAGTTTAGTGGCAACAAGTTCCTTGAAGTGACTATAAATGGAACCTATTTCCATGTCTTTATTAGGAAAAAACAACCCAAGGATTAAAAGAGTATCCACAATGATGTTGTTTAGGTCATCATCATGTAGTCCATACCCTAAAAAAAAATATTATGGATATTCTTGAACCATGATGGGTTCAAGTCTTCCTTGCTCTTTTTACCTAGTCCTTTCCCTTTATAATGCATATTCTCCATCATTTTCTAGACATAGGTATAATGTTTACCTCAAGAGATAAGGGCCTCGCCATCTATAATAAGCCATGAATCATCTAATTATTTAATGTATTCTTCAAATAAGAATACAATGATTGAGAAGGTCATTGTTCCAAATTGGTATTTGATGAAATTAGTCTTATTCATGGCTTAGGACCCATAGTTGCATGGAGAGAGGTAAATCATTGATGCAAAATGTTTTATATTCATATTCTCCATAGCCTATGGATGTGATCTTCAAATGAGTGACATTAGGTAGTGGATTGGATTTTGATTCAATCTATTTATGGGAGATGTATTTGGTATATATTATACTTAAGATAGAATTATCTATGCCAATATAAGGTGATGGTGATGATGACTGGTCCATCTAACAGCTGTGAAGTTGGTCTATGACTCTAGGGATGGTGACTTCCATTCTATAGTGAGGGAATTTTAGGCACTGATGTAAAGTGGATAGAATAACTTGAATTTCATGAATCCATGGTCTTCCAATATCATGTTATAGGGTAAATACACATCTATAACATGAACTAGTGTTTGATACACTATAGGTCCCATAGCGATAGGAAGTTAAATTATCCTAGTAGATGGCCTCACATTATCATCATAGGATTTATCATTATCAAGGTGGTCCCTAATGATGTTTATAAATATCCCAATTTATTAAAAAATTCTAGATTACATAAATTTAGTGTTGATCCTCTATCTATGAGAACCTAGGAGACATAATGATGGGATATGGAAACTTCAATGTATAGGGGGTAATTATGGTGTGGACCAATGGGAGGCATATCCTAGGCACCAAAATTGATATAATATGAAGGGGATAAGTGTACTAATAGTTATTAAAATTTATTAGTGTCTAAGTCACTAGGGACTTTTAGATCATTCAGTACTTGATTTAATCTCTTAGTGTAAAGAAGATGTTTTAAGAAGCTCCATTAAGGATATATGAGATGGATTTTTCTCAAGTTATTGAATGATGTCATAGGATTTATTAGAGGATCTTGAATCCCTTTTACGATAATTTCCCCTTTGGGTAGTAGATGAAGTGGATGGGTCTTTGGGTGGTACCATGAGAACTACTATCTTATTACATATAGTAATGACTACAACATTAGCAGTGGCTCGATTAATTTTTAGAACAAGGGATGAAAATGGAGTGGGTTATTAGAGGCTATGGATTTTAATGGTGTTAATTTAGTGATAAGGTAGATTGTGGTAGTCAATATGGTTAGATGAAGAGGCTTGACCCTCGTCTCTTTGTGGTCTCTAATTTCTTTGGTCATGCTTATGGAGTGGATCCTTATAGATGTCAAGTTTCCCATTTATTGATTAATTTGGGGTAATTTCTCCTTAAATTTTAATATCACCCCTTTCAATTAAATATTTTATGTAGTGTTTAATCTTCATACATGATTTTGTATCATGCCCTTTAACCCTATGATATTCATAAAATTCATCTATGTGATACCAATCTAGTTTTGGTTGGCAATCATCCATACATCTGATTTTAGACAAGGTGATCATATTAGCAGTAATTAATTGATATAAGACTATTTAAAGTAGAATTCCTAAGATTTTGAGTGGTCTTTTTCCTGTACGAGGCTTTGGCTTGCCTCATGGTACCTGAAAGGAAGATACATTTGGTTGTTGTGTGGGAATTTTCTTTTGAACTATTTATACATGTTGCTTAGAATCAATTACCCCATCACCCAAAACATTTTTATTTTTTTTTAAGACTTTAAATTTCAATGAAAAAGAATTATCTTGATTTTGGGTTTGCTCATTTTAAAAATATAACTTGATTTTCCCTTTTTCAATACGGGCCTTTTCAATTTGCATACCTTTCTCCATTATCTCATCAAAGGTCTTAACACATTGTAACTTTAATTGATACTTGAGTTTAGCATTAAGATTGTCTAAAAATATCTTGGCCAATTCTTTCTTAGGTAATTTGCATCCTAAACAACTTGTTAAACTTCACCATCTTTGTAAGAAGTATTTAGACTTTCACTAATTTATTGCTTGGTATTAAAGAGGTCAATTATAGAGATATCACGTTCAATATTAAATGAGAAATTGCTGACAAATTATTTTATCAATTCTCCAAAGCTAGATATTTACCCCTTAGGTAAATGCATAAATCATTCTAAAGTGGGTGCCATGAGAATTTTGGGAAAAATTCTCAATAAATAATCATCTTCTTAAGCCACCTCATGGGAAGCCACATAAATTTTTTGGACATGATCTCTAAGATGCCCTTTACCTTGATATTTTTCAAAATTGGGCACTTCAAAGTGTGAAGGGAAGGGTATTTCTAAAATGCTCATGTCCAAGGGTGATGAACAAAAGTCTTCATACTTATATTTTAGGGCTTGTGATCATGGTTCTATTTTTTGGAGGGTCTATTTCATCACTCTCCATTCTTGTGCAAAGGTGGGATCCCCAAGAGGATTGATGGTTTGATTTTGACTTCATTAAGGAATGTGGGTGTTATGGACATTATGGGTGCTATGAGTGTTATTTGTATTGTTAAAATTATTGATGTTATTGGTGGTATTGTTATTACCATCATTATTATTTGAGGTGTTTTAACAAGGGGATGGTGGATGTTGATTTTGGAGTAGAAGGTTAATTTGTTGTGTTAATTGGTCTAAGCGATCTTCTATGATAGCTTATCTCTGATTAGCCTCAATACGGTTATTAAAAAGGGGTAGTGGGCATTCCTCTTCTATAAATCCATGTTCCACACCTTATTCTTCTTTGGGTATTTTATTAACATGTATATTTTGATGGGGTGTGTTTGAATAGGATATAGGGAAGACTAGATTATGTAAGAGAACACGATTGAAGGTGGAAGGTAATGTACCCCATATTTTGATGGAATGAGCTAGGACATGATCATAATTCTCATATAGATAACAGTCACTTAAGTTCCAAACTTTGTCATTATGGAGGGGGTTAAACCTTTCATCCTCTCCTTCAAGTGTGTGCATATCACTAAGAGTTTCATCATAATACTGAGTGGGATCATCTATATGCCCCAGTGGTTCGTTATCTTGGTTGGAGACATGTCCAATCCTAATTTGATCATGGTATGGATAACCATTTTTAAAGAGAGACGTGATTAAATGTGATAAATGTAATGGAATTCCTCAAATACTACCTCCATCTAGAGATCAAAGCTACTAGTGGTCAAAAGAGAGCAATATAATGGTCTTTATAAGAGGATAGGGTGACTAAGAATTACCAAGAGATAAAGTCTCATAAGAGACCAATATAACAAGGATAAAGAAGAGTGATGGGGTCAAATACCTTGTCCACTAGTAGAGAGACAATTTGATGGGTGCTAGATAGAAAAAAGTTACTTGATAAAGATGAAGATAAGTGATGGGTGATAGATTAGAATCTTATAAGACTATGTGTATTGATAATACCTATTCCAAAAGATGTATAAAGTGACAAATGATAATTAAGGAAGATGAGTGACCACTAAAACTTTATTTCAAGATGGGATATAGTATTCAAAGGTGATGTGATGGATGGGATATGGTAGATGTATGATAAATAGTATGAAAAATATGATGTGTATTAGGTGGGTAGAGTATGTGGTTGATGTAGGACTGGACAATAATGATAACTACTCAAAATGAGTTATATACAAATGGATGTTGAATAGACAAGGGAAAGTATAGACAAACTATTTATTAAAGAAATATGTGAGAGGAAGGATGATGATGAGAATGTGTTGTGGTATGAAGTGAAGTATATATTATCTAAATGCTAATGAAATATGTGAAGGAGATGAAAACTATGTTTTATATAGTGGAACGAATAATAACTATAGGTAGTTTTTTAGAAGTGGAAGGTTTGGATTAAAATGATGAGGTATACAAGATTTAAAAATGGTATGATATGAGATAGATATGGGATAGTTAGATTATGTGGTATGATATAAATAATATAATATTGGTCAAGAAAAATTCAAACTTCTCAAGACAAGATATATAAATGGATATGAGACAATGAGATATATATAAGCTAGGTACAAAAAAAGGATGTGAAAGGGAGTAATTACTCTAAGAAAGTATTGTGGGATGGATATAAGTGGGTTAGATAGGGGATAGTGGATGTAGAAGATGGATGAAATATTAGGATATGGATGATATGGTGTGAATATGAGATGATAAGATACACAATGCTTTTGAACAAAATATAATGGTCAAAGGTGATATGGATATAGATTAAATAAGAGGGATATCTAAATGATTATTATATGGATGCTAGGTGGGGAATAAGAAATGAAAAATGACCAATATATATGGGTGAATGTTTTGTATATTAGGATGTGATGATAAGATGAAAGTGTTAACCTAGAGGTGTCTAAGGTGTCACAAAAAATATATGTATGGTTGACTCAAATCACAAACAATATAGGTCTTTGCACAACACTCAAATAACACACATAAGTACAATCCATAAATTATTCAATTGTTATGGGTTTGTAACCCAATTCCCACACCATTCAATAGCTTCATGAGTGAGGCTATAGGTTGGTGACCTGTTACGGTATCAACCAAACCCTCTCAACCCCACTCATACTCGATGGCTACTTTAGAGCTAATACTAACTCCTATAGTAGCAGACCTATTACAGTCAAAGGATCCTAATCTAGGTATACACAAAATTCTCTAGGTGCATCCCCTATATATGCAAAGGTATTTTGGGGCCCAAGTTTGTATAGGATGATGTGTGACTACCCTGTATCTAGGAGCCTAACCACCCCTCACTTTATAACACCCTTTATGGGGAATTCCACTTAGGCACCTAAAAAAACTCTCCTAATTTTTAAAATCCACCAAAACATGGAGTTTGGTTAGTGTATGGTGATGAAATACATGACACCAACACATATATACTAAGCCTTTATATGGGGATGAATTCCACATCACACGTTATCCTAGATGGGGCTAACAAACAAGTAAACATAATACAATTAATTCACCAATTAATTACCTATGTGTGAGGAGCATGATACAATGATTATTCACAAGTAAATACACACACAAGCAAGTATATACTAGGATAATATACTAGAGGCACCCCTCCCTACAAGCACAAAGGTTAGAAATCCAAGTGGGGTGCCTTGGCCTTGAAGGGTATTCCAACAAAAAGGATCAATAGATTGGATTTTTTTTTACAAAACTAAAAGTCCCTATAAAAATCTAGATACACAAATCAATATTTTAACTAGAAATCACAAAATCACAACTAGAAAACAAAATCGTAAGTCGCAAGTTATGACTTTACATAGGGTTAGTAAACCATAATGGTTCAATACTATGATAGTTAAGCAAAATCTCTACTTAGACTAACAAAATATCAATTATTAAAAAAATGCAATCTATAATTTTGTAGATAATAATAGATTTATATAAAAATATACCTATGTGTCTCTAAGATAATTATTTGGTCAAATTAATTATAGGGCAAATTGCCTTAATAAATTGCTTAAATAAGTACTCAACATAATATATACAAATTTTATGATATTTTTTGATAAATGTGGTCTTATGCTACTAAATAAGATTTTATCTACTCTATATAGAGCCTAATGCTACTAAAAATTAAGTCTAATTCTAGATAAATAGTCTAAAATACTATTTTAACTAGATATATGCAAAATTGGAACTATAATCGATAAAGTCACAACTAACAAGACAAAATTATAAGTTCACAACTTGTGGTTTTGTATAAAGGCTTAAAATAGTCTATGTGATGGGGTCTATGGTGTTGTTATTGGTCTTCTACTACCCATTGTATATCATGCACATAGAAATAAAACACTATAAGAATCTCTCTATAGGTGAGTGATTAAGGGTAAAATACCTAGATTGACAAATGTTTAGAATGATGAAAATGGCCTATATTTACATTTAAAAACTTAAGAACCTTCCCTACAAATCTTGAAACCCTTCTGTTGATGATCTAGAAAATAAATAGGTTAGAGTTTAACTATTTTTATGAGAAAGGACAAAATCACAACTATTGATGATAAGGGCATGATTACCAGAATAAAGTTGCTACTCAAAGAGTCATGATTTTTTGGTAGATGGTCAAAAGACTAAGTTTTGGATTAAAATATTTCTCCCTACAAAACACAAACCAAAATACCCTTCCCAAATAAAAAAATCAATGTGCAAATATGTCTATTGCTAGATGATATTAAGAGATCTAAAAAATCATGATTATACCTAAAATAATGGATATTAACAATTTAAGATCAAAACTATCAGAGTCATGGTTTTTCCAAAGATATACCAATAGTTGAAAACTAGGTTAATCCCTTTCTTGTCTTGTGCACAAAATATAAAATAGATAATAAGATATTTATAGAAGGGGGGTTAACAAGAAATAGATGATAGAATTACCCCTAATTATTACTTTCAAAAAAATTGTGACTACACCCTACAATACCATGATTACCAAAACAAAATCACAATTATCAAATTTATGTTTTATCGAAATCTAAAACTCTGTAATAACCCTACCCATTAGTGATTAATCGACCAAATCATTATTGGGTTTACAAAATCATGACCACAATACCTATAATACTAGTGTAAAGTCACAATTCACCTATATATGATAGAATTTTAAAATTTGGCCTTTAATTGATATCCAGTTTATCCTACAAGCACTCAAATCAATCCTCGCAATTTTATAATGTTGGTTAAGGGAGTAATATCCCACTATGGTTGCCAAAATGTGCACCAAATTTTAGATTAAATCAATATTATTAAACTTATTAATAAGACCTAAAACTCAATGACATTAATAGGAATGGATAAAAGATACAAATTAGGACAATAAGAACATTCTCACCATCATTTTTACCTCCTCATCTTTAGGGTTTGCAAATGGATAGTTTGATGTCCAAAACTTGAAATGTTAGACTGTTTGATGAGTGTTGATAATGACTTCCAAGTGATTGAATGAGCTTGATGGTGGCCTTAAAAGAATGAAAGAGAGATTTATGGATGCAAAATAGTAGAAAGATAATGGATTTATGTATTTATAAGTTAGTTTTGGCGATGGCCCAAGCATGGATTTTAATAGGATGGTGGAGGGAATTTTAGGGAATTTTAAAATTATTTATAAGTCTCCAGTTTAGAGAATTCTAGAATTTTAAAGGAGATCCCCTATTTCTAGAGGTTTCTTAATTTGTTTAGGGGATAATGGTGGGTTTAGATAGGATTTAATGAGGTTTAGGATTCATAGGGACGTAGGAATGGCTAGGGTGGTAGGGTAGCTAGGGTGGTAGTTGAATAAATAAGAAATTTAAATTGGATAGTTGGCTTAGGGGATAGGTTAGTGGATAATAGGCTCTATTAGGGGTTTAATGAGGATATTAATTAGTTTTAGGATGGGGTAAAGGTTTATGGGATATGGAAATTAAAAGTGGGTTATTAGGCCATTAATTAATTTATCTAGGAGATATGGGAATTAGACTAAATTAGTGGGAATTAGTATAATTAATGGGGTGAGCATAATTTAGTGTATACACTACCTTTTCCTAAGCTTGATCCTCTACCTAAATTATGGGTAGATGATCCATATTGTTAGTTCCATATGGTTTTTGGTAATTAGGCTAATGAATTTTATACACATTAGAGGTTCTTAGCACATCAATAGGCTTTAGGTTCCAATCCTACCATAGATATCAGACCTCCATAGTCAAATATTCCTAGATGTACCTATTATTTTCATGGTACAAATATACATACTTCTACACACTATAGATAGCTTTGATAGCATATTTATACACTTTGTCCATAGAAGGGACAGTCTAGTGATAAGACTCTACCTCATAATATCCTTCTAGAATACATTCATAAACATGAGAAGGTTTATTGCCTTTGGAATTAGTGTGTTACACATCATAAATATAGGTGTAGAGTCTTGTATTATCACTTCCATAATTTTCCATAACCTACATCATCACTTTCTTAGAAGCATACCCAGAATCATTCATAAGTGAAGGCTCCCCCTTTCCCACACCCTACATCACCTTTGAGATCAAAAGCTTTCAATCACATTGTGGTACCATTTCCTTGCATTGATTACCCACAATAGGTAATGCGACATATGCGGCCTTCTTCTTATTCTAGCACACCTAAATTTTCCATTGAGATAGTGTGATAGGAATTACTTACACGTATCTTAGTAAGAATTGATGAGACAATGGTCAAACTAGATTCTAGTTACAACAAGACCTAATAAATGTTATTGATGATATATGCTATGAAATATATTAGTATTTATGAACACATCATTTTTATATGGCATATTATGCCTCACACTCATACCCAATTAATTTTTGATATTTTTACATCGTCATAGCATTTGTGATGCACTGTTTATAATTCATTTATACATTCTTACTCTTACATTCATCATTTTTGGTTAAAAAAATTTAAACATTTTTACATTCAATGTTCATGCTTTAATTTCATTTCTTTCAATACTTTTCAAACACTTGATTTTCCCATATCTTTGGATGATGTTTTATTAATTAAATGTTTACATTAGATCACATGTTAAATAGTATAGTTATTTATGTGACTTGGTAATTTAGACCACACCCTACATTATCCTATTTTTATCCTATGTCAATTACAAAGCATATGCATCATTATAACATTATTTACAATGATCTCTCACAATCCTCATTTCTTCCCTATATATCCCTCATCTTAAGTGCACATAATATTAGTATTGAGATTGCATATTTAATTGTGGGCACATTTAAACATTTTTTAGTCTAACATCTATTTTAAGTACTACTCTCTTGTAACCATAACAGAAGCTTATTTGTTTTAGTCATATTTATCATTCATGTTTGGTTATTTTAAATACATACAGAGGAGGAATAGAAAAATCCATAAAAATTAAAAGGCAAATCATTAAAAAAAAAAAGGCAAAAAGAAATATTCAAAATTTAAAATCACACCAAAAGATGTGATACTTATTTGACACATATCCTATTCTAGTTGAATATCAAACTCCATAGTTGGCATCTTAATAGATTTGAGGTTCATTGGTGTGTGTTAGGATAGTAGACTGGGATAGGAGGTCTCATTATTTACATTTAGTGTTGATTTAATTTCTCATGTAAATATTCAATCTTCATAGTTTATTGACAACTCTATAATGGGTACTGAGGAACGGGGAACTGTCATGGGGAGCTAGGTTCATTTTATTTTTTATTTAAATACCTTCATGAGATGATCTAGGTACTTCACTCATTATCCAACTACTTTTTGTCTAGAGTAAGAGTATCTTAAGTCTTTTTTATCCAAACAAAATCTTATGTGCTTGAACACTTGCTTAGTATGTCTCATTTCTACTACAGATTGTTAAAACACCTATGTTTGAGATTTTCATTCCATGTATTCATAGAATCATTCCTAAAAAACTCACCTTGATGCATATTTCCTTCCCCACAAAATTCCTTTCTCTCTAAACTAATTTCATCCATCTTTGGTAATCCATTCATGAGTTGCAGTGTAAGACTTTGGAAAGGACCAGGCCTTCTTCACAAAATTCTCTTTTTCATAAAAATAAATACTGCTTTGTTATTTATTTGTGAATTGCATTGTAATACCTTGAATAGGACCAGGAGTTCCTCACAAAATCACTATTCATCCTTCATACACTACATTCCATATTTCATCATAGAATAAATTTATTTTTACACATTATTGACTAACACAAACTCTAAGTTTGATTTTTTTATTATTAATATTATAATTTTTATCTCTAACTTATTTACATATCTTTTTTTACATTGACCTTTTTTTACATTGATATTTCATCATTTAATTCCTTTACGTTTGACATTTATTTACATTCATATCCTTGTTTTCATTGTTATTTTTCGCATAGATATCCCATATTACTTTACATTTCTTTTCTTTTCTTATCGTATAAGTTTCATTTATATTTTATTCATGATTGATATTTGTTTGTCATCATTTTTTAAAATTATTTTCATTCTCATTGTTTTTTACCATGCATTTGATCATATTTTTTAGAAAATAATAAACACATACATCATGCATTTTCCCATATCATATGTAAAAATCAAACATGTGCTAGATTTAAAATAAGTGCATCCATAAAATCCATGATCCATCAAAATACCATATCTATATATTAAATAGCTCAATAATGTTTGAGATAATATCACATATTACAAATCATAGTAAAATAATCACTATACATATGTAGTCCACTCCACATATCTGGAAATGGTGGAGTTACACTACCCATAGAAGCCTATAACTACCCTCTACGAATAGTCCATTGAAGTGATTATTTGTGTGTTTATAGTCCTTCTACATGTCCCTATAAATGGGACACTTAGACCTATACTTGAAACAACTATCTTGTTTTATCCAAATACGTAGCTCACTCTATAGTTAATGACTATCATAACTATAAATCTCCATCACCAACACCTAGTAGTAATACCACCTAGGTTACATCAAGTCATCTATGTAAATCTCAAGTAGACACACCAACCAAACAAAACCAACTAACATACATCAGTGATAAGGGCACCATTGGATCAATCATTTATGTCATATCATTCTCACGCAATACATCATCTAGTATATCATGATGCATTCTCTCCTCCATGGATAAACACCTAGCCTCCTTGGTCATAACATATATAAAATTCAAACCAAATGAACATTAGATATCACATATATTACTCCAAAATATAAAATATATCTAGCATGTACATCAAATATATCATAAACTCAATAAGCTACCAATTACTTACCAATATTAGTCCCATCTACTTACCCACTAAGTACTTATTGTAAAGCATAGATTCATGGTGGTGTGAAGCCTCTATAATGACTAGAATATATCACATGAGCATGATGCCATACACTATGAATCAACATCATAATTGACTAACTCAACATAGGTTGTGTTGTAGGATCTCCCTATCAATCCACCTATGGATCTCCCTGTGATGGTGCCTATGGTGGTGTATGTGGTGTTCCACGTGGCTACATACATGGTTGTACCAGAACCTACCTTCATCCCTACCTCCACCATGGTTGATCTAATACATTTTTTTATGAGATAATATTCACCTCTTTTACCCCTCCATCTATTGTTGACTCCTCTCCATATCATTATAATTGTCATCCTCCACATCTTAGCTATCATGGTCATATGATAGGAACATCCACTAGTACTCCTATACCCCATGCACCATTATGCTCCCTCGCCTGACATGCCAAATATGTATACACTATTATAGGAATTATTGGGTGTGACAACCCAAACTATCCTAGTAAATGAGTCATCAGATGTGGTTCTACCCACCAATGATAGTGTCATGTGACTCTCACCTACACCTACATATGAAAGGTACTTGGCCAAGTGGGAAAAGTATTTATTGTGCCATGATACAATAACCAAAAAATCTCTCCCTATGTAATAATTTGTAACATTTAAGAATGTGGTACAACATGCAACATATGACCTTGTGCCCATCATCACATATGTGGCAGTGGCATATACTACATGCAATAATCATGTAAGTTGATACATTGAAAACCTCTCATAAATCCAACTACATAATAAAATAATAGGGCCAATCATCATATACCCTCATAAAAAAATAATATACAAATTATGCACCAACAACCCCAAATCACAAATCTTAAATCATACATTATTCCTTACTCTAATATGGATCAACACAATGTAACAATATACAATGGCACGTTCCCATCCAACTTGTGATAGATACATGGGCTATCACAAGTATAATAATGGCCTTATAGATATCTAAAATGGATGAAACATACGCATCAAATAGGCACACTCATAAGCTTTCCTAGGATATCTCTCAAAGCCAGTCACCCATAAGGCTAACACTCAAATCTCTACATCTATATCTAGTGTATCATATGACATAAAAAAACCCTATAATCAGATATCCCAACAAAGCATGGACATCCTTGAGGGTGATACCCACCTTAATGGTATTTTCATCCACCACCCATATAAAAGTATTATTTAGTCACTCATATGTCCCTAAGAACATGATGACTAACTCTACACTAGGTGGAATCCATCACATCTCCATAATACTACCAAAACCCAAAGTAGTCAACTGAGCTCAATCTGATGTAGACAATATCTCGAGAAGATATAGTAACCATGTTGTGTCTACTAATCTCTAGTTTTTGTTACCTCTATAAATTATCAAACAAAAATCACATATCAGTTCATCATCCCACATAATCAACAAATATACTCTAAATAATAAAAAATACAAGAAATTAACTACTTCATCATCCTATTTTGTTTTCTCTTCTCATTTGAACTATGTCAATCAGTTTCTATAATAATTCAACCACACATTTATTAATATTCTACTAGATAGGCCACATTTCATATTATGTTAGCCACTTAAAAATTTGTATATAGTTGGCCAGGGAATACACCATCAGCCAACTTACTAAAATCTAATTATATTGGCCAATTTTACACTAATTCAATCACCTAACTTTATACACGATTGGTCATGGCCTATGTCATTAACAACCTTACTCAAAACTTACTATATAGGCTACCTTCTATACAAGTTCAACCATCCTTATGCTTAGCTAAATCATCCATGGCATACATAATCAACCACCATAGAGCATGTATCTAGATTGGCCACCTTAAATGCAATCAAGCACTATAATCTTCTACTAAATTAACAACTTACTACGAAGTCATCCACCTATTCTAAATCATGCAATCCAACTAGATCATCTACATTAATTTCATTTAAATTATATGGTATTTTTAATTAGCTCATCATTAATGTCCTAAACATAATTTTTCAAATTTTGGCTCCTACCCATTAAAATCCATAATTTTTATGCTATTACAATTTTTTATAGGGTAAATTATATTACAAAAATTTATCCTGACACCTAATTTTCCTAACCTACTTCATTTTAATTTGAATTAAATTCATCTCATACTTTCTCTATCACTACAATAGTTGTAATATGTCCTCCAACATGTCTACCTCCTTGAGCTCGCACCATCATCACTCTCTCTAATTAACTAGGATAATCAGAGCTATGATACTCAATAATCATAAATGTACAAATGAATTATAATTTATGCATTTTAGAGTAAAATTTCAAAAATTTAAAAGATCCAATTATTTACCAATAAATTTTGTATTTTTCTCAAATTTATTTCCATAAACCCTTTTGAAAAAATGAAAGAAGTTATAGACTCCTGACAATGTAAAAAAAAATCAGTACTAAACACATATTTTTATAAAAAATATGAATTGTATCTTAGTTGTCAAATTTGTCTCTTATTCTACACATTAGATGCCTCTTCCATCTGCTTCTCATACAACTTCTATTTAATAGCAACAAGGTAAGTGAAGGTACGTATATCAATTATTTACTTTTATATATTTTATTCTTTATATTGTAATTTATTAGCTCAATGTTGTGTGTTTCTATGTTCTTTCTCAAAACACCATCCCATGTTATAAATACATGACATGTGATGAGATTTGAGTAGGGAAGATTTCTACACATAATATTTTTAAATTTTATCATTTATTGACACTTATCCTTGTGATCAAGGAATTTTAATCAAGAGAGGAGGTTAGTATAGTGTTAGTTCCAAAAATAATGAAATCAACACACTAGCAAGATAACATCTCTAGGCCTAGATCATGGGGGGATCTTAGTGAACAAACCAATTGAAACACAACTAAAATGTAAATAAATGACAAATTTCTTTACCTTAATTGATTTCTCCAAGAGATATCTTCATTGGCTTACTTGGATTATGCTCAAAAGGTGTTAATCAATGGGGTTTAGCCATCTCTATCTCCTCTTGGCACCATGATCATGGTTTTGGCTTGATGTTGCTTTAAAAATGGATTGTCTTGGCTCAATTTTGGAATTATAACATTATGCATTTGCTTCATGAATCAAATCTTACATTATAACACTACTCTATCCAAGCTCTCCAAATGAATAACTCTAAGCTTGCTTTTATAGGCTTTGAAATGACTTGGAATGAGTTAAATTCTCACCTTGGTTGGCTTAGTTAACCCTAATAGAGTTACAAGGTGTCATGGTCATCATTAGCATGGAATAAGCATGGTTGAGATATTTGTGATTTTGGACAACTCACAAAAAGCTAATGATGACAGCCTAGGATATTCATTGATTTCTAAATTTCCCCTTTTTATATTTTCTTTAATTGCTCATAGATGGAGTTAATTAGGATTTTATTAAGATTTGAATTTTAATTAATATTTTTTAGTCTTTTAAATATTTTTAAAATAATTGATTTTTGGGCCAAATTGATTTAATTTCATGTGATGAAGCCAAATTTGAGGGGTTTAGAAATTCTTAGGCTAGATGTTCAATGATTGGTAAGAATTGGTCTAATGTCGTGTAAAAATCCATTGGTGGCTAATTTTATATGTCTACAGTTTGCCCTTGTTTGGAAAGATGTTACAAACCATAGGCACAACAATGTGTTTTCAAAGAATGAGAAAAGGTCTATATGCCTAAAAGATGATGGTTGAAGAAAAATCTCCCAACAATGTTTGGGAAGCCTAGGATTATGCCCCCTTAATGGAGTGGTCATCATATTTGTTGATGGATGGTCCCTAGAAAAGAAGCAAGTAGAAAGGTGGAATTAACCCATGGGTGGGATTAATCTAAATGAGAAAAATTATTGCATGCATTAATTTAAAAAGGTAATGACTTGCCCAAACGCTATTATAATCAATAATAAAATTCAAAAATAATTATTTGCCCATAGGTGGTTATAATCACTAAGATGACCTAGATTGGATAAAGATGATGTTTGATATGGTTATGCCCTAGTAGACTAGATTAGCAAGCATAACTCAAGGATAGAACCTATTGCACAATTTAAATATGAGTGGGTATAAATGTAAATGTGATGGTCTAATGACTAAATAAGACACAAACAACTAAGCATATGAGGATGTATAAAGATATGAAAGAGATGAAATAAAAGAATAAAGGTTGATCATTATAAATGATTTGGTTTTACCTACCAATGAGGAGATGTTCATCCTTATTATAGATGATACAAATAGAATGGTCAATGTGTTGATTTGATCAAAATGGGAGGGAGGATTTGCCAAGGGTACCAAGGAGATACTTCACTGCCACTCTATTGTTTGTAAGACTTCTTGAGTTGAGTTTGTTGTAGCATGTGATGGTATGCCTCATGATATAAAATACCATAAGAACTTGGCTAAAATGTGCATAAGGACTAACTCTCTATCCAATAAATAATTAAAAAAGTGTACCAATGATAAAAACCATGATGAAAATATTGATGTATGAATATGGATAAACTCATGAATAATGTGTAAGGAATCACCCAATGAACACATAGACTGAGTCAAGGAAATAGTGTTGAAAGCAAATAAATAGGCAAGAAAATAAATAAATAGAAAATAAAAACACAAAAAGCATGAAAATAAAAGCAATATAAAATATCCTACAATGAATTTTCCCTAGTAGGCTAGATCGAGGATGACTAACTATGCTTGGTTAGGGTAAATGTTTTTTTTATTTTGAAAAATTTTAATGTTTTTGGGATTTTGGAGTATCTCAACTGATCAAGAATGATGAAATACTAAATATTCCAAGCTCAAAAAATGGTGAGAGCATGGATGACTTGAATGGATGCTCATAAAATGGTGAGAGCATAATGGTAAAGAGGGACTGAGTTGAATTCAACATGAATTGATCATGACCCACATAGTCCTAAAATCGCCTCAGGTCATAGTAGTTCCACCTTTCAATAGAGGAATCTAGCTAGTGTAACAACCAAGTCAAACAAAATAGGCATAGTTAGTATGATGCCACAATACAACATAGGAAATGGCAAGTTGTTTAGGCACAATAAACAAATGTTTCCCCTAATTTTCCCATAGGCAGTTATAACTAGGATACAATGACTCAGATTAATGATACTAATTTACCCATATGCAATTATAATTAGTAGAAAGAATAGTGAGACACTAATTTTCCCTTGTAGGAGGATATAATAAAGCTCACATAATCAAACTTTATATAAGAATAGAACAAGAAAGGGTGTAACTGTCAAAATTCTATCATACTTCTCCAAAATGTTACTTTTTTTTGGATGTTTGAAATAACTATTGAAATTAATCTAATTCATCATGTTGAAAATGTGAAACCAATGGATGAACCAAGGTCAAATGGGATAGGCAGGTAGTGATCAAAAAATTCTTTGGTTGATAGGTCAGAATGGTAGGACGGATAATTGATAGTCTAAGTGATAGGATGATAGATTGAAATGGTAAAGAGGGTTTCCCCCAAGTGATAAGGCAAATGGCTAGGGTATGCAGTAATGGAAAAAGGAATGGTAAATGAAAATGACATGGTATATTTTGGTGGTTGATGATGATGGTTAGGTTTTGGATGTGTTTGGCCTGGGTGAATGTTTCTAGTATTCCTATTGATTTGGAGATGCACATTATGATTAGTAAATGATAAAACCACAATACTCAATCATGTAAATTGATAACCCACACCTCATCTAAATAGTTTCTCTATCAATAACTAGTTGCATATTTGGATGCTAATGATGTTTTTGTGATCTTTGTTGGCTATTGATTTTGATTCCTTCAAACATCAAGATAAGGTATATTTATAGCCTTTGTAAAGGAAAGTACATCCATGGATGGTAAATAGGGATAAATGTTATAGATAGGTTTGACTGGGAAATGGAATGGTGGTTGATAATATAATGTATAATGATTGGTAAACAAATTAATATTAGGGTTTTTAGGCACACACAATGTTGATGATTCTAGATTTGACGTAACTTTAGATGTGATGGGGCTGAAGAATTTTAAATATTCTCTCGATAAGACCCCCATATTTTTATATTATTTAATATTGAGAGTAGATACCATCTGATTAGGCTATAGATAGGAAGCTATTTTGATTTGATCTTTGATAATGTTTTGAAGTAGTAAAGAACATTTGTGCTCAATTATTAGTGCCTTGATGATATTTCTACCAATGAATTTGTTTTGATTGTCTCATAACACCTCTGAGAAGGTTTCACTAAGGAATATTGACTTTTGACTTTGATTATCTTCTAGTGCCTTTGAAAATGTTTCACTAAAAGATGTTGAGTTTAAACTTTGATTGTCCCCTAGTGCCTCTGAAAAGGTTTTACTAGGAGATTATTTTTATTTTACAAAAATTTGGTCTTGGCCTCCCTAATGTTATTCAAATGATATGTTACCATGAATGTAATTCAACAAGGTGTGATTCTATCAGTCCCAATCAACACTTGTGGGAGATGGAATGTCAATAATATGGCTATGTTGGTTGATGGTAATGGCAAGTGGAATGGTAATAAAATGGGGAGAGGATACACAATATTTGTAGAATATACTAGGATAACTAGTATCAAAACCAAATTAATCATCCTTAAAAACTATATAAGGATCATAAATGTATTCCAATTGATTTGTAAGGCATGCATAACCAATATTGTAACAACTAAAAACATATTATGTTTCTGAATCTGAATCTAACTTAAGGGACTCTCAATATGATTTCAAGACTAATGTTGATTCTAATTTTGATGCTAAATCTAATATCAGTTCAAGGATACAACCTAACTCTAATTTAGATTCTTCATCTGATGTGGATGTTGTTATAAAGATGTTTTATTGAATGATTGGTATTGGATAAATAATGACATGCGATGGCATGGTGGGCTCCATAGAGACTGATTTGTCAAAGTGAGATTCCTTAACAATGTGAAATAGGTCAAGGGACAACTTATCATACACTGGATTTTGAAAGGGATGCTCTTAAAAAATAGGAATATTGTCAAGGTAATGATTTTCCCAAAGTAGGTTATAATCATTAATAAGTGACTCAACAAATACTGGCTCATCATAGTGAGACTCCTCAATAACAAGAATAGGATTGGAATGTGATTCATCATAATTTGACTTATCACAAATGGTTGGTTCAACAAAAACAACTTGGATTGGTTGGTTATCTTGGCTTTGGATTACAATCAATTGTAAAATGCTAGTTTTGAATATAGTTTGGTCCTCAAATGTTTGGGTTAGTTGAGGTATTGATGGACTTGATTTAGGTTTTAATTAGATTAGTTTGGGTTTTTATTAGATTGGATGGGGTTATGGTTGGATTGGTTGGGGTTTTATAAAGTGGGGAATGATTAGCACTGGATGAGGAATGGTCGATGGTTGGATAATGGTAGGGTATTAGGAAGCATGATTTCCCACATAAGTCATAGGACAAAGTCCCATAATGGTAGCAATAGGGAATTATGAAGATTGGTTTCTATCATGATCTAAAGGAAAAAGTCCTAGAATGATATGGATGGAGAATTTTCGAGCTTGGTTTCTTACACAAGCCAAAGGACTAGATCTTGATATGATAAGTCTAGGGCATTATGGAGCCTGATTGCTCACACAAGCCAAAGCATGAGGTCCTAGTATAAAAATGGTTAGGCATTATGGAGATTTATTTCTTTCATAAGCCAAAGGATGAGTTCCTATAATAGAATGGTAGGGCATTATGGAGTTTGATTTTTTGCACAAGCCAAAGGATGAGGTCTTGGTATGGTAACGGTATTCCTTGGATTTTATGGAGTTAGGTATCTCACACATTATAAATAAGGGTTAACAATATAGGTGGGGGTATGAATGCCATGATTGTCATGAGTATAATATCACAACTGGCCACAAGAATGTGTCACTAAATCTAACTCTTGGCTTTTTTCCCTAGATGGGGGATTTTAAAGAAGGTATGAATCTATGTCACAAACAAAATCATCCCAGTAGGGGTCTTCACCCAAGTCCTCCACATAAGCCATATCATCCCAGCTAGTGTCTTGATTTGGATCATAAGTGGGTTCTTGATTTTTTTCCTTAAAGAGGTGATGATTATATTTAATTTATGTGGCCATTCTATCATAACTTGGATTATACATAACTTCACCATAAGTTTAGCTAGACATATACACATTAATGAAGAAAGCTCTAAAAACAAAAATACCTTAGAGTTATACAAACTCTAAAAAACTATGTCTAAATATACAAATAGGTTCAAACTTGGTCTAACCTTGCTCAAAGGGTGGAGTTATATCTCTGAAAACAATGGTCTAAAATGTGGAGTTGTATCTCCAAAATGGTTTGAGCTAGGACTTGTCATAAAATAGTCTAACATCAAATGTCATACACACAAAAGGTCAAGCGTCTGAATAAAAATTGACATGTCAAAATTTTAGGCCAAAGTATTCCAAACAAGGTCTAAACTAGGAAAGGGAAAAGAGTCACTAGGTCTTTTATCCAAATGTGGAGTCAAAAGCTAGGCTCAAATATGCTAGGTCTAGTACTTTTGGCCAAATGTAGTGTCAAAAGCTAGATTTAAAAATAAAGTTGATGTGATGTGATTTAATCTAACAAGTTTGGAACAACTTTGACATAAACTTGGAACATATAATCAAACATAAATATGGTTAGTTGGTATAAGCCACAAGGCAAAAGGCACCTAGAGACACCTCCCAAATAAAGGCACAAATAATGATGAGGATCAAATCTATGATCAAATGATGATGAGTATAAGCTCTATGAATAAATAAACAAGTAATAATTTTCAAATTTAGGTAATCAATTAATCTAAATTATGCAACTCAAAATAGAAAGATCTATGTATTGGCCCTTATGAAATGAGGCTTAAATAGAAATCATCCAATGTTTGAATTCAAACTTAGAAAAGTTGATTGAAAACTCAAGTGATGAAAAACTTGGATATGGTTGACCAAACAAGCTAGAAAAATTTTAACAGTATGACTGTGCTAAACAAAGATCCAACAAGGCTCAAATGATTGGTTTTGAAATAATGATAGTTTGGACATAAGACAAGACAAGACTTTTGAAATAACTTGAGTAGCCTAATGGTGTTAGTGCTTCTCAAAAAATGTAATCAATGTTTTATTTCAAGGAATTTTAAGGCTCAAGACTTGAAAATGATTTAGGTAGCACAATGGTACCCATTTCAAATAAGTGACACACATAAAAACAAGTTTAGCAAAAATCTAAGACAAATGTGTGATGACAAAATGGCCATCATAACACCTATTCAAACAAAGGAGTGACGTATAAACAAACTTGATTTGACATGGTTTAAATAAAAAACAAGTTTTAATCTCAAAACACCAAGCAATAAATAATAAATGACCAAAACACAACTATGTATATCTAGCCTAAATCCTATCAAGGTGTGGCAATGTGGGGTTAACTAAAACCTACAAGTTTTCAACCATGTAGATTGATCCCATGTGTAAACACTTTCATATATGCACCAAAGAGAAGAAGCATGTCAATTGAATTTATGTCAATCAACTTGTTGTGAAAAGGTCTTATCCTTTTCACAACCACTACATCTGTAACTTTCTCAGTGTAGTGTGATGTCCATATTTATCATACATCTTGGGCTGAGCTTGCCACTAATAGAGATGGTCTAACTTCTCAAACCACTATCCTAGCTGGGCGATCCCAATTTTTATACCCCCCCCACATGGAGAGGGGTTGAAATACTACTTGAAAATGAATCCCTAGGTCAATTCTTCCCTAAATAACTCATGAGAGGCAATGACACCCCCTCACAAATCAAGATGCATGAAAATAAAAGATAAGTATAAAGACTTTAAGGTTGTTTTTAGATCACCCAATATCATGTGGGTTTTGGGGAGAGTATATACAACATTATTTCTAAACCTTGGACTAGAAACTAAAATTCAATGAAAATGTGATTTTGATCCCATGATTTTTGTATAGGAGATGGGGGGAGAGCATACACGTGTTGTCCCTTTTGCAAAAACAAATAATTAACAAACAAGTATGGCATAAAAATGAATGTGATCAAAAGCATGAAAACCATATGATGTTAAGTTCATTTTAAGGTACCAAAATTAAATGTGATATGAATTTTAGCCCCTTGGCATTGATAAAAACTCTCTAAAACATTGAAAAACATCTAAGGCATAAAAATGAACTAGGTTATTTTTAAACACCAAAAGACGATGTGAGTAAGATTGATAACATGTTTAGATTTGATTATGTTCTTTGTTATGCACCAATTTAAATGTTTTGATTAGGTTCATGGCCCATTTGGCATATTGACAAATTCAAAAGAACTTGCATAAACACAAACTAAGAAAAACACAACCATGTTCATTTTTAGCCCTTAAGTCCAAATGTGTATGTTTAGCCTAATTCATTTTAAACACCAATTTAAAATGTTATAAACTATTTAAGCTTACAAATGTGTGTTCAATGTCTAGATTGGCCTTAAAAAATAAGAGAATGTCCCCCAACTTTGAATCATTTTTTATTGTTAGTAAATGATGTTTGATTTTGAGCTCTCAGGTTTTGATTTTCTTTCACACAGTGACTCTGGATGGTCCTAGATGACTGTTGACAGTTTCAAGGCAATCATGATGGTCAGTTAATAGGTAACCACCACAAATCAAATAGAATCATTGTCAATTGATAAAGACTATCAATGATGACTTGTGAACTTGAATACAAAACCATAAAGGCAAATGCATTAGGTTAGTCCTGGTTAGTTCAAAGATCAAGAAAACTTGCAAGGTAAACTCAAGTCTAGTGATTTAAAAGCCTTTGAAACCAAGAAATTAAGGATCTAATTAGCAAAAAGAATTAAAATGAAATATTTAATGGTGTTTTACCCTACAATCCAATTGTTATTGGTCTCATATAATCTTTGGTGATTTGGTAGAACCATGGGCAGTTTAGCCAAACCATTGCCAGTGGTACTTGGCCATCATTGATCTTTGTGTAGATCTAAGAGATAAAAATAAATCAAAATATAACCAAAACAAGGTTAGAAATACAATTTTAATGAGATTCAAGAATCCATTTCTTATTTTAAGACCTATATAATGATCTCATTGCTATGTGGGGTGCTCATGGTCCCATCAGGCATGCCATTTGTGATCAAAGAATTTGACTCAAAAGAAGAGGTTAGTATAGTTTTAGTTCCAAAAATAATGAAATAAACGCACTAGCAAGATAACATCTCTAAGACTATATTATGGGGGTATCTTAGTGAACAAACCAAATGAAAACACAAATAAAATACAAAAAAAATGATAACTTTCTTTACCTTCCTTGATTGCTCCAAGAGATCTCTTCATTGCCTTTCTCAGATTGTGCTCAAAAGGTCTTCATCAATGGGGTTTGGCTATCTCCATCTCCTCTTGGAAACATGATCATGGTTTTGGCTTGATGTTTCTTGAAAAATGTATTAGCTTGGCTTAATTTTGGCATTATAACATTATGCATTCACTTCATGAATCAAATCTTGCATTATAACACTACTCTATCCAATCTCTCCAAATGACAAGCTCTAGGCTTACTTTTATAGGCTTTAAAATAACTTGGAATGAATTAGTTAACCTTAGTAGGGTTATAAGGTGTCAAATGGTCATCATTAGCATGGAATAATCATGGGTGGGATATTTGTGATTTTGGACAAATCACAAAAAGCTAATGATGACAACCTAGGGTATTCATTAATTTTTGAATTTCCCTTTTTGATATTTGATTTAATTGCTCATGGATGGATTCAATTAGCATTTGAATTTTAATTAATCTTTGTTAGGATTTTGAATATTTATAATATTTTATTTAAATTATTTGGGTATTTGTTCTTGTTAATTAATTTTTAGGCCAAATTAATTTAATTACATGTGATGAAGCCAAATTTGAGGTGTTTAGAAATTCTTAGGCTAGTTGTTCAATGATTGGTAAGAATTGGTCTAAAGTCAGGTAAAAATCCATTGGTGTCCAATTTTATATATCTAAAATCTTCTTATAGGAACCTTTTTTTATGTTTATTTGAGTATACACCTTAAAGGGTGCATTAGGAAATGGGTGGAAAAACCATTATTGCTTCACAATATTTTTGGTCAACTCTATCATTACCTAAACCCATTTGGAATCCTACTTATCCAACTCCTCAAGTAATTCAAACCCAGTTCATAGATATCCCTAAGAATTTCTATTTTAAAATAGCCTTAACTAAAAAAATACCCCATTTTTTACTAATATGTAATATCCCCAACCAATAGGGAATATAGCAAGACAAAGCTCTAAATTGCTTTTCTGATTATTCTAAAATTTTGTATGAAATAAGAACAAATTGCGATTTTTGCAAAATATCTTCAAATAAATAAATCAACCACAATATAATCTCTCAATAGCAAATCAAAGATCTTATCACTTGTTCAGATGATTACAATTACAGTCCTCTCTCATGCATATAAAAGAATATTAAAATACTGTCTTAAAAACCTGATTACTCTAGCAAACTAGAAATAAACTTGCAATTTGGACTGCTTGGGTTCGCTCTGTCGACACATAGTCACCGACGTCGATTATAAGGCCATCATCGGTCAATAAAATACCATCATTGGTCTCTGTCGGTCGGCTTCTCTGCTGATGTCGGTCTACAGATGGCCAATGTCGGTCTCTGTGATCCCTGTGGCGCTGTCAACCTGCGGTAGAATAGTATGGATTTGCATGAATCTATATGGATTTCGTATAGGACCAAATAGAATCTAGCGTGGCCTAAATGCTAAATATCTAATCTATAAAAATATAGTGCTAACATGAAAGATCTATATCTGGGTAATCTCTGAATCAAAAACCTAATGAAATAAATACCTGAAATACTATGATAACTTCTGTGTGAAGTTATCTCTCAACCCTGTAAATCTCTGTGATAACTTCTGTATGAAGCTATCTCTCAATTTGGCAATAAATCAGCTGATCTTTCACAACCTCTAAATTTCACACATTGAAGAGTGGACGTTCTCCAATGCAAATGGAATCCTGGAACCCTTGGCTCAGTTTTCATAGAAGAATTCTTCAAAATCAATAGTCAATAATCAATGCATAATCTCAATTCTCTCCCATGAGAAACCCTTATACCCTCAAAAGATGTGCTTTCCCTAATTATGGTTTTCTTAAATTATAATTAGGGTTTCATAATTAAAAATAGGCCAAATAATTAATATTTGATTAAATCAATCAAATATTAATATCTCCCTCAATATATGTCCGATCGAGACCAAACGAAAACCAATTGGAAAAATTTTGCTAAACGAAGCCAAGCCAATCTCCATCAAGACCCTCTAACCATCCTATCAGCCTATGAGGGTCACATAATAGGCTAACCATCAACTCTGATCATGTCAACGAAAAAGGGGACATGACAATCTGCCCCTCCTAAAATTGCTTGCCCTCAAGCAATCATTGAATGAGAAACCAATCAATCCACCTGGATCCCAAATGTAGTCATGATCTCCACCACTGTCAATCAACATGAACTCCATGCCATGTCCATCACAACTCTCATCTAATTCACATCATCCCTAGTTCTAAGATAAGCACCCCAACATCCAATCCATAAATGAAAATCAGCAAGCAACTCAAGTAAACTCCTTACCTGAATAATATCTAAATCTGGATTATGAAGGCTAGAAATAGTCATATCATCATCAACCTGTGACCTAACTGTAAAAAAAAGTTGAGTCCCTACCACATGTGATAACTCCTAAACTAAACTCACCTCAAGACCAAGCTCATCCTCATATCTCTCCTGTGTTGGTGCCAATGTGCACTCGTCATCGCATTTTATCATGTCATGTCGTATGAGCATCTCCATTCGATTAAAAAACATATGTTTGAAGCTGCTGCCCTGAATTGCCTTAAGAACATGTGTTTTCCCATCAACATCAAAATGAACCTCCATGTCCTTGAGATGAAGATTAAATTCCTCAAATGAATGAAGCCACTTCATACCCAAGACTAAGTCTATATCCCCCATGTCTACCACATAATAATCAGCCTTGAACTCATAATTGTTCAAGCACAATGGGAGGTCTCTAATCATATGCTCACACCTAAGAGTGTGACCATCAGCCACCTTAACTTTGATGCCCTCAAAATCTTTGGTAGTGAGTCCACACTTCTCCACAAATCTAGCATCTATGAAATTATGTGTGGCTCCTATATCAAGAAGGGCGATGACCTTCTGCCCTGCCAAAACTCCACAAAGTCTGAATGACTCATCCAACTGAATGTTGGATAAGCGTGCCTCCTATATGTGAAGCTCTAACTCTACCTCTGCCTTAGGCTCTGAAGCCTCTACCTCTACCCCCTCAGAAGTATTCTGCTATTCAGAATCCTCTGAATCAAAATCCTCATAATACGCCCACATCACTCGATTGGCCTTGCCCTTAGGCCTCAAAGGACAATCGTGATTGGCATCATAGGGACCTTTGCAGTAGAAGCAAAGATTCTTCCTATGTAGATCATTAAGCACTTCATGATCCAAAGGTGGTGCTACTAGATTGGCCTTTGAATCATTCTTTACACCTGATTTATCTATGTTAAAATCTGGTCTCTCTCTATCTCCGTTGGAGCACTTATGATCTCTGGATGAAGAAGTACCTCTGGAGTTATATTTACTAGATGGGGCTGCCATCTCCATACTTCACACCTTCTTCATAGCTTCCTGTAATGAAGGAGGATCAAATGCTTTGATCCAACCTCTCAATGGCTCTATCAATCCCTCCATGAAGAGAACTACCAATCTACGCTCTGAAATGTTTGGCACCATGACTGCCAATCGTTGAAACTCACTAATGAAGGACTCCAAGTTGCTTATTTGTTTTAACTATGCTAGATCTCAAAAGTAAACTTTAGGATCTTTCCTGTCAAACCTCTCAACCAACTTATCCATGAAGTCCTGGTACTCGATCACCTGGTTATGCTAAAGTGTTACCATACCATGGTACCACCAGTCATGTGCTACTCCATCCAAGTGCAAAGTGGCATATTTGATGGCATCTATCTCTATCATTGGCCTCAATAACAAGAATGTGTCAAGCTTATGAACCCAAGATTGCACTATCATCTTGCTGCTACCATCAAAAGTAGTCAAAGAAAGCTTGCCAGTAGCTTTCTTTAGCTCACTGAGTTGACCTCTAGGCCTCCTATCCTGTCTGACTGATCTATAGTGCTCTCTCCTCAGATTAAAAAAATGGTCAAAGGACATCATATCCCTGACCTCAGGTGATAATAACTCCCACTCATCATTTGCAGCCATGAGAGCATCTGCAAATATGAAATCTCCTACTGCCTCCTCTGCTAGAACTTCTGGTTCCTCTTGAACAAACGTAGGATGTGTAGGTCTATCAGCAGTTCTAGAATGGGTCAGTTGTGGTCTCTGATTAATAGTAGCACTCTTGTTATCTCATTGTTCCCCATTCTGTCTAATAGGTGGGTTCATTCTCTCTACCATAGTAGGGAGTGCTTATATTTCCTGATTCATCTACTACTGGCCTATAACCATAAGTCAAAAGAATCCTCTGGTGTCTTGTTCATCATTATGCCTATGGCCCCTGTGTGGGCTACCCTCACACCTATCACTCATGGTGATTGGTTGCTGTTCTAATACTTGGGTACCTTCAAGCAAGGCTCGACTATGCATGTTGTACCTGTGTGGTCCCAACTCTTGTGGCTGCATGAGATTGCTAAACCCTCAGGATGGCAGGAATTTAGCTCTGATACCACTATAATATCCCCAACCAATAGGGAATATAGCAAGACAAAGCTCTGAATTGCTTTTCTGATTATTCTAAAATTTTGTATGAAATAAGAATAAATTGTGATTTTTTCAAAATATCTTCAAATAAATAAATCAACCACAATATAATCTCTCAATAGCAAATCAAAGATCTTATCACTTGTTTAGATGATTACAATTACAGTCCTCTCTCATGCATATAAAAGAATATTAAAATACTATCTTAAAAACTTGATTACTCTAGCAAACTGGAAATAAACTTGTAATTTAGACTAGTCGGGTTCACTGTGTCGACACACAGTCGCTGACGTCAGTTATAAGGCCATCATCAATCGATAACCTACCATCATCAGTCTCTGTTGATCGGCTTCTTTGCCAACGTCAGTCTGCAGATGGTCGATGTCAGTCTCTGTGATCCCTGTGGCACTGTCAACTTGCGGCAGAACAATACGGATTTGCATGAATTTGTATGGATTCTATACAGGAGCAAATAGAATTTAACACGGCCTAAATACTGAATACCTGATCTGTAGAAATATAGTGCTAACATGAAATATCTATATCTAGGTAATCTCTGAATCAAAAACCTAATGAAATAAATACTTGAAATATTGTGATAACTTCTATGTGAAGTTATCTCTCAACCCTGTAAATCTCTGTGATAACTTTTATATGAAGTTATCTCTCAATTTGGCAATAAATCAGCTGATCTTTCACAACCTCTGAATCACACACACTAAAGAGTGGATGTTCTCTAATGCAAATGGAATCCTGGAACCCTTGGCTCAATTTTCACAAAATAATTCTTCAAAATCAATAGTCAATAATCAATGCATAATCTCAATTCTCTCCCATGAGAAACCCTTATACCCTCAAAAGATGTGCTTGCCCTAATTAGGGTTTTCTTAAATTATAATTAGGGTTTCATAATTAAAAATAGGCCAAATAATTAATATTTGATTAAATCAATCAAATATTAATATCTCCCTCAATATATATCTGATCAAGACCAAATGAAAACCAACTGGAAAAATTCGGCTAAACGAAGCCAAGCCAATCTCCATCAAGACCCTCTAACCATCCTATTAGCCTACGAGGGTCACATAATAGGCTAACCATCAACTTTGATCATGTCAACTAAAAAGGGGACATGACATAATTCATCCAAACTGATCTTGTTAGAAAGGATTAAACACATGTTATGAAACTAAGTCGACCTGGTTGACTTAGATTGAGGCTTAATGATAACTTTTTCTAATTAATGGGATTGATTTGGCTGATATTTTTGACTAAATTAGAAGGGTTGAGGCTTATTTATTTTTATAAATAAAAGTCTCATTTCAAATCAATAAATAGGAACATTCATTTTTTCATCATTATAATTTGTAATTCTACTATATCTACATTTGAAGGAGCCATTACTTAGGGTTTGCCTTAGAGATAAGATCACTTGTCTTTTGGAAAGTCTTACATGCAAAGTATGAGTCTTTTAGCCTAGAGATGATTTATATAGTGTTTTTTGCATCATTATAATTTGTAATTCTACTAAATATACATTTGAAATAGCCATTACTTAGGGTTTGCCTTAGAGATAAGATCACTTGTCTTTTGTAAAGTCTTACATGCAAAGTATGAGTCTTTTAGCCTAGAGATGATTTTGATAGTATAATATTTACAATCCACAAAAACCTCTTTCAAATCACCATTGGCCAAGGGAGAGATTGAGACTCAATAGGTTTACCCAAGGTAAGTATTGTTAAATCTTTCTATTTCACTTGATATATGGATATTGTATAAATCATATGTGTTATGAATGTATAACTCTTTCCTTAGATTATCTTAATGCTTAAAATTAGTATAGATATAGGGTTTTCTTTATTTTCCATCTTTCATTTTAGGTGATCTAGGTTCTCTTTTACCTACCATGATCCCTTGATTGTTTAGATATGTTCAACCATCCCCAATTGTGCCTAAAATTTTGGTGAGAACTAGATTAGTTTTATTTTATGTAATTAGAATTAGCTAGGACTATTACATAGTATCATTTTCCTAGATGATTTATAACCCTCTCCTTTGGTGTTGAGTGGTAAGATATCCCTTGGTTAGGTTTAGTGGATCTAATTTTGTCATACTTTTGATAAAATCATGTATTATAATGGATTTTAATTGATTACTTTATCTAATCTTGGATTTAATAGGTTAGGTAAGGTATAGATCTATCTTAATTTTTTGCATACATTATAGTGAACCCAATATTAATCTAACCCTTGAATATCTTCAAATTTTCACTTATAATCAATTAGATTGGGTTAGTCAATCTAGTATTAACATTATTTTATAGATTCAAGATTCATAGTCAACTAGACCATGTTGGTCAATCATGTTTGGTCTTATGTTTACAGGTTCTCTTTCCATAATCAAATAGATTGAATTGGTTGATCTAGTCTTTTTTTATTTTTAAATTTTCTTTCTACATTCAAGATCAGACTAGTTTATCTAGTCTATTTTTGTATTTGCAGGTCCAAGGTTTATAGTCAACTCGGTCAAGTTGGCTAATTTAGTTTTTCCCTTTAGTTCATAGGATTTCATTTTAGAACTTAGTCACATAGGTCAACTTATTAGCCTTTCATTTTTTATGTATTTATCACTTATGTTCAACTAGATTGGGTTGAATGATCTAGTATACTTTAATATTTTTTAATTTTTAGTCTTTAACAAATTAGATCATGCTTGTTGATGTAGTTTTATTTTACCACTTTTAGATTTTAGATTTCTAATACGCTCAATCGACCTAGTCATTCTTGTTTAACCTCTATATTTTTTATATTTTAACATCTATAAGACTAAATCAATTCTAAACAATACAATTATCATTCATAATTTTAGCATTTTCAATCATCTAGCTAAGTTAACCTGGTTGATCTAGTTATATTTTTTAGGTTTACTCTTGCAATTTTCATATTTTCATTTTTGTCAATTTATCATTTTCATCTTTCAAAAAAAATTGTCATAACTTTTAATTTCTAGATTGTCTTTACTATTTTTTTAGTTTTATAAAGTTATATTACAAATTCAACTAAACTGACATCACTGACTGTGTTTGTTTCCAACTTGTTTTCACAATAGACTAGATTGGTTTGCTCGACTGTGTTATTTATGTTCTATCTTTCAACTAGATCAACCTGGCTAATCTTGTTTTGTGTGTTTTAAATTAAAAATAATCAAGGTAATTCACATTCATTTATTATAAATTAACCTCACATTTGATTTATAAAATATTGGCTTCCTATATATTTATTTTCTAAAAAACTACAAATTAGTCTTTGACAATTATTTTTCACCTTTATTTTTCACTTTGTCTTGATTTTCATAGAAATTATATATTGGTAGTTTTAAAACTACTTAGATACTATCATGAAAAAACATGTGATACTTTATTTATAGTCTTTTTCTATCATTTAAAAATATCATGGCATGAGAGGTTTTCCCCAATACTCATAGCCATAGTATATAGTTAAATACAGTATCTAGTTTCTACATACCTCATGGTTTTTTGGAAATACCTAGGATTACCCTTTGAATTAAATCTTATGAATATATCCATCCATTTGAAATTGTGGTTCATTGGTTAGTTGTTATTACTAAAAATTTACTTCCATCTTACCCTTGAAGTAGGCTTAGTGGGCTATAAAAATGTCCTTCCTCCATAGTTAGCACTCTAAAACATTGGGTTGACACTATCTAATGAATAAAAAAGTATCTTTGGAAGCCTAAAAATTAATTAAAACCTTTTATTATATATTCCTAATCCTATTTGATAGATGATTATTTAGCGTTAATTTTTATAAAATTATAATTTATATTTGTTACTTATTATTCTCTATTGTATTGTAGTTTATATTGACCAACATTAATACAATTTTGTGATGTGTGGTAGATAGTTAACTATTCTGTCTAATTTATAGATTATTTAAGAACTACATAGTTTAAATTATTGTTAAATTTTCTCCATAATCAACTAAATCAACCACTATTTATTGCTTGTATAACTAAGTTGACTGACTCGACTTAGTAGGTTGTCCACTCTATCATTTTTTTGTCTATATAAATAAATCAACCATTTAAACTTAGTAGGCTATCCATATTTTTATCTTCTCCTACCTATATACCTAAGTTGACCAACTCTACTTAGTAAGTTGTCCAGATTGTTATCTTACCCTACTTATACAACTAAATTAACTAGCATGACTTAGTAGGCCATCAAAATTATTATCTACCCTTGTCTATACAACTAATTTAAATAATTTAACTTAGTAGGCCATCCAGACTGTTTATTTTTTTCTTTTCCAATTAAATTGACCAGCTCAACTTAGAAGGTTTTCAAGCATTATGCCCGTGCAACTAAGTTGACTAGCTTGACTTGGTTCTTTATCCAAAATGTGTTTATTTTTACCTAACCAACTAAGTTGACCATATCAACTTAGTAGTCTATACAAATTTTATTTATCCTGACCTGTAAAACTAAGTTGATCATCTTGACTTATTCATTTTTTAGCTTCCTATCATTATCTTCACTTTTCACCATGTAGAACATATTTGATGAAATTGAAATATAAAAATAACATGATGACTTTAACTAGCCCTCCTATGCATCCTCAATCTCACGTTCCCTATACTTATATAGAAAATATTTATGTTAGTAATGTCTATCTGACCACTAAAAGCAAAAATTATGGGTCACCTTCTCCCAAAACTTTGGATCCACTTAATTATTTTCCAAAAATTCCCATTGTTGAAGATAAGAGTGATCTCAAATATACTATTGAAATGATACTCTTCATAAATAAAAACCCCTAACATCAAGGCAAGGATCCCATGAATATTTATAATCTCATGATGGGACCTTACATCAATTTTCCACCTTCACCAATGCATAATTTATATACAAGACTTGGGCTAAGTCACCATATACCTTCCTCCATGAATTTTTCCTATTTAATACCCACTTCTTTCATGCTTCAGCTTTTTATACTACATCTTCTTCAACCTTGCCTAGTATTTCAACTACTATGGTTGGGCTTTCCTCAAGTAGTCCTACTCAAATTAACCATGTCCATACTCACATCAATGCTACCTCTAGTGAATTTTAAGATGATTTTACTAGTTAAGACACTATCAACACTAATCAAATTATATTACAATCCATGAATCGAATGGCCATTTTTAAAACTAATGGTATGAATCAAATTTTACAAATTCAAAACTAACTTATGTAATTATCAAATCATCCTCAAAATACTCATTGGGAAGTGAAAAATCCTAATTCCCCCAACCCCCCCCCCAAGAGATTCGCAAGGTAATCTTATACCTCCACCTCCACTTCTTAACAAGACAATCAAACATCTATAAAATAAACCTTTAGTCCCTCGAATTGTAAACATCAACATTAACATTAGTGTTCTTACTATCACCTATAATGGGTCTATTAACCTTGATTTACACTTGAAAGCTTTCATAATCTTATAAAAATATTAGATTAAACTCAATACTTTTATCACCACCAAGCTCTTAGCCAAAACCTTCATAGGTGATGTTTTGGGTTGGTATAATCAACTTAAATCTCATACTATATCTAGTTTAGAATATTTAGTTAATGCATTATAATAATAATTCAAAACTAATGACCTTCCTAAAAATAGCTTATCTCACTTCATCAACTATAAATAATTAGAATCTGAAACTAAACAAGTGTTTATTAAATGATGGAAAACCTTATCTAATAATGTTAAACACAACATTTTAGAAGAAAAACTTTTTCACTTATTCACTGATTCTCTTCACCCTAAAATACAATATCACATTGGGAAACTTTATCCCAAAACATTTGAAGAAGCCCTCAACCAATCCAAACATCAAGATTTTCTCATAAGACAATTTGAGCCTTCTCATTCTTCTATTGTAACTTGAATGCTTTTAAAATATAAAACCTGATATGCTACCAATGATAGTGTTAGGGTTGACCATGACCTACTGCTATATTTTCCCAAGTCAATAATGTGGACTCTCATAAACCTCTTTCCATAGCATAAAATCAAAAGAGTCTTCCTAGGCCTTCACCAAAAGATCATGATTTTACTTTACCTAAAAAACATTGGTATGACCCATAAAAAAAATTGGTTTCATGTAGGTTGGGATCATTCTCATGAAACTTGTCATCAATTATGTAAATTTTCTCTTGAATATCTTCTAGGTCCTAATTTTGATCATGAAACCCTAATTTTTGAGTGTTAAAAATATTATGAATTGGCATCCAAGTTTCAAGAAACCAAAACAAAACATAATTCCCTTATCAAGCTAACACATACCTCATAATTTACAAATACCCTCTATATGCAATCAGAAACACATCATGTCTATAAATCAATCCTAACTCTGAGAAGATAGATCATACTTACACTTTTGATTAGGGATACATTAGATAATCAGTAACATGACCAATATATGGATTTTATATACCCAAGTAGGGGATATCTTATCATATCAAGAATACTAGGGAGGGTTCTAAAGCCTCCAGTCAAGCACAATCATGCAATAACCCTAACTAAGCCCTATGTTTTCATATTCACTAAACTAATAACAAGTAAAGAAAATAAATCTAATCTACTGCTCACCAAAGCGTGTGGCATAATATGGGGGTTAGTAAACAAATAAACATGTATAGGATAATCTCAATTAATCTATGTATGAGTAAGACCTTAATACATGGAGAAGAAGAGTAATATTATTTCAAAGCCAATACTTATACTACTTTTATCTACTAAAAAGAGGAGAAAAGTTAGAGAATACTTACCTAAAATATGAACCCATCAAGACTCAATCTCTCCCTTGGCCAAAGGGGCTTCTCAATAGGTTGTTGTGGTTTGTAAGGATCACTAAAAAAGGCCAAAACATCCAAGACTTCTCCATAAGACTAGATTCTCCAAGTAGAAACCCTAAGCTAAGACTCCTCAAGTAGAATGGTGGAAGAGTATATTGTAAATAAGTGAAAGTGAATAATAACTCTTGATCATGATAAATAATGATGAAATGATCATGTATATATAGGTGTATTTAACCCTAAACCCTTCCAAAAGTTTTGGTTGATAGGGTTGATAAAGTTGACCTGGTACTATTATAAACAAAAAATCACTAGGTCACAGGCTAGGTCAACTAAGAGATAACCTAGACCCTAAGTTAATTTCACCCATAATAGTACAGGGTTGACCCAATTGACCTAGTACTATAAACTATCAAAAGGGGTTTCAAGTAAGGAAAAGAGGGATGAAAGGTAGGAAATGACTAGAGAAATATGTAAAAGAGGATTAATAGCATAGGGGAATGTTTTAAGAGATGGTTGGATTGGTAATAAGTGGTAATAAGGGACAATAATCCTATAAAGTACCAATTTTCTACCCACCCCTTTCCCAGTGCACCCCTTAGGGAATTTACTTAGAGAGATTGAGACTCGATGGGTTTCTACAGGATAGAAAGCATCATTAATCGATAAAGTTTGAAACTATTATGTGTATATATATGCCCCACTCGAATCTCATCATGTGTCACTTAAGTGTAATAGGGGATGGTGCTTCAAGAAAGAACATAGTAATACATAATTCTGAGGCTAAAAAAAGTTGTAATATTTTAAATAAAAAATAACTAAAATTAAATGATGGAAAGGGAAATAACTAAAAATATAAATGTGATGCATACTTTGACTTACCTTTATTATGGGATGATTGTATGTTATGTTTTTAGTTTTTATTGTGGAGGGTGAAGAAAATACTTTTGACAAACTCAAGAATATAAAACTAAAGAACAAAATAAAATAAATGCAAGAAATCCAATATAATTGGTGCTATGTGAATGGGATGTACTTGAAAATTTGGCAAGCTAGGGTGACAAGTGCTATGTTAGACCAAATGACCTAGTCAAAACTTAGAGTAAATAGGGTAATCAAAAATCCAAGGCTACTAAAGATTAAAAAACTTAAACAATTAAACCTTAAGTAAGAGAGGAAAACTCAAAAATTCAAACCAAAGATACATGTCAAAAATGATGGTAATCAAAGATTGATGTGAAAGTAGTAACAATCATTAAACAAAGATGAGCAAGCAAAAAAATTGGTAAAACAACATTGATGAAAGAGAATTAATAATCCTTACTCAATAATTAATGGAAAAAGGCACATGAAGGGGGAAACAACATTGGTGAGTGAGAAGCAACAAGCCAACCTCACTCAACAATGGGAAAAGTACATGAAAGTAGAAACTGACTTAGGTGTCTATAAAAAGGTTGGTAAAATAATGACAAATGGTAAAATAAAAAAAACATGTCTATAAATGTAGAACCATGGTGTAAATAAATTAATCCATAGTTGCTCAAACATATTGTTTTGTTCTAAGGATAGATAAGATTGAAACAAAGTAGTGCTAGCATGTTTTTGAGATTTGAAGAAGAAGGAAGTAAATAAAAGGGGAAATAGATTTAGAATAACAAATTTGCCTATCAAGGGGGGAAATGAAATGGGTGGAGGGGAGAATGAAGGAAAAACTAAGGTAGAAGAAATATTTATCAAATTTAATACACTCAAAATAGGTTTGTCAAAATAAGAGGACTGTCAACCTGAAGGACTCTGAAGAACTTCTCTTAGCTACACAAGTATTAGGTCAACAAATGAAGTATGTAGATTATCCCATGAAGTCTATATGCATGAAAATTAAAATGGATCTACCTTCCCATAATGTATTCCCTATTCCTTAGGACCCCTTACAAAGCTATCGGTATACAATGAAGATTGGGTACTTGAATGAGAAAATAGGTAACACCATAAAGTTTGTTGTATTCTTCTATTCTAATCTATTTACCTATAGCACCCCAATGGACCTTGACTCTATCATGAGGCCAACTATGGAGTTTTAGCTTCAATTGGAGATAAGATATGTGATTTTATTCACATATTTTGGTGTGATATTGACTTTTGAGATTTATATGTTGCCTTTTGTATATCTTTACCTTTTATTTCAAATTATTTAGATTTTAACTTTCTTGATGGCTTTTTCTATTCCTCCTCCATATGGATTTGGAAAACCAAACATGGGTGCTAAAGATGATTTTCATTTGAATACTTAGGACTTAGTTTATAAGAGAGAGAAATTTTAGAGAGAATGGTGTCTAAGATTCATAAATCTAAGTGAAATTAAAGTGTTATCTTGACTTTGAGCTTATTTTATCTAGTGTGGAGTGAAAGGATAGGAAATCAAGGGAAATGAAACATGAAATAATTTGAATTACTTAAAATCATTTAAAAAATGTGACAAAGGGTGAAAATGGGATACAATGATAGTAAAGTGTGATTCCTTATCATAATAATGAGGAAAATGGAGGAAAACATACTAAAATAGATTGTTGTGCAAATTTCATCTATCAAAAAGAAGCGAAAGCTAAAGTTGAGAACAAAGATCAAGAACTTGTAACCATATAAAACACATTCTAAAAAAATGAATGATAAAATGTTAATTTTATGAAGAGGACCAGGTCCTATCCATGGTATTACACTATAACTCATAAAAGATAAACCCACAAGGGTTTCAACAAAAAGGATTGGAAAAATAAATAGGATATGGAAAAAGATGGTATTTATGAGGAAGGCTGGGTCCTATCTATGGTCTTACATTAAAACTCACAAAAGATAAACCCAAGGGGTGTCAAATACTATGTAAAAGTATGAAAACAAAGAAGACTATAGTACATCATGAGGAAGACTAGTCCTATATGTGGTTTTACATGCAACTCATGAGAAAAAGGGAAACCAAAAAGACCAAAAATGAGGACTAAGGTTTATGAAAAGAGAGAACTACTATAGAGGGTGATACTCATGTAAGTAATCTACATAAAGTGTTAGATACATAGCATATATAAATCATGAAAATAAGGGAAGGATTGGGCAATATACTTCTTGAGGAATTATGCATTTGTGGGCTCTTTGAAAACATGGCCTTCATTGGTTTGAAGGCACTAGGTGCTTGGACCAAGAATATCTTTGAATAAATAGGGGCCCCACCATTTTTTGGCATATTTACCTTCTTTATCATTAGTGTAGTCTAATTTAAGGACAAGATCACCAACATTAAATATGTGAACTTTAACACATTTATTATGTTGTTTGTCAATACAGGCCTTGTATTGGTGATTATGTTGTAAAGCAGAAAGATGACATTCATCAAGTAGATTAAGGGCATGAAGGTAAGATTCACATAATTATTCATCAGGTATGATACCATGAAGAGATATACAGAGAGAGGGAAAATCAACTTATAATAGAAGGACTGACTCAGAACCATAGACTAGAGAAAATGGCATTGCCCTAGTGGAAATACATATACTAATCTGATAGGCCCAAAGAGTAGGATAGAGATGAAGGTGATAATTTATGTGGGTTTCAAAAAATTTGTTTTGGAAAATTTTATTTTTAGACTCATCTTGTCCATTACATTATGGATGATAAGGTGTGGAAAATTTATGAGTGATTTTAAATTTAGCACAAAGTTGTTTGACATATTTATTTTTGAAGTTACCACCATTTTCAAAAATGATAGTATGGGGAACACCAAAGTGGAAAATGATTTGATTAAGTATAAATTTGGAGATGGTGGTACCGATGACATTAACTAGGGGCATAGATTCAACCCACTTATTAAAATATTTAATATTTGTGATAATAAATATGTACCCATCTTGGGAGCAGGGTAATTTGCTAATGAGATCTAATCTGCACATGGAGAATAGCCAGGGAGATTCGACGGTTTAAAGCTTGACTAGAGGTGAATGAATTATATCATCATGAAGTTGGCAAGGAGTAAACTTTCTAGAAAATTTGATTGCATCCTTTTAAAGAGTAGGCCAAAAGTATCCCATATGTAGGCATTTATGGGTTGTAGCATGTCCATTATAGTGGCCACCATAAATGCCCCCATGTGCTTGTTTAAAAAAAAGAGGGACCTCATCTTGCATAACACATAAAATCAAGTTACCTTTAGTATTGTGATAATAAATCATGTTATATCAAAATACATACTTAAAACCTTATTTATAAATGTGAGACTTTTCATGGGAGTCTACGTTGGGAGGATAAGTTTGGTGTTCCAAAAATTGAATAATTTCTTGGTACCATGGGCTTTGTTGAATGGTGATGGCCTCAATGTGATAGATAAGTGAATTAGGTGGTTAAATAGAATATGAATATTTTATGATTTTGATAAGAAAATTGGGATCACAAAGAACTTGATGGGGATGAAAAAGAGATGTTGAAGAAGCAAGGGAATTAGTAGTAGAATTTTAATATCGAGGGATAGGCTCAATAGTGAAAGAGATGAAATATATGGAAAGAATAGTTTTAATTTGATGATAAGTAATAATATTCTCACTTTTTCATTAGTAATCACCATTTAATTGGTATAAAATGAGTTGAGAATCATCTAAGGCATGTAGGTAGTGGATATCTAAATCAAGAGCAGCTTTCATGCTTAAAAATAGAGCTTCGTACTCTACCATATTATTAGTGATGTCAAATGTTAAGAAAAAAGCTAAAGGGATGATTTTTCCTAGAGAAATAATAAGAATGCAACCTACCCAAACTCTTTTAATACATTTAGCACCATCAAAGTGAAGGGTCCAAGTATCCTTATGTAAGTCGACATTCATTTCAGTAAGTTTTTTTATAACTACTTTTAGTTTAGTAGTATTAGGGAGGATAGTGGATTTGTCAAGATATCTTGATTCAAGATCAAAAATGAATTTATGAAAGTAATATTTAAGTGATATGTCTTGATTTAGAACTTTAATATAGAGAATATTATCATCAGGAAGACTATCTTGAAGGTGATTGGTAGTTGGTACAAGAGCTACAACAAGTTGATCGACTATGATTTGTCATTTGACAACTTTTTGAGTAATAATGCAGAGATTAAATTCCATAAGGAGAACCATCCATTTGCCAATTCTATCTCTAGGAAGAAAGTCTTCGGAGAATAAGTGACAAATGAGGTCAAAATAAATGATAAAATAAGTGGTCTAATTATCATGTAATGTCAAATATTTTTAGCTAAAAAATATATGATGAGGCAATCACATTTAAATTTTATATAAAGCTTCTCATAATCAATGGAGCTTAGATTGATGTAGTAGATAGCATACTCTCTTTTAATATCTTGTTGGACAAGCATTTCCCTAATTGATATGGATGTGGAAGAAGTATATAGATCAAAGGTTGATTATTGGAAGGAGGATGAATCATGGGCAAGTGAAGAAATGATTATTTCATGTTGTCAAAGGTCTTTTGACAAGGATTCATCCATTCTAAATAATTACCTTTCTTAAAAGGGGAATTGATAGAGTGGATATGCTAATCCATTTAGGGGATGAATTATTTGATTACCCCAAGTTGTCAAGATAAGTGTGAATGTCCAAAATAGATCAAGGAATGGGTATATTGATGATGGCACTAATCTTAGTAGGGTCAACATCGATGCCACAAAGAGAGACTAGGAATCTTAACAATTTTTAAGATGTGACACCAAAGACACATTTATAAGGATTTAGTCTAATTTAGTATTTGAGGAGATGGTTAAAGATGATGGTAAGATTGAAAAGATGAGTCTTGTAACTTTTAGATTTAGCAATGAGGTCATCCATATAGGTTTCTACAATATTTTGGATAATATCATGGAAAATATGATTCATCACCCATTGATAAGTATCTTTAGAATTTTTTAGGTTGAAGGGAATTTTAACATACCAATAGGTGCCTCATTCTATGGTGAAATTGGTCTTATGTTAGTCCTTGAAGGTAATGTCAATTTGATTATAACCTGAGAAACCATCCATAAGAGATAACATTTCATAACCAACTATAGAATTGATAATGGAATTTATTGAAGGTAGAGGAAAATTATCCTCAAGACAAGCGAGATTAAGATTATAAAAATTGATGCAAATATATATGACCATAGTGACCTTTTTCTAAATGGGAACTATGTTTGAGACCCATTCAAAATAATCCACTATTTTGATAAATTTAGCATCGAGAAGTTAAATAATATCTTTGTGACATAAGGTAGAAACCTTGGGTGGAAATTTTTATTGCTTTTGACATATAGGTTTGGCATCATGGTAAGTGATGATGTTATGTACCACAATGCTAGGTTCAATACCAAGCATGTACTTGTAAGACCATGCAAATATCTCATAATATTTATAAAAAATAAGCTAAATTTATCACATTCATTAGGTGAGAGTTTATGAGAAACTATAATTGGTTGAGGGCATGATGGAGTACCATATTCAATGTGAGTAGTCTCTTCTATAAACATATCATTTCCATCTTGGAAGTGGTATGGTACATTTGGTAAATAATAAATTGGATTAGCTTTAGGATAAATTCTAGCAATGAAGTTGTTAAAATAAGGGGCTTTGGTTTTGAAATTCCCAGGTTTATGATGTTGTCAAGTTGAGGTTCTCAGGCATGAAGTATTTCAAGAATAGCATCATATCTAGGCAAAGTAGGAAGAGGACCATAATACTCAACATCCACTTTGAGATCTATAATTTGATTACAATGGTGATCATATTTAGAATGTATCTGGTGGACAACATTGGCCTTATTATATAATGTAATCTCAGAAGTAGGAGAAGTATCTAGACTAGATGGGTTTGGTGTGTCATTTATATCTATGATGGGGTGAGGGTTGTATAGAGTAACGGGATATATAGGTGGTAGAGAAGATGCAAGTATTTTTGGAGGTTTGAAAGTTATGATTTGGTATACCACCCAAGGAGTATCAAGAAGTAGAGAATTAGCAAGAGGCACATGACCTTTGGGATATAATTCATGATCCATAGAAATGGTATGAACATCTCATTTAAAAGCATATCTTTGAGCTGAAGTTTTTTGATAATTTTTAACATCCAAGTCTTGAGATTGAGTTTGGGACATTATGTAATTATCATCATATGTTGGAGAAATTATGCATGCTTGATATTCAAGAGGAGTTTTAGAAGGTGAAACCCCAATATTATTAAATATACATGGAGACATGATGAGAGGATCTTTAAATAATTTGGCCACTCCATAATCATTTCAATTGAAGCTATCTTATGGTAAAGAAGGCTCTTGAGAATTTCATGGAGGGGGAAAATCAATGATCTCATTAATGAGGGGAATATTATGGTCTTGAGCTAATAAATGAGTAAGCCACTCTAAAATGTATGGAGGTAGCTTGGTAATATTGAAAGTATGTTTCAAATCATCAGGTTCATCATCATCTAAATTAGCAAGAGTGACTTTTAAATTAGGATGGATGTTGATAAACTCAAGTAAAGTAACACTATTGATCTTAGGAATGGTAGGAATATGATACTGATATTTTGGATTAGGGAGTTAAATAATCCAAGGGTTGGGATTAGCCTCATGCTTATATCATTTTCCATTATGTAAGAAATTAATGCATTGGCTATTATGAGAAGTAATGACCCTCATTCTATGAGTCCAAGGATGACCAAGGAGTATATTATAAGATAAAGGCAAATACGGGACCATAAGTTAGTTTGAACAGTCTTAGGTCTAATGGTTAGGGGAAACCAAATTCAACCAAGTGGTTTTTGATTAGTTTTATCAAATCCATGACAGGTAAGGTGGGTTTTCTTAATATGATCATTTTTATAACCAAGTTTTTGGATAAGCCACAAAGATGTGACATTAATATTAGAGCCTTTGTCAACTAAAACTTTATGTATAAGGGTAGTATTAATGGCTATTTTAATGAAAAGTGGTGGATCATTAGCATGAAAAAGGATTTAATATTTAATCATGTCCTCTTCAAGAAATTAAATAGATGGTTTAGAAGAGGGACACATGGTTTCAATTGTATGTGCATTGGTAGGTTGAGGTTCAATAGAAGGTGGTTATTCATTTATAGTAGATGGATATTTGATTTCTTATAACTGTTGCATAAATAACTTTTGATGATAAAGGTAAGTATGAACTAACTCAATAAGTGTAATCTTACAAGGCATGGAGTTAAATTCTTCCAAAAAGTTCCAATGGGATTTAGAAGAAGAACCAGTGCAAGTTTTGGAAGGTAAGGTAGGTTTTGAAGGAATATAAGTGGTTGGGGTTTTGGAAGGAGGAGATGGTTCCTCATGAGCTTCTAAATCCAAATTAGTGGTTGTAGTATATTTTATAATTTATTCCTCCAAAGATGGTTTCTTAGGTTTGGTGATAAGGTCTTTGTGAGTTGTCTTGCAAAGATAATTGACCTTGGCAGTGTTAACATATTGAGAGTTATAATATTGGTCATAATCAAAATCAATATCATAAACATCCTTGATATTTTTTTGATTATTAGTTTTGGAAAAATATTTTTTCTTATTAGAAGAAGAAGCTTTATAAACTTGTCATTTTTGAGAAGTAGTGTTTTACTCTTGATGACTAAGGTTGATCATGGCTTCATGATTAAAGGAATAACCAAGCATGTAAGAGAATATAAATTTATTAATCCCTCAAAAAGATTCATGGGAATGACTAATGTGGTATGGAACCACTAAAATTGATTGGGGGCATACCACTTGGGAGGATTATTAGGATAAGTAAATGGTTTAGAGGGCATTAAAAATTGTTTCATTTAATACATAGTGAGTGGTGTGTGAGAAGATGAAGGAAAGTTAGTTTTGGAAAATCTTGGTTTGGTTTTTAGAGTATTTTTAGTGATATCAGTTAGTATAATTTTAAAAATATCCTTTAAGGAGTTTAAGATTAGGTTCAAATTGCTTCATGAGAAAGTCTTGATGTTTAGCTTGGTCAAGAGCTTCATTAAGTGTTTAGGGAGAAAAAGTTTGAACCTTGTATTGAAGAGGACTTAAATTATTGATGAAGAGTTTGAAATAATTATCATTATTCATGTTATGATCAGATTTATGGGTCAAATATTTCCATCGTTTAATGAAATCATGAGCTGATTAAGTGGGAGATTGCTTAGCATTGATGAAATGACTAGGGTAATTTTTTGAAATATCATTATGTTGAAACTCTTTAATTAAAGGATTGACTAAATCCTCAAGTTTCCAAATGGAATGTTGAAAAATTTGGTTTTACCATTACAATAAATCACCATTGAAGGTTTTAACTAAAAGTTTAGTTGTGGTGAAAGTATTAGTTTAGATCCACTCTTTGTAAAGATTGCCAAAGGCTTTAAAAAAGGAAGCAGGGTCTTTAGTCCCATCATATTTAATAGTAAGATATATGTTACCAATATCAATGGACATAATTAATGGATCTAAAGGATTATTTTAAATATTTTGAAGCATTTTATTATTCATTATTGGTTGAGGAATAGCATTGCTTGTGGCATCTCTAAGAGGTGGAGGAATATAATTGGGACTGGCTTGAGGATGGATTGTCAGAGGTTGATTAGCCATATTGATCAAATGACATTGTAGTTTCATCATCTAAGAGGTGTTATAAGTTTTCATTATGTTAATTTTTTGTATGACATGTGTAAGAAGTTGAGTCATATCAATGGGTCGATTGGTGTTTGTAGGATCACTCCCCGAATTGGTATTAGGGGAGGGTTATTAGAAGATGGATTATTAGTGGGATTATTGGTTAGAATCATGTTAATTTATCCCACATTATTTTGAAGTGTTTGAAGATTATAATTGTCTTGATAGGTGTAAAAATTATCAAATCCACCTACTTCATCTTGAGGTGTGATTTGCACCATGTTACAAGCCATGGATGAATCAAGGGAAGAGGTGACCCAAGAGTGAGGGTTCTCTATGGAGGAAAAGAGAGGGATAAATGAACACCCTATATAGTATCTAAATGGATTTAGGTTGTCCAAGAATATTTTTATTGGGGAATTCATGATGACTTGAGAGAAATGAACAAAATTCTAAGGGAGAGAAATAGAAAACTAGGTCAAACAAAGATGAAAGAATTAAGAGTACAGAGTCAACTGGGTCAACCTAGTAATATAAACTTGGAAAAATAGAGCCTAATAAGAGTAAAAAGTTGACTGGGTTAACCTATTATTTTTATTTGACTAGCAAAAGAGATATAGGGTCAACTAGGTCGACCTAGTATTATAAGCAGGGGGAGAAATAGTCTATAAAAGATTGTGTTGAATAGAATGAATGTGTACTAAAAATAGGGAAAATATTGAAATGTATTTTTAAGAAATAAATTAAAGGAAACACATAATCAATTAGGTCAATGAGGATGATCCAATTGAGTTACAAAACATAAAACCTTACACCAATATTGGCCAATGCACGTTTTTGCAATACAACATACAATGAACAAAGAGCAAGTAGTCAACTTGGAAAGTAAATTATAACTAAGTGGTCATCCTAAATGTTGTTAGATTATTAGAGTGTTATTTTAAGTGTGAAAAGGATTTTGGCCAAAAGTAAGGAACTAGAAAGTAATATATGGATGGTTTCAAGATGTTTAGGCTAAAAGGGATCTATGTTGGTAATAGTAGTAGCTTAGTATTGGGGCTTACCCGCTCACTTCACAATCCTACAGTGATAAGGGTGTTGGGTGCTTAGCCAATATATACCATTAACCACATGTTTCTACTTGGCTAGAAAACCAAGTTGGATTCCCCATTAGTGATGAAATCCAAGTAGGTAAGCTTGGGTAGATAATTATTTAAATGCATTTTAAGATGATGTGATTTGGTAGTATGTAAAATAAAGATAAAAATAGTGAAACTAAATGGTATGTTAAAAAACCACCTAATTAGACTATGTGATCTATTCCAAGCATGCAAGCAACTAAAAGTGAAAGTGTGAAGTAATTACTAGCATATAGATGTTATTTCTAACTTTGAAACATAGTATAATGTTGGTTTAGATGATAATGTATGCATACATTATAAGACAAAATCAATAGTGTCACTATTGTACTATTAAAACAAGGTTTATTAATAATTATGTCAGTAATGTTGACCTATTCTTGTAAATAGAAGACATAATATAGAACTAGGTCGATCAAGTCAACCTAATTTACTATATAATGGTAGTTTCAAATACTACAAACTATGAAAAATAGAACTTTAAGAAATAAGTGAAATGATAGAGAAAGAGAGAAAGGAACCTTGGTTGATTGGAAAATGCAAAGGGATGTGTGATTTTTGTTGAAGTGCTTTGAATATTACTTGTAAAATATACAAATTATGTTGACTAGGTTAACCTAGTTCTATAGTTCCCTATCTATGGAAGCCTGTGAAGATGACTATACCGGCCTAGTCAACCTAGTATGTTTTTTGGAATCCTATAAGAGTACTATACTAGCTTAGTCGACCTAGTATGTTTTATGGAAACCTTTAAGATTACTATGTCAACCTATTTGACCCAGTAACCTATCTAAAAGTGAAAACCTACACAGAAAGAATAGATTCATTTTGATGTGACTATGTGTTAAACCTATGCATAGAAGTTAGAAAATATATCAACCCTATCAACTTAGTATCAAAAATATAAAAATAATAATAAATAAAATAATGAAAAATGTGGAATAAAAACCTGTAAGGGTTATCTTCATGTTGGGTTCACCAAAATGTATGCAATCAAAAATGCATCATGTCTATAAATCAATCCTAACTTAGATAAGATAGATCATACTTAAACTTTCAATTAGGGATACATTAGATAATATGGAAAATGACCAATATGTGGATCCACTAGACCCAATTAGGGGATCTCTTATCACAACAAGAATATAGGGGAGGGTTCCAAAGCCTCCAGTCAAGCATAATCATGCAATAACCCTAACTAAGCCCTATGTTTTCATATTCACTAAACTAATAAGAAGTAAAGAAAATAAATCTAATCTACTGCTCACCAAAGCTTGTGGCATAATATGGGGGTTAATAAACAAACAAACATGCATAGGAGTATCTCAATTAAGCTATGTATGAGTAAGACCCTAATACATGAAAAAGAAGATCAATATTATTTGAAAGCCAATACTTATGCTACTTATATCTACTAAAGAGAGGATTAAAGTTAAAAAATACTTACCTAAAAGATGAACCCATTGAGACTCAATCTCTCCCTTGGCTAAAGGGGATTCATAATGGGTTGTTGTGGTTTATAAGGATCACTAAGAAAGGCAAAAACATCCAAGACTTATCTACAAGAATAGATTCTCCAAGTAGAAACCCTAAGCTATGACTCTTCAAGTATAATGGTGGAAGAGTAGATTATAAATAATCATAAGGAAATAGTAATGCTTGATCATGATAAATAATGATGAAATGATCTTGTACATATAGGAGAATTTAACCCTAAACCTTTTCAAAAGTTTTAGCCGATAGGTTTGACCTAGTTGACCTAGTACTGTTATAGACAAAAATTCACTAGGTCATAGGCTAGGTCATCCAAGAGCCAACATAGTCCCTAAATGAATTTGACCCACAAGAGTACAAGGTCAAACTAGTTGACCTAGTACTATAAACTATCAAAAGGGTTTTAGGTGAGGAAAAGAGGGATGAAAGGTGGGAAATGATTGGAGGAGTATGAAAAAGATGAGTAATAGCTTAGGGGAATGTTTTAGGAGTTGGTTGGATTGGTAATAAATGGCAATAAGGGACAACAATCTTACGAAGCACCAATGGTCTACCCACCCCTTTCCTAATGCACCCCTTAAGGTGTGTACTTAGAGAGATTAAGACTTGATGGGTTACTTCAAGATAGAAAGCATCATTAATTTATAAAATTTGAAAATATTGTATGTATACACCCTCTTCCTAATCATCAACCAAGTACTTCTCAACCTCCCACCACTAACATTGTCAAAACTTTCATCAATACTAATGATGAGAATGTTGTCACTATGAACAATATGAGGAGAGTAGTTTATTATATCGATTCTTACCCAAATTATAACTATAAAAACTTTACCACTTTCCTTACTATCCAATATTCTTACCCATCTCATGTCATAGAACTTAGACATATGACAATTATCTCTACAAATCCAACACAACCTACCCCTTCATCTACTATCCCAAATAATTCTACTCAAACACCACATTTGAATACTCATTAACCATTCAATTATATAACTTCCAATTCTTATTTATCATCAAATTATTCTCACTCAAACCCACCTATAACTATAGATCCACTTACTTCTTCAACTTCTTCACCACCTAAAAAATGTTCTATAGAACCACACATTATTCTAACTATGATCCCCAAAACATCACCTACTTTAACTCAATCAAATACACTTGAAAAAAACACATCATATAAATCCATATCAAATACCTCTTATCAACATCAATATAAATTTATTTCCACACTTCCTTTAATAGATTGCTTCAACACTATGCATCGTTATTCAATACATCTCCCACTGAATATAATTAATGGGGTCTTATAACAAAACTTTCTCGTCTCCCATCTCCAATTCCTTTTTATCAAAATCATGATAAATTATCCTTGTCATCATAATTATTTAATGTAATTTTATTCAAAATGAACATCCATAGACCTCCACCTATGAGCATGAAGCCACTTTATCCAAGTCTAAAGCTAGTATTTTCCAACAATGTGAAGAAATGTCTATACAAGTTGATGAAACCATAGATACTTCCCTATCACTAAAATTTCCCATCAATTCAATGATTACTTATGAAATATTACTTCAATCAAATGATCCTCCATTATTTATTAATATATAAATTGGTGGTAAACAAGTCAAGTGTGTTTTAATTGATGAAGGTTTTGGCACATATGTTGCTTCTGTTGATTTTATTAAAATACTTGGGTAATCTAAATGCAATCTAAAATCTACCCAAAGTACATGTCAAGGATATGATCAAATACAAATGCCCCTTATAGGATGTGTTTGGCTTCCCATCACAATTCCTCTCATCATGATTTGAATCAAATTCATGATCTTCAATTGTATGTTATCATATAACATCTTACTCAACTAACCTTGGACACACTACATGAGAGTTATCACCTCATTGGCATGCCAATGTGTTAAATTTCCTCATAACAGTGTTATTTATAAAATTCAAGAAGATATAAACCTTTAGAATTTTTGAAAATTCTAATAATTTAGTGTTTTAAAGATTCCCACCCTTGAACATTTACCTAGTATTCATGTTCATGAATATCAACAATTTAATTACCCAGCCAACACTACTAGAGGTTACAATGGCCACCCCAAACTTGTGGGAAATATCCCACCTAAACTCTTAAATTTTGATGATGATGAACTAGATAAGTCTGAAAATCAAAACTTTTGATCTCCTTTCACCCATAATTACTCAATTACCTCCTTGTTTATGACCTCGATATTGACAAAAACCAATCAATGAGATTCCTGTTACTCTAATCAAGACTAAAAAATCCATTTCTCATGCATTTTTGACTAATAAAACAATTTATACTTGCACTATCAATATTCATAATCTTGATATGATTATGAATATTCATTAGATGACCCTTTCTTAGTGGGTTTTATTCAAGTTAAAAATATGAAAATACTTATATATCATTCTTCTTTATAACACTCCTTTCATAACCTTAGTTCTACTGATGTAGTTCCTTCTTATTATCTTGCACTTGACACTATATTTTCTTCACTTGAAGTTAACATTTCAAAGATAGAGCACGTACATAATACTTCTCACCTAGTTATTTTTTAGCCTCTTTGGAGTATGCTTATTGATCATTCCATGATGGGACCATATTGATTTACCAGGTTTTTTTATCTTTCAAGATTGCTACCTTTTGTGAATTATACCACATAACACCAACTTACATTACATGCATCTAGAAAAATTATTGAGTCTAACATAAACTCTATTCTAAGTTTTTTTTTTAAGATTATTATTGGTTTTGGTGGGATCCTTACCCTATATGATTTTGACTAAAGCTCCAACCAATTTGGAACATAATCAGGGGCCCATATCCCCAAGTGACTATCTATCATGAGTACCATAATTACCAATAATGGCCATAACCAACTTGAGAATACTAATGAGAAACCATAACTAGCTTGAGAATATCATCAATGACCATAATAGACCCTAGAATACCAATGATCAACCAAAATTGGCCTCCAACACCATACTAATATTTGAACTTGGGTGGTGCTTGTAGAAACCAATTCACTTTACCAACTCACCCACATCTCATAGGTTTAATTATTGGGTTCTAACATTTTTTTAACTAGAATTTCTAAATCAATGGTGAATAATATCCCTATCCATGGAATTTGGACTTGCTTCATCACATTGAACATAGGTTTCAAGCCACCTACTGACCCCCATCACATTAAACACTAATTTGGTTATCCCATTGCATATGGATACTTTTCATGAAGGTGTGCATACCTTACCCCTTATAGGATTAGAACTCATGACCTCCCTTTTGGTAACACTTGTTCTTCATCATTAGGCCAACCCATGTGTACTAACTCTATTTTGATTTTTACTACTAATGGTGATGGCATATTACCTTTGCCTAAGCTTGATCCTCTACCTACAAGATGGGTATATGATCCATATTGTGAGTTCCATAAGGTTGCTAGTCATTGAGCCAAGGATTATCATGCACATAAAAATTTCTTATCATAGCATCAGGCTTTAGGTTTTACTCCTAATATAAACAACATACCTCCATATTCAACAACTCCTAAGTGTACTTATGGTTTTCATAGTATAACCACAAATACTTATATGCACATTCAACAACTTCAATAGTATATTGATGCACTTCATCCAAAGAAGACACACTCTATTGATAAGAATCTACATCCACATAATATCCTTCTAAAATATATCCCTAAACATGGGTAGTTTTATTACCTTTGGCATCAGTGTGCTACACATCATAAAGATAGGTGTAGAGTCTTGTAGTAATACTTATGTAACTTTCTATGGCCTACATCATCACCTTATCAAAAACATACCGAATTTAATTAATGAGTGAAGGATCCCCATTCCTACCTCCTACATCACTCTGAGATTAGAGATTTTCACTCACATTATGGCACCAATTTTTTACATTGATTACCCACCATAGGTGATGCCACATACGTAATATTCTTATTTTTCTTCTAGCACACCTATATTTTCCATTGAGATAGACTAATAGGAATTACTTGCACGTAACTTATTAAGAATCAATGAGAATATGATCAAAGCTATCTTCGAAATATAGTAGGACCTAACAGAGGTTATTGATGATGTATGTCATGAAATATATTAGTATTTATGAACACATTATTTTTTTATGGCATATTATGCCTCACACTCCTACTTGATTAATTTTTTATATTCTTACATCATTATAGCATTTGTGATGCATTGTTTATCATTTATTTCTTTACTTTATTTTTACATTGTTACTCTTACATTCATGATTTTTTGCTTTAAAATGTTTTGAACATTTATACATTCAATTTTCATGTTTTAATTTCACTTCTTTCAATACTTTGTAAACACTTGTTTTCCCCCTATCTTGGGATGATGTTTTATTATTTGGATGTTTTCATTAGATCACATGTTGAATAGTATAATTATTTATGTGACTTGGTAATTTATAACACACCCTACATTATCCTATTTTCTCCCTATCATTAGCTACAAAACATATTCATCATTATACCATTATTTACATGGATCTCTCATGATCTACATTTCTTCCCTATATATCCCTCATCTTAAGCATGCATAAGATTAGTCTTGAGATTGTATATTTACTTGTGGTTGCATCCAAGTATTTTTTAAGCTGACATAAATTTTAAGTACTTATATCATGTAACCATGGTAGAAGATTCTTTGTGTTAGTCATCTTTATTGATCATGTTTAGTTATTCTAAATCCATATAGAGGAGGAATATCAAAATCCATAAAAAATAAAATACAAATAATTAAAACAAAAGGAAATGATCAAAAGGAAAAAATTAATATTCAAAATCAAACCAAAATATGTGATACTTCTTTGGCACGTCTCGTATTCTATTTGAATTTCAAAATCCATAGTTGGCCTCATAATAGATCCAATGTCCATTGGGGTGTGGTAGGCTAGTAGACTAAGATAGGAAGTCTCATTATTTACTTCTAGTGCCAACCTACTTTCTCACACAAGTAACTAATATTTGCAATAGATTGATTGCTCTGTAAGGGGTCCTAAAGAACAAAGAACATGTCATGGAAGGTAGGTTAATTTTAATTTTAATGTAGATAATATTCATGAGATGATCTAGGTACTTCACTCACTATCCAACTACTTTTTATCTACCAATAAGAGTATCTTAAGTCTTTTTTATCCAAACAAAATATTAACTACTTGCACATTTTCTTAGTGTGTCTCATTTTTACTAAGGATTGTTATAACACCTATGTTTGAGCTTTTCATTTCATGTCTTCATCACATCATTCCTAAAAAAACTTCCCTTTCTGCATATTATTTCTATGTTGATCATACCCTTGTGATTAATATCTTGTGATTTGTAATTTAATATATTAGATAACACCAATATAGTCTAAAGGATAGCCTAATTTTCTCACACTTTCCCTTGTGTCAAAATGTACTTCCTTAACAATGGCTTATTAATTTAATGGTCATTCAGTGCTTCATGATTTATTTGACTATTTCATGATATTTATAGCCTTTACCATGATCAATATGATATATTTAAATTTATCATACCCTTTGTTTCATTCTTCACTCAACTCTTTCCCTTCATAAATAACTCTGCATTCACAAAACACAGTCTAGTAGCCTTTTTTGGAGTATTCCTAATAGTACAAACACGTACAAAGGAATTTGAGGAATATAATCCTATATTATAGTACCATATATCATAATTCAACTCCCCATGCATTTTAAATACCAAACTCTATTCCTTGACCACTCTTTTATCTTCTTATATGTCACTGTTAGGCCTAATTAGGACTTTCACTACCCCAAGCTACACATAGGTACCTATAAAAATATGGAACCATACCCAATAATATTAAAACCATAAAAATATATTTATTTTCATGGATACCTATCATATCACAAAATTTTTGAATATTTAATTGGTTTATTCTCCTTAAAAATGCATTTTATTTTTAAAACCCTAGTTCAGGGTTAACAGGCCCTCTAGGAACTCGAGAGCCATTATTTTGAGTTTAAATATTATAAGTTTGGTTTCAAAAGGTATTAATAATTTTTTTGTACATGTATTTCCTTAACACTCCATCTCAAATCAATATACTTATGTACTTTTTCCTTTGTTCCACTTTTATATTGAGTTTTTGATCCCACTGTGCATACAAACATAGTCTATAGGTTCTTTTTCAGCACTATCTTGAGGTTTTGGCATTATAAAAATGGTATTACACATTATAAAATGTAATGAATTTTTTATACACCCCCATTTTCCTATTCCACTCACTGAATACCAACTCTAAGGTCTATGTTCATCTTTTTACAGTGTTATTTTCACATAGAGAATACACAGTTACATTTTATAAGGTCTGTGAATGCTCTATAAAGGATTTAGACCTTAAAAAGGATTTTAAAAACTATATAAAAGGATGGTAAGTTATAATATTCCTAAAAATACCTTTTTAACCCTTTAATAACACCTTTGATTCCTACTTTATACTTTCTTACAACCTTTTATGAATTGACTCTCTGCACATACATAGTCTCAACAGGGTTGTATAAAGTCCCATGTAAAATGAAGTGAAAAAAAGAAAAATAAATACATAAATATAATTTAAAAACATGATATTAATTAATAAACCTAGTTTAATCATCACAATCACAACCTTATCAAATCTTTTCTCTTTGAACACATAAGAATTCAATCATTTTCCATTGCTTTATTCAAGAAAATACGGTTACAGGCCTCCTATCAAAACTTAATATTCTTATTTCATTATTTCTTAGGACTATAACCATTCTCCCTTGAATATAATATGATAAATGGATGAAAAACCAAAATTTTCAAGTCGTATACTAATCATAATCAACCTAAATACCTTCCAATGGTCATTTACAATCATGTTTGCACCTTGCACAAAGATCAAGGTTGATTATTATGTACAATGTGACTTATGCCTATGTAAATAGACATATGGTGTATTAATTGTTATTTATTAATCATTTAAAACCTTTAAGACTTATATAGCACCTCCTATAACACCCTTTCTATGCTAAATTATTTAAATTTTCAAATTTGACAAAATGGTAAGAAAATTCTAATTTGAAAATCTAGACTATCCTAGCACTCCTAAGTACTTCAAAATCATTCCAAAGTGCCTAAGAAAAATAATAACATATTTTTCAACATCTTAAACATGCTAATTGATTAAAAAATACCGACCAATCCAAAATTTATTGTGCAAACATCAAATTGAGTCATCCAAGAAGGATGCTCTTGCATCATACTCTTGGGGTGTGAAAGAAACTTTCCAAGAAAGTTTTTAAACTTGTCTTGATCTCCTCATAATGTATCTCCATGGTTATCTCCATATATAAAATGGTACACCCTCTTGGATCCTAAAATTTATGAGTGGCACATTGACCTCCTTGTGTTTTGATCAACTCTATCTTGCTTACTCCTTTAAGATTGACTTATTTTACTTTGATCTCCCACCTAATCATCTTCAGCATCTAGTTCTTTTCTTGCAACCATCCTACACATAGAACACACAAATCAAAGAAAACAAACTCCTGGTTATCTTCTTGGAAACCACTCTCTTATTCATGCTTATTTCTCTTTTCCATGCTTGGGTTTGTTTCTTGTGGGAGTGTTGTTTCTAGTGTCATATTTTCCCTTATAATTCCTTCAACCTCTTCAACCTCATGATCCTCCTCCTACTTCTATTCACTCTTAAAATGATCATTAACCCCTCTTTTTATGTCCAACTCCCTCAACATGCTCACCTTATCAAACAAATCTTCTAGAAACTCCTTGTCTTGTGTGAGGAAAAAATGATAGGATAAGTTTTTACACATCTCATTCATGTTTTCATATAAGAATAACTCAACCTACTGGTTTGAGGGTAACAACTATATGTTACTTATAACCAATCCCTCAAAATGTTACTCAACTACTTCCTCCTCTTCCTTCATTATCTTGGAAAATTGTTCCACTTTATCTTCTTATTGGCACTTGATTATCATGATTTTGTCCTTACTATTTCAACTGACTTTTGGTGTTAAGTAATCCTCTCCAAACATCATGACACTACCTTGTGTTTCTCTCCATCCATTATCCTTCAATGGTTTAAATGTATGCTTAAAGCTAGTATAGGTGTTAGATCTCCCATCATTCAAAGCTCTCCTATCATACTGCCATGGTATCCTAGTAATGATGTGGAAAACATCAATGAGAATGATATCACATAGTATTTTATCCTCCTATCTACAAGTCTACATAGCATTATTCACTCACTAGGACTTGGTGACTATTTTAGATCCAAGAGACCTTGTATGTAATTGGATTCTTGATTATTTATAAGCCTAGTTTAGACACCATCAAGGAATAAACTAAGTTATCCATACTACCATTGTCAACTATAAATTTGTGTCACTTACCTTTACTCTTACACATCATTCAAAATAATGTCTTTCTTTGTGGTGGCTCTCTCTCCTCTTGGATGGTCTTCAATAGAACTCTCTTCATCAATAATCTTTCACCTATTTTAGGTTACTCCACATAGTTAGGTAATGAGTATACACTCTCATATTCTAATTAGACCATCTATTTTCTACTCTCACTCTAATAGATGCCACTTTAAACATATTTTGGGCACTCATATGACCTATGCCCTACAAATTTATTACACTTGAAGCACTTACCTGTAAACCAACCATTGCCTCTTCCTATACCATATGATCTTCCACCTCTATTTTCCATAACCACCTTTTTTTGATGAATTAAAACCCTTTGAAATGTTTTACACTTCTTTACTTTGACCTTGCTATTGACTTATATTATTTGGCTACCCTCTTCCTTCTTGTCAGCCTCTACCTCTATAGATTCTACCACCTCTACCTCTATTCAATTAAATTTTCCTTCTTAAAAAATTCTCATCTACCATCAAGGTATCTTGATAGGCCTCCTCAACTTTCCTAGGTGACAAAATACTCAAATCATCTTGAATGATAAACTTCAAACCATTCATGTACCTAGCAACTTTAACAGCATCCTCTTCTATGTGTCTTTCTCAAATTGTCAACTTGTCAAACTCCTCCATGTACTCTTTCACTATCATATATTTTTTCCTAAATTTTTTTAGCCTCCTAAACAAGTGGGTTTGATAATATTTGGGCATAAAATTTCCTTTCATCTTGGCTACCATTCTATCCCATAACCTTATCTTATCTTTGCCTCTTCTTCTTCTTCTCTCTTCCTATATACCATCCTACCACAAGGATGCATGACCCTTTAATATTTTTACTAAAAATTTTACCTTCATATTCTTATTAACCTCTTTATAATTTAATTATTTTCCCATGGATGTAATCCAGTCAACCAATTCCTCCACATTAAGACTGCCCTCATGTAGGGGCACCTCTATCTTGGGATTTAAAGTCACCCCAAGAACTGATCTAATGAATATATCTTCAAATTTTCATTCATCTCCTTCATATACTACTTATTCATGATAAATATCATCCTCTACCTCACTAACATCACCTCTATTCATCTCTCTTCACTAAGCCAACTCCATGGCTTGCAATCTTGCCTACAGGTTTCTCGCTTCCACTACCAAAACATCCATTTCTTGAAACCTCCTTTGGAGTTTATTTTACTCATAATATACCTGACATTATGTCTTTATAACTTCATAATAAATCCTAATCTCTAATACCAAATGATGCATAGGATAACCTAATTGTCTCACACTTTCCCTTGTGTCAAAATTCACTTCCTTAACAATGGATTATTTGTTCAATGGTCATTCAATGCTTAATGATTGTTATTAATATTTCATAATATTTAAAACCTTTAACATGATCAATATGATCTCTTTAAATTTATCATACCCTTGGTTTCACTCTTCACTCACTTCTTTCCCCTCTTATATAACTCTGCATTCACAAAACATAGTCTAGTAGCCTTTTTTTGGAGTATTCCTACTAGTATAGATGTGTATTGAGGAATTTTATGAATAAAATATTATATTATATTACCATATATCAAACTTCAACTCCCAATTCATTTTAAATACCAAACTATGTTCCTTCACCACTCTTTTATCTTCTTATAGGTCACTGTTAGGCCTTTTACTACCCAAGCTACACATAGGTACCTATAAACATATAGAACCACACCCAATAATATTAAAACCAAAAAAATATCTTGAATTTCATGTATACCTATTATATCACAAAATTTTAAAATATTTCATTTTTTCATTCTCCTTTAAAATGCATTTTCTTTTCAAAACCCTAGTTCAGGGTTAGTAGAACCTGAGAGCCATTATTTTGAGTTTAAATATTATAGGTTTGGTTTACAAAGGTCTTGAGAGTTGTTTTTAACTTTTATTTTCTCAAAAATCCTTCCCAAATCAATAAAATTTCATACTTTATCCTTTGTTCCACTTTTATATTGAGTTCTTGATCCCAATTTGTATACAAACATAGCCTGCAGGTTCTTTTTTAGCATTATCTTGAGGTCTTGGATTTATAACAATGGTATTCCACCCTGTCAAATGTAATGAAGTTTAGACACACACACACACACACACACACACACACACACACACACACACACACCTATTCCAATCTCTAAATACCAACTCTAAGGTCTCTATTCATCTTTTTACAATGTTACTTGCACACAAAAAATGCATAGTTACAATCTATAAGGTCTGTGAATGCTCTCTACAGGATTTAGACCTTATAAAGGAGTTTCCAAACTCTATCAAAGGATGGTAAGTTATAATTACCCTAAAAATACCTTTTTAACCCTTTAAGATCACCTTTGATGCCTCATTTATATTTCTTACAACCTTTTATGAATTTATTGTTTGCACATACATAGTATCAATAAGACTGTATAGAATTCCATGTAAAATGAATTGAAACAAAGAAAAGGAAATACATAAATATACTTGAAAAACATGATATGAATTAACCCACCTAATTTAAGCATCATAGGCATAACCTTATCAAATCTTATCTCTTTAAACACATAAAAACTCAATCATTATCCATTTCTTTATTCAATAAAATAGGGTTACAAACCTTCTATCAAAACTTAAGATTCTTCTCTAATTTTTTCTTGGGACTAGAGTCCTTCTCCCTTGAATACAATATGAGAACTGAATGAAAAACCAAAATTTTCAAGTCTTATACCAAGCATAACCAACCTAACTACCTTCAAATAGTCATTTATTTTAGAGGTGCAATCACTAAGATGGGGGGTGAATTAGTGATACAAGATAATCCAATTCAATTCCCAACTCTTAAACATTCAGCATACATTAACTTGATCAAGCAACATAAACATGAAAGCACATACATCCAAAGCATAAATAAGAGCATACATTATTTGAACACATCATAAATTTAGGAAACCCTATTGGGGATAAAACCCACTAAACCCTATAAGATGGACTGCATTCCTATAAATATAATATTTAAAATTTATACCAGCACCAACTGATCAAGGAGTACCCACCCCTACATTTAGTCAAGCACTCACTTGATCTTTAGATAGCTTTAACTAGAAAGGATGCTACAAACCCCTAGGAAACCAAACACCAACTCAGATACCTATGATTTAATATCCACCTCTAATTTAATGTCAAACACACCTGATGATGGACTCCTCTTACTTTCACTCTTCACCCTTCAATCTCTCTCAAATAGCCTCTAGGGCTTACTCATTCAATTTGCCTATTCTAGGCTTATTAGGTCTAATGACCTATGTGTTCACCTATATTAACTTGATTAGATAAACATGTTTTATCTAATTCACTCTTTTTTGGTCCTTAATGACCTATACCTTTTCTTTCAAAGTTTCTCTACTTCTCTTGAATCTTCGCTCACACAACTAGCATAATTAGTCCAATTATGCCTTATATTTATACCACTCTCTTTATTTAACCCATCTTGGTCATCCAAGATTATTTAAATATTTTAACCACCTGTAATATAGGTATACACACACATTACATGTGAGAACCACACTCTTCATAGGTCAGCCATTACCTCATTAACCCTAAACTACCATTAGGTCTTGGTGAGACCTAAAATAATTAGGCCTTCATACTCACACATTACATGTTAGACTATTTGGACCACCTTAATCATTTACCAATTCTTAAAACACATAAAACCTATTTCCAATATCCCCTTTATTACTCCCATATGGGTCCATGCCACCTAAAACACAAACTCACACCTTGAACCTACCAATTAGGTCTCCTTGCTCTTTAGGCCTTTAAACATAGAAAACACAATCTCAATATTCTGAAGCAAAAAACTAAAATATTTCATATATAACTATGATTATATCACAATTATTAACCCTTTAGGACCTAATATACACCTATATGTGTTTTATACAATTCAACACAAGTTCTAATCACTTAAATAAACTCTCTCAAAATGATGACTCAGACTGGTCACATACAGTCAAAATACAGATATACTATTTTGACTCTCCACAACTAATCAAGGGAAAAATATGAAAAAAAATTCTTATCATAATCCATTTATATTTATACAACATCCTCATATTCTTTTTATTCCTTAACTCTACTTGGAATGCCTTCAACTTACCTCTACAAGATGGTCACTCAAACTGCTAGTGTATCCAACAAACATAGTCAACTTCTAAGCATTTGTTAATACTAAAGATGGATTGGTCAATCCTCAAAAATCCATATAAATGGTCCCCATGTATTTTATAACACTCTCCATTATATATTTAATCTTGAAACATCAAAATTCTATCAATAATAACTCAATTATCCTTCTCAGGTCACTTGCAGAATATGGTCAAACATAGTCAACTTTGAATCTCAATATATTTGACTGTACAAACATTCAAACCTTATAACTAATGTCTCTATATGTGCATATGATTCCTTTAAAAAATTTATTTTTACTATGTGAATAAATACATCTTGGATCAAAAGATATAGGATAAAAATTATAGACATGTTTTCCATCATTAATTTGAATATTCAAATTCCAACAGTCACTGAGCAAATGTTGAACATCAGACACTTTGACCTCATCTCATGCTCCTTGAAAAAATTTAAAAAACAAACTCCATAAATATCCTTCAAATTATCCTAGTCTTTAACTCATAATTTCTCATCATCGATCTTCGATCTATGCTTCCATGATTGTGCCACTTCGTAGCTCTGTGTACCCTCTACGTACATTAACTAGTTGACTCCAATGAGCTTCCACTATTTGGCATACCTACACATCTTCTAATCATTATTTGAAATTTTGAATTAATACACACCATTATATCATCACTTCATGATCATATTCTCATCATTGGATCTTCATTTGTTAGATTATATGCTTGATGTAGATCTGTTGCTCATACTATGTGATTATGACACATGTCACTATCGCATGCAATCTTGACTATTTGACTTTAAAACATGTCACTAGATCCTTCTCCAGTTAGATTAAAATCTCATAATTATATCTGTGATTTGATTAAATGCTAGACATATATCTCATCTTGAAAATTTGGCTAGGTATAGAAACCTAGTGAACACTCTTGAACTCTATTTTAGAAGCCAATTTTGCACCTTAATAAGTTTTACTAAGCTCATCCTCATGACCTAAAATTTGAACCATATGATAAAATTCCATATGATAATACATCCTTGTATCAAACTAGTCTTTAAACCTTCACACATATGAAATATAATGTCATCAATCTCCTCACTCAACTTTATCTATCAAGATAACTACTTGAACCTAGATCTTCATATTACTTCTCTGATTAAATCCGTTCACTTCTATAATCACTCCAAGAACTCATAACACACAATAGTTTCTATGAAACATTTTCATATCATCAATATCATCCATCAATTTCCTCACTAATTAAAAAAACATTGAAGCACACTTTATCATTGTCATTCTAGCACATATGACACCTCATCAACATCCTTGGTCACCTTAGAGACATAATTGATAAACCTCCAACAATATCCCCCTTTTTCATTGATGTCAAACATCAATACAAAGATTATGATCATACTATGTTTCTCTCTTCAAGCGCTTTCTCCGCCTTTGACATAATGACAAAGTAGGCTCAACTCCTGATCCTGTAGACTTGAAAAGACTTTAAGGACCAATAATAGGAAATGACCACCTCTGAGAGATGATATAGACTCCCATTAATCATTGTGCATATATATGATTACCTTGAGCTTCTCCAACATGCTCCATGACTACACTCTTCTTTGATCATACTCTACTCTATGAAGAAAAAACACACATGAACACCAGAAATTACTTGAACTCACTTTAAAAAATATTAAGAGGGACTCCCCCTAAGTCACCTGAGCTTAGGCATCCTTTGAGCACCTTCAGACCATCTCCAATCATGATGAAACAACACACTTGCCTTCATAACTTTTTACTTAAATCTACCCCCATGATTATCAGTAGATGAACAAGCCAATATTCAAATAGGAAAGATACACAAAAACAACTAATAAACTCATTCAAGAACAACCATACCTTTGTCATTTGGAAAAAATGACCAAAAACTTCTTTTCTTCTCACTAGCCTTGCTTAGAGGCCTAATAGCCCTACCTAAACATTGAAACACCCATAAATTTATTTGTAGATGCCCTCATGACTTGAAATTCCATATCTAAAGCATTCTCATATGTCTCCTCATGCATGCTAAAAAGAAACACTTAGCCCTTCCTCTGTAACATACTTCTTTCACAAACATACTAGCCAATTAGTCCTCCATTTTCACAGATCCTCCTCCATGGAACCAACCATGCACTTCTAAAATACTGTGAAAAGAATTTTTAATCACCCATTTGGCCATTTCAATTGATTAACTAGTGTCAGACCTCAACTCATTAGTAAAACCACTTTTTCAACAAAGGCAAAAACACTAGGTTTATAAAATAAAAATGGTCAACATATTATCTTCTAGTCAATGCCATCACTTGAAACTTCTTCCACACTTGTAGGTCACCAATACACACTTCTAAACCAACTTTTGAGCTTAGAATCCTTTAGGAATCCATAATTCATATAACATGGTTTTTAACCTACATACCCTTAAACACAAAGTAGGAAACCTGAGAGCAAATAAAATTCTCCAATTACACACAAAAGACCTTCAAGGCTTTAAACCACCGAGATCACATCTAAATAAATTCATCACACCTTTCTATGCCACTAAGACACCTTAACAACTTTCAATTCTTAAAATGACACTTGGAAACCTCCATACATAGCCTGCATACTTTCTATGCAAAAGAATATGTTGACAACTCATCATCCTTGATTTCATACCTTTAAATAAGCTACTCCACTTAATCTAATGAAGCATACCAAACAAAAAAATCTTATTGAACTGAATCATCTCATAAATTCTTCCCCTTAGATCATGACCACATATACAACCAAGATCTACTCCTTGACACATCTTGTTCACAAGAAACATGTCCAAACATCATACCATACTCAAGACACCTGAGTTAAATCTCCTCAAATCTATACCAATCTCTAAACTTCTAGGGCCCACAAGTCCTCTCTCAAGATTCACCATACTACTCATCAGAACAACAAAAATAAACATAATGCAGATTAAATAATCTGGAACCAAGCTCCCAAGTACTTTCAAGTCACTACACCAAATCAAACTACCTCAAAAGATCAACTATGGATGAAATTTAATTGCATCCATACCTTTTTTCTACTGTAACTCAACTTCACAATCTTATCCCTTAAATACCTCTATTTACACCAAGGACTGCCTCTTGCATATCATAACATAACTCCTTATGAACTAAATCAACACAAAGGAACACACAACCATACTTTATTTTTCATACCTCAAACTGATATAGAAACTCACCTTGATGCATTTATCGTCATGAAACACTAGCCAAAATCCAAAAAACATCTACACAAATTATATTTAGATGACCCACTTACACCTTGAAGCCTAGAGAGAGATACCCTTTTTTGGCATAGTGAGACTAAAAGTCCCAAAAATCAAGAGACTCCTATATCTACATACTCTCATTTGACTTGTAGTCTTACCTCATCATCAAATTGAATTTGAATGGATTCTTGAATTCATTATTTATTTCATACTTGTCAATAAATGCAAATATAAAAACTTTTGAATTTCTTTCATGTCTATCATGGCAAACAAACCATATTTGGTCTCATTTTAACCTCTCCTAATAGGCTTAGGTTTTCATAACCATTTGTAACCTCTTTCTTGCACACTAGGATCTCCATACACCTTTTTTTTATTTTATAACTCATTCAACCTATTCTTGCAATACCTAGCAATGTGAACAACTCTATGACATCTAAAATAAACAAGATTGTTCATACCATTTGCTTGATGATGATTGTGATTTTTCTTTGATTGATTTCTTCTTCTTACATAGTCCTTTGCCCTATGACCAACAATATGACAAACAAAAAAAAATCCATAAAATATTTTTCATACCTTGAAGCATTTGGTTGTCTGATCTGACTTACTCTTGAAGACCTTTGATCATATTCCTAATTTTATAGTTCCTCTTCTTTTTCTCTTTCAGTTCACCAAGTGTAGACACTAGAAATATGCACCCCTATACTTATGAATGTCAAAATACCCCTAGACCTACCCTAGGACACCCTTGGGACCAACCTACACCTATCAAGATTAAACTAACTAATTTTCACTTAGTTTCACCTAACTGAATAACCCTGACCTTCAAGACCTTATCTCTGTGGACCCTAACCATCGATGTTCAAGATCCACCTTTTAGCCAAGATCATGCAAGCTCCACTGACCCATTTCTAAATATAACCTTGTCTAATTTGTTTTGTGATCCTTTTCATGCACAAATTATATTTAGATGACCCACTTACACCTTCACTTCTACATCTTGTTTGTGACTATAAGAGAGAGAGGTCTAGGAGGTCAAATCCATCTACAATCATTATCAGGAGCTTAGGCATTCAAGAGTTTTATTTTGTAGGTTAATCAATGTCATTAACATTATCAAGAATTATCAACCATCTTATTAAGATCCAACTCACCATCACCTCTCAACCAAGCTTCTAGGTACCATTACTTTGTTAGAATCAAGCTAGAGTCCACCAATAGGTTAACTACATCAACCACCCATCTAACCAACTTTTGGTAAGACATGTACTTGTTTGTCAATATTCATGTGCTTTAATTCCATTTCACAATCAAACCAACCCTTTCCCAACTCTTTAAATTAATCTATGGAATCTTATCATTTATTTGTTGATCAAACCCAAAAATGCATAGTCAATCACCGATGATTAGACCTTAACCATCGATGGTTAGGCATAACTGTCGATGGTCACCCTAACTGTCGATGGTCACCTATGGTAGAAAAACTAGTAACCTATTTTCACCCACCTACACCCAACCAAATCCAATTTTCTATGTTTTTGACCACTCATAGAGCTTTTTAATATTTTTTGAAACATACCCCAACCCTATAGCACTAGTATTAATTAGTTTATCACTAATTTGATCATTTCTAGTCTATTTTCTTAGAAAGCATTCTTGTGTTCAATTTTAGTAATCTTCTTTAATTAATGCAAGTACCTTATTTCTAGTTTTATGAACTTAATTTTTTTAAATGTGTGAATTGATAGCCCCTAAGGAAGCTCTAGCTTCTATGATCTAGCTCTCACTAGGCAATCCACCCAACTATCTATCTAACAAACAAGTTTGCTTTAGTTCTTTCTTATCTGTAGGTCTTCCTCCCAAGCCAAAGAGGAGATCTTCACAATCTTATGATTTAATACACATAAAAATAAATAGGTTTTTCAACCATACCCGTATCAAGTTTCTTTTCTCACTTCCTTAGAACTTAAGTGAAATTTACATGAAACATTATGGCATGACCGATGGGACCTAGAGTCTTTACTCACATTTTCTTTGCATTTTTATAATCTTCTCTCTATTTATGCTCATAATTGAAACTAAAATTTCTTTTGGGCTTAAAATCAACTACATCCATTTCTTTATTTTAACATTAGCTCACTTTGGATTAAAGTGCAGTAATCTTATCGTAGCATCACTTTTGTTGCACACACTAGCCATACCACTTTCATCAATCAAACATCAAAACAATTTGAGACAAGTCTCAACTAGGATTTCATCACCTAGTGATCACCTTACCCATTCGTGACAATCCTACTTAGAGGTCATTACCAAGGGGAGAACCAACTTAGCTTTCTGATTGAGTATAAACTCTAGATATCAATATATATTGGTTAAGCACCCAAAACCCTTATCACTACAGGACTGTGAAGTAAGGGGGTAGGCCCCAATACCAAGACATGTATTGATTCCAATACAGATTCTTTTGAGCACCTAAACAACTTGAAACCATCCATAGACTACTTCTATAGTACCTGATCTATAAGCCAACTTCTATCACATAAACTAAAGCATAAGCCAAAACTGAGATTAAAACTAACCTTTAGGCCTAACGTACTTCATAGTTTGTATCTTGATTTCCTTGATCATTTTCTTGTCTTCTTCTTGTTTGATTCATGAGTTTGTTCTTATTTTTTCTCCCCTTTTTCTTTATGGTTCTCACTTTTCAGCAATGAAGAGACCTAGTAGAGCAAAACTCATCACTTAAATCAACCTCTTCTACCTCCTCATCTATGGGGTACATCTCTGAGGTAGAAGATTCACCTCATCCATTGAGAATCCCTATGTTTCCTTAGGTATTTCCCCAAGGAGACATGGATTTTACCACTTTTTTAAATAACAATCCAATTTCCCTTTAGCACTATCTTAACACCTCCCCTCACCATATCCTAGTTTCAACTCCACCTCTGGATCCTCCTTATGGCATGCCATCCCACCTTATGAAGGGTATTCATATTGCCATGATCACCACCAAGGTATCTTCATCTAATAACCCCTTTGATGCTACAATTAAAAACCAACCTATCCAACCAACTGCTACCTTACACCTTTTAACCCTACTAATGACTCCTCTACCTTTGGGACAACCCAACCATTGACCCATCATATTCCACTTGTTGTTGGAGTACCCACCATTGGCACTACCAACCTCTCCTCTATCAAACCTAACCCATCAGTCAATACCCCTTTACAAAGATCACTACCTCACCTCTTGTCACCAACCCAACTACCACCCATGTCCAATCTATAGGGACTCTTTAGCAATTACCCATTGCACCCAATCTAGGATACATCTCTAACCCACAAGGGTGTGTACCCACTACCCAACCACCATCATCCACCTACCCTACCCAACCTCTAGCATCCACATTCCAATATGTGGCAACCTCTCAACTGCCAAACAATTACCAATATGTTACCCAACCTCAACCATAATATTAGCCTTATAATCCTTTTGGTGCAGCACCTCAAACTGACCTAATGAAAATGATCATAAACAAGATGACCAACCTTGATTCATCCATTTTAGGGGCTCATAACATCCTATCATATGATTATATCTTTAATCAACCTATTCATCCTTCTATCCCCATCAGACCTTACCCTCCTCAATGGGAGCTTTCAAAATCTATCAAATTTCAAAGCAAGGAGGACCCCCAGCAACACCTTATGGATTTCAGGCATGCATGTTACATGATTAATTATAATGATTCCCTTCTCCTTTGAACCTTCCCCATGTCTTTATCCATCCCAACACTCGACTGGTATAGTGCCCTCACTAGACATTCCATCTTTTCTTTCACCCAACAAGCATAAATCTTCTTAGATCACTTTTCCATTAACATTTCCAAGAAGGTCTCTATCACGGACCTCTATTCTATCAAGAAATTAAATTATGAGTCCATTGCTAATTTTTTTTCCCATTGGAGAAGCATGATTAATTTTCTTTCATTTTCTCAACCTCAGCCTAAACTTATAGAACTTTTCACTTGAGCATGTGCCAAACATATATCTTCTACACTGTGTGTCCAAAGCTTTAGAACTTTTGATGAGGCTTTTACCATGGCACGCAATCTAGAAACCTAGTCCATGGATGAGGGTAAATTGAAGTTATGAAAAAAGAACTCTACATTCAATACCAATGAAACCTCTTCCTCTAAACTAGGCAACCAAGATAATACCAGAACCAAGACTAGGGGAACTGTGAATGCCATCATCCTTAAAACTGCCGCTCCACCCAATATCAATCAACAAAATTATCCCATTACCTCTAACCAAAATACAAGGAACCCAAACTGATGCAACCAAAAATAATTCACTCCACTTGGAGAATCTTATACCTCAGTTCTAGAGAAGCTATTGAAATCTAACCTTATACAACTTCCACCCATCAAACCTCCCCAGTAGTTGGATTCTTCTCATCCATCACTTGTTTGGTACAAAGAGAATGACCTCTATGTTTTTCATCAAGTAATTGCACATGATGTTAATAGATGTAATACTTTCAATAATGTTGTTCAGAGTCTTATCGATAAAGGGGAAATCATGTTTTATAATCCTAATGCCCCTAAAAATCAAGCTCTTGACATCTTCAAGAAACTTTTTCCCAACCATGCCCCTGTTAAAGCTAAGGACAAATAAGCTAAATCTTTTCATGGTGCCCACATAGTCAATATGGTCCTTGATTTACCTATCATCTAACCTACCTACTTTTCCCCCACTTCATCTACTAAGGTGGTGAAGTCACTTTCCCTTCCTTTGGAGGCCCAAACCAAGGAGGTTATTTTTTCCTTAACTTCAATCATAGAATATTTGGAATCATCAAGCACCCCTTTGGATAGCCAACCTAAACAAACAACCATTCCTAGTCCACCATCTCCCATAACTATGGACCAAGCCACAACTATGGACATCATGCCTAGGGGAGAAAAATTTTCACAAACACCCCTCATGGAGTGGCCACCCATCTTGAACTTACCTCCCTTGTTTGAGGAAATGAACAAGGCTATCAATCCTCCTCCTCAACCCATAGGTTTCTCCTTGGCACCCACTACCATAGAAGCCATACTAGTATACAAACCTTTTTCCAAACTCATTCAAAAGTTAGGTATGGCTACAAAACCAAACATGGATCTAACCACTTTATAGTAATAGTTAGGGATTCCCTCTATCAACAAACCTAAACCTTATCACATGCATTTAATAAACCAATGCATCATCTCTCCACCACCTCTTAAACCAATATGAACTTCTACCAACCCCCCACCTTCTCATTTAACCAAAATAGCTACCACATCACCAACCAAACCTTTCAAAACTCTTGGTGCCTTCCCTACTTAGAGTTTGGTTCACCCATCCTTGAAATTAGACTTAAGTTCACCCAAGCCTATACCTAGGTATTAACCCACACCAACTAAGAGGACAAAAACATTGAAGGGATGTATGACTAAGATTCTACCTCTCTCTACCTTTCCCTCTATCTTAGGGCCTTGCCCTTCCACTTTTCTTAAAAAATAACCCCCTTTAACATATGTCACCCACTACTATTGATTACACCATCCCACTTATTATTTGATGCATCAATCCTTCCCAAATTACCAATAGTTAGACCATAAAACTCGACCACCCCAACTACCAACATACCCAGACCAAAACCATCAATTAGAAAAACCACCTTACCCAAACCATCTCTCACTAAACCTATTGCCACCAACATGCCCATCTTACCAACCCAAACCACAATCCCTAAACATTTCTTACCTCTATTAAAATCCTATATGACCATTCTTCAAAGATTATTATAGACCTTCTGCCTCACATTACCTTCTATCAAACCTTTTGATCCTCTCAATTTTAAGCTAACTTAGTATAATGACCATCAAATTTGGTCTTATCACAAGACACCTAGGCATGACACAAAGAATTACAAAGCTCTTCAGGTCACTAACCACCAAATCTATGATGAGGATGATCTTTTAGTAGATGACATTCCATTTATTCCTCCACCACTACACCTAACAGCCAGTCACCAACACATTCCAAATCCCCCACTCTCACCTCATAGTGATGGAGAATCCACCCAACCCCCCATCACACCTTATCCCTCTATCCACACCATTAATGTGGTCACATGATTGAAAAAAAAGGATAACATGAAGGCCAAAGTGTCCATTCCATGGGTGTACCCACTAACTCACCCTAAACCAAACTAGACCCAAACCTCCATGTCTATAGGTAAGCCCAAAGTTACCATCTTTGGCACTTCAGAAGCTAACCTCTCTGAATCCATTAGAAGGTCCATCCTTAAAAAACTTCACCAGACCCCAACTAAGATGAGCCTCTATGAGCTCATTTCTACCTCACCTCACCATCATTAGGCCATGATCGAGGCTATATAATCCATTAAGGTTAGACCAAGAGACTCTCAGCCTATAGAGGCATTCATCAACACTCTTTATCTCTCTACCCTTATTACCTTTGAGGACTCAAAGATACCTCTTATACACCCTAAATACCTAAATCCTCCTCTTTTTATTACATCCCATATCAACCAAACTTGCATCAAATGGGTTATGATCAATAGGGGAGTCAATATCAACATCATCTCTTCCCATGCCATTGATCAACTTAAGCTATCAGACAATATCATGTAAAAAACTTTAATTGTCCTTATATCCTTTAATGACACTATGACCACTAGCTTGGGAACCATTATCTTTCATATTTGGTTAACCCTCGCATGCTTCCCAAACTCTTTTATATGGTCAAAGGTGAATTCTAGTACAATGTTTTACTAAGGAGACCTTGGATCCAGTCCATGGGTTGTGTACCTTCCACCCTTCATTATTATGTCAAGTTTGAACATGAAGGTCAAGTTGTTACCATACAAGTTGACCTTATCCCTTTTACAGCATGTTATATGACCTACAAACGTTATTACATTCTCCTACCTCCATCTAAAGCACTACAAACAACCACCATCAAGCCCTCACCCATGAAAGCTAAAGCCATTACTTCCCCTTCCACTAAGGCATATACTAGTTTATCTATCCCCATGGACCAGATACCCATCATTGATCATTTAGAACCCACCTTTCAATGCCTTACCCTTGGGTAATACTGCCTCATCACCCTTAACACCTTCTAAACTCCTTAAGAATATGGAAGGCTCAACCACCAACTAGGTTATGACCCCAACATTGGAGTCATTACCACCTTGGGTCCTCTAAGATATCAAACCCACTTTATCTACGAGGTAATTGATAAGCCACTTAACATTTCCACCACTCCCTCTCCACCTTAACCATTCACCTTCACCTTCTCTTATTTGGACAACCTAGACTTCACTAAAGTATACCTTCATTAGTGTGCCTAGAAGGGATTTGGTTTAGGATGATATAAGCACAACCCACACACATTGACCTTGATTGAGACCCAAAAGCTTCATGATAATCATAGCATTAGCTTCATTCTACCCAATACAAAGAAAGGAAAATAAGCTACCCCTACCATTATTGAAGAAGAGACCCCTTCCTCACTAGCACCCCCTCCACCTATGGGTGAGGATGAGGACATCATCCCACCTAACTTTATTTTTTTCCATAAACATGTTACCCTTGACCCCCTAACTTATCAAAAATAAAGGGCACTTGTATCTATCCCTATAGTCCATCCTAAACTGGTAGGAGAAGACTTTCCTACCATTCACACTGTCCAGTGCCAGGATGATGATTCCATTCTCACTAATTCCTCCATCCAAAAATCTTTATCTCCAGAGACCTAAACTAGGTTGAATGAACCCACCATGTATATTGACATAGGCACTCTGGACAACCCCCATGTTGTCAAACTAGGCCAAACTCTCACCCGTATAAAACTATAGGACTTTTATACCTTCCTCTAGGATTGTTGTATTGCATTTTCCTAATCATATGTTCACATGCCTAGTATTTACTTAGCCATTACCACCCAAAACATTTTGACTAATGGTAATTCCAAGCCTATCAGATAGAAACTTCACTGCATGCATCCTTGCATAGCTCTCCTTGTCAAAGAAGAGCTCTAATGCCTCCTTTATGTCAAATTTATTTAACCCATTGAAAATCCTTAGTGGGTTTCAAACATCATGCCTATCATGAAAGCCATATGGGGACTATGTATCTATGTGGACTTTTGTGACCTCAACCTCACATACTTGAAGGATGACTTTCCTCTAACTATCATTGACCAACTTATTGATCTCATAGTAGGCTATGAGATGTTATCACTCATGGATGGATTCTCAAGTTATAATCTGATTTTGATTTCCCCTAAAGATCAAAAAAAAAATTCCTTTATCACCCCATGGGGGACATTCTATTACAGAGTCATGCCCTTCAATCTTAAGAATGTTGGTGCAACCTACTAATGTGCCATGACCTACATCTTTCATGACCTTATCCATACAATCATCGAAGACTATGTGGATGACCTTTTCAAAAAGTCCAAACTTCACCAAGACCACTTGACTATTCTCAAGATTATCTTTGAGTAACTTATCCATTATCATGTCTACCTCAATCCCAAGAAATGTATTTTGGGGTCTTATCAAGCAAACTCTTAGGCTTCATCATTTCCCTTTGAGGAATCAAGGTTGACCTAGCCAAGATCAAATCTATCCTTGAGATGCTACCTCCAATCAATCTTAATCAACTCCATAGTTTATAAGGGAAACTCCAATCCATTCACTATTTTAACTCCCAACTCTCTAATCAGTATCAACCCTTCTACCACCTCTTGAAAAAGGACATCTCGTTTAAGTGGAATGTGGATTGTCAAAAGGCCTTCAATGCACTCAAAGAGTACCTTCTATCTCCACCTATCCTCACACCTCCTAAGGATGACCAACCTTTCTACATTTATATCTATACCATTAACCATTCCCTAGGGGTAATGCTCACCCATCGGGATGAACAACATAAAGAGTAAGCCATTTATTACATTAGTTGCACACTTGTTGAATACAAGACTTGGTATAAACATATTGAGAAACTATTTTTGGCTCTAGTCTTTATGGCCACCAAACTTTGCCACTACTTTCTCAACCAAAAAACTATTTTCATAACTAATACTGACCCACTCAGGTATATGTTTGCAAACCATACCAAAACTAATGTATGGATAAGTGGATCATGGTTTTAGCTAAGTTTGACCTTGAGTTCTTCCATCATAAATAAATCAAGGGGCAAGTCATTGCTGACCAATTGGTTGATGCACCCCTAAAAAATAACCAACCTCTCCCTCTTGATTTTCTATATGAGTCTATCACAAGCTTATTTTAAACAGATTTCACCAATCAACTAACCATGTTTTTTTATGGTTTCAAATGTTAGTAGAGTGGGGTAGCTAGTATCATCCTTATCCCCCTTGTTGGTGAACCACTTTTTTCATCTTTTAAACTCAACTTCAAATGTAACAATAATGTGGTTGAGTATGAAGCCCTAGTAATAGGTCTCCAAACTACCTTAGCCTTGGGAGTCAGAACAATCGATATCTTTGGTGAATCCCAACTTGTGGTCAACCAAGTTAATGACATTTACTAGTATAAGAATGAGATGATGAAACTATATAGACAATTAGTTATATAACTCTTAGCATCATTCTAACACTACCATATTCAAACAAACCTACAATCTACTAACAAGTTCATTGAAACCATGGCTTCTCTTGCCTTGCAAAACCCATCAAAACCCTTGAACTCCAAAATTTCAATCATTTTCCATCACCTCACTGAACCTTCTTACACCAAATCAGACACTCCAACTATTTTTAGTGTGGAAAAGATTTTGCCTGACCTTTGGTATCAGTAAACCTTCGACTACCTTCACCTTGGCATAGTTCCCTTTGACATCTTTAGGAATGCCCATTAGGCATTTATTCAGATCACCTCTTGTTACACCATTATGGGAGGAATTCTTTACAAACATGGTTTTGATGGCCTCTTATTCTATTGCCTTCATGGTCTAAAAGCCTCTCATGCTATCAAGGAAACACATTATGATGTCTATGGGGGACACTTTAGAGGACATGTTATGGCTAAGCGCGTCCTCTACTTGGGCTATTATTGACCCAATTATGTGAAGAAATGTGTCAATTGTCCATAACATGCTAATTTACATCATGCACCTAGAAAAAGTCTTCTCATTTATATAGACTTTTGGCCCTTTTCACAATGGTGTCTAGACCTTATCGATAAAATCAACCCCCACTCTTCATAAAAACATCATTCTATCATTACCGTGACTGAATATTTTACCAAATGGGTAGAAACTATTCCCCTTGTCTTGACAAAATCTTAAAATATTATCAAATTTATTACCCATCACATCATCTATCATTTTAGTTTTCCCCATAAGATCATCATTGATAATGGCAAATCCTTCAAAAAAAAACAAATTTAAGGTCTTTGTGATGTATTTGGCATTAAACTTAGTTTCTCATCACCTTATCACCCACAAGCAAATGGACAATCAAAAGCCTCTAACAAAACCCTTAACAACATGCTTACTAAAATGGTAAATGCCTCAAGTTGGGATTGGCACTTACATCCCTTTTGCCTTATGGGCATATTGTACTAACATTTGAATCCCTAATGGTGTTACACCTTTTACACTCATATTTGAAGCTGAGATTATATTGCCTCTTAAAATCCAAATACCTTCTCTTTGCATATCTTTACATGATCTTATTTTAGAAGGTGACTATCATCAAGAATGTCTAGCTCAACTTGAACTATTTGATGAGCATCATTTGTCCACCCTTTCTCATCTTCATGTCTATCAATAATGAAAAAAATGTGACTATAAAAAACACCTAAAATTATAATAATTTAACATAAGAGATCTTGTCCTCAAGGAAAATCAACATGTAACTAGTATGGAAAAAAGCAATAGGGGCAAATTTGCTTTCAATTGGCTTGGACCCTATATCATAACCCATAAGTATGGATCAAGAGCTTATTGTTTATCCTCCCTTGAAGGCAAACCATAACATGATCCTCTCAATACTTCCCATCTACATCCTTTTTATTATTAAATAGGGATCATAATTATCATTTGTCTAACTTAAGCTTATCCCTTGCAACCACATTCATTTCCATCTTTTTAGGGGCAACCAACTAAAACTGAATCATGTGATATTCCATCATAGTTATAGCCTAATATTGAACTATGGGTACCAAACCTTTATCCATGGCATGATTCTCATAGTATTTCCCATCTCTTTGAGATCAGTTCTTATGGTCATTGTCACCTATACCTCTTTTTTACCTATTAAACCTTCATGTCAGCTTAATTTTGCCTTCATAAAGATAATCCATTAAGCATGTATAAGAAAATATATGTAAAATCAAACAAAAGTAAAATTAATGTCAAAATTCAAAATCAAATCATGGGTCATCCCTAGCATTTATAGAATTCCCCCTTGAAGGATAGTTATTAAAAAAGCATGTGAAATTACCAAACGTAAGGTGGACTGCTCCCTTAAAAGATAGTTATAAAAAGCATTTGAACTATGCACATAAACTTAGACCACTCCCTTGAAGGAGGATTGAGTAAATAATTCGTCAAAATCTATCAATTTTTTAGAAGCTTCCTGCATCGATCAGCTTCCCTAACCCTAAAAGCAAAATCAAAATAGCAAAAACCCACAAGCAAAAGTAAAAGAATTTTGGAAGCCACAATCGGATCTCATAAAATAAATAATCTTGGAAAGCCACAATTGGCTCTCCTTAGTAGAATTCCCACATAAATTAGTCTAAACTTTATATATGGACATAGACTTATTTATACTGCCTCTTTGGAAACTTACAGAAAAGGCATCCTAGTCTCACTAACGGTTCCAATTTTGCCCATTTTCCTTTTACATATCATATGCATAAGACTATGAGATTACTTGACACCATGTGATCAAGATACCTGTTTATTGACCTAAGCATGCTAATGTGAAGCATCTGAAAGGCTTCTCTTCACTAACCCAATCCAACTTTGGATTTTGAATCAGTCCTTACCAATGAAAAGGTATCATGTTCATTTTCTTATCTTTTATCAGTTCATGTGGATATACCTCTCATGATTCTTATCACTTTCCTACACATCTAGTTTGTTACCTACTTACTTCATGTATTTTCATCTTTAATCATATTCACATTCTACCTCTCTGATCATGAAAAACAAACATCACATCAAAAGCATAAACATTATCAATTGTGTTAACAAGCAACACCATCTATCTCTCCATGTGCTAAACACAATGTAAGCATATCATAATAGACCATAAACATCAATCTATCCATTTATAATTATCACATCATATGAGCCTATAAGCATATCATTACACCAATATAAGCATAAACCAAATCAATGAGCAAGACATCATAGCATATACCATTTACCATTCCATCCATATGACCATAAATAAAACCATTACATTATCCTATAACATACATCCATCAATAACACATCCTATCATATCCATGAACAAAACCACATCATAGCTATCTTTCTATCATCACATGCCAACACTACTAACTAGAACACTAATATCAAACACCACAAGTCAAGAACCATAAGCCATAACCATAATCATAAACATAAGGACCACATGAACCATAAGCATCCATCATATATGCCATCAAAAACCATACATCATATACATTGAATCATCAAAAAATAATACATGTAACAATGTATCAGCTCTCTACAAAAAATATGCATCTCACTACATCGATGTATAGGTTGGTATCAAAATAATGTATCTAACCATAGTCATGGGCCTTCACTACTACCACTGGCCCCATCTGTGCTTACACTTGCACCTGGTGGTGGTCCCCCTAGGACCCTTTCCTGACCTACTATAGAAGCCCACTAACCTAGAGTAGTTATCAATGGCCCACTGACCAAACTTGCTCTATACTCTGCATACCTCATAGCTTGGGGTAGCTAGTCTAATACCATTACCTCAAAATTTCTAAGCTCCACCATGGTAGTTAGATAGCATACTTGAGTCAAAGTGTCTAGTGTCCCTCTTGTTATTATTGTACCTAATCTATCCCTCTATCTGAGTAGGTCTCTCTTACCTATAACGATGGTGAGTTGACCTTGAAATATAGTGATATAGCCCTATGGTGTAGCCACCTATCCCTAAAACACTTATATCTAAGCCTGGGACATAGATAATGTCACCCCTACCTATCCATATTAGTCAGCTAGATCTATAGCCATCAAACCCACCCCTATATCATCTCTATCAATGTATGCCACTACATAGATTAGCTGGTACCTATCCATATAACCATTTATGTACCCTACATCAACCATAGGATCCTTAATATGAAGCTCCTCAAAACCACCATCTAAAACTATCTGAGTAGGTTGGGGCACCAAATACTAAACCTTTAAGTCCTACCTCCTGTACGATGGATGTGAACCTAGTATACCCTATATCAATCCAAACTAGTTCCACACCTAATCGAATGGAATCAACTCAACCTCACCCTCTTGTTATCCCACTATCTACCTATAACTCTACATAGAAAGGTTCTAGCTCCTATAGCCTAACCAGATGGGAAACTATAGATATGGCCTCCAAGTGATGTCCCTAGCTACCAATGCACCTAGTGTATCTCTGAACCAATTGACATCATGTGCTCCACCTCCTACCCCTGATGTAACCACATCATCCCTCCATCTCATGAATTTTATAGGGAACTCAAGTTGTGTGTACCCTACCCATGATAATCCCATCAGTCTCAACACTTGGATGTGCTCATAAGCCCAGTAATGAAGAACTAGGCCCACATTGATACCATCTCTCCTATGGTGTCTGAATCCCCATAGCTCCCTATAATATGAACTAAAAAAACATGGATCTAGACAAACACTATCCTCCTAAGAAATAACTCTACCAAAATAGATAGAAATACATACAAAAACCTCTCACTAATAGAATCTGGGATCCCAAAGCAAGTAACAATAATCATCAGCATCATTATCAATCTCTTATCCTCTAGAGCCCTCTCATATAATATTGTATAGATAAACCCCCTAGAATGCCACTAGACCTGATCACTATTATCTCCATATAGATACTCAACATACTCATCCTATTCTTTTTGCTCTATCTAGTTTATCACCTAACCACATAGCGGGAACTAAGTGATCCTATGTACATCCTCTAGGAGAATAGTCATCTCCTTAGTTGATAAGAAGAAGGTATTATTAGTAGGATCCCATCTCTCGATGAGTGATACTATCATCAATGCATCCCTAGGAACATGCTAATAGTGCATCATCACTCCTAACCCTACCTCTTATGCACCTAATCAGTCACTGTCATTACCTTAAGAAGCATAGGGAAGATGCATGATACATGATCACACATTTGGATATGCTCCCAAACCTACACCCAATCGCAAATCTTGACTTAGACCCTAACTAGTATCATCTACCCTATCTTTTAAATGCACCTTAATGCTAATATATTTGACCTAACCATAACCATAACCCATTTACCCCTTACACCTAACCTATTTGACCATAATTTAAGCCTAACCACTTATCTTAACCCTAAAACCTAAATACCATACCTAAGCCCTAAATAATTTTAAAAACCTTGCCCTATCTTAGCTAACTGTTAGTGGTCATGTTGATCACTGACAGTTGGGGACCCTTAGTTCCTAGGGTATCGACCATCAATGGTCACATATGGGCATTCCATGGTCAGAATACCCAAAACCCCTAAGGCCCAAAACACTAAGCAAACTTGAAATATGCTAGCCTACACACCCTACCCAGCCAATGTGTTATCTAATCACCTTACCTACCTTATCAATCTAAAACTCTACCCAACATTTTAACTAATACCTCCAAAAATCCTACATAGGGCATACAGGCCAAAAACAACAATTTCCACACCTACCCAACCCAAACAAATTTAAAAAAGCAAAATCAAACTACACTACCAATTTAAATGCACCCCCTACCTCATTCTATGATCTCCTCCATGGTATGAGCCTATGAGTAGGTTCTTGACCATGTCCTTATGCTCCCTACATCCTAGACCCACATAATCACCCACATACTTCTGGCCAATAAGTAACACCCACTCAGCAAATGCCTTCCTCACTAGAGCTTGGTCAAACATAGTGAAACACTAACAATGACAAAATAACTTTTGTTTTTTAATTTTACCCCCTAGATTTTTAGGGTTTCCCATGACCATCAATTATCATGGTGATCATCGATAGTCACCTTCTAGGGACCCTGATCGTTGATCATTAGGAAACCCTTTAAACACCCAATTCCACTTTTTACCTATCCCCTACCAAATCCTAGCTTAACCACACTAGGCTCTTGCCTACTTTGGAGATGCCTTTCTCCCACCAACTTGAAAACCTCATCACCTTGATATTAGTCTATTTTGGCCCATTTGGCATGCAATTTATTTAAACTTACTACCTGGTCCTTTTACCATAGTGACAATATTTATGTTAACATTATGTATTTTGTGCCACCTCACACATACCAACCTATTTTTGTCTCATCAGGAGCACTTCCTACCTCAAATACCCATGACACAAGACCCATTTTTGTTTTCCATGAGAGTAATTCCTACCTTAGATACCCACTAAAAACATGAACATCACTTAGGAGACTTGAATTTATGAGTGTTCCCAGTCATCGTGCCTATAGGTGGTCATGTGGTTCACTTATCACTTACCTTACTTAGCACCAACCCTTATTTTTTTACCAACTATGGTAGCCTAGTCTATGTGTGATCTTGGCTATCATACCTTTTGTTTCATTTTGTGTGCAAGTTTTCATCTCAAATGCTCAACCTCATGTTACCACCTCATGACTAACCATCTACCATTTATCAAACCCTGACCTTACTTCTATTTTCATTCATCAAATCTCAATTTGAGGGGAAATACCTCTTCCCACTCTTGAGTCAACTAGACCCTTGAACCATACTTCATTTTTTTTGTAGCTCGTCACACAAGCCACATAACAAAAAGGGGCAAAATGTAGACATTGAAAATCTAGACATCTACACTTATAAATGTCAAAATACCCCTAGACCTACCCTAAGACCCCCTTGGGACCAACCTATACCTCTCAAGGTTTAAAATAACTAATTTACACTCAATTTCACCTAACTAAATAACCCTAACCTTTAGGACCCTATACCTATGGACCCTGACCATCGATGGTCAGGGTGACCATCAATGATCAGCCTTGGAAACCACTAACTATCAATGGTCAAGATCCACCTTTTAACCAAGATCATGCAAGCTTTACTAACCCATTTCTAAATATAACCTTGTCTAATTTATGTTATGAGCCTTTACATACACAAATTATATTTAGATGACACACTTACACTTTCACTTCCACCTCTTGCTTGTGCCTATAAGAGAGAGAGGTCTGAGAGGTCAAATCTATCTATAATAATTATCAGGAGCTTAGGCATTTAGGATTTTTCTTTTGTAGGTCAATCAATGACATCAATGTTATCAAGCATTATCAGCCATCTTATTGAGAACCATCTCACCATCACCTCTCAACCAAGATTCCAAGTACCATTATTCTACTAGAATTAAGTTAGATTCCACCAATAGACTAACTACATCAACCACCCATCTAGCCAAATTTTGGTAAGACATGTACTTGTTTGTCAATATTCACATGCTTTAATTCCATTTCATAATCAACTTAGCCTTTTCCCAACTCCTAGAATTCATCTATGGAATCCCATCATTTAGTTATTGATAAAACCTAAAAATACATAGTCGACCACTAACAGTCAAACCTCAACCATCAATTGTCAGGCATAACCACCAATGATCACCCCAACTGTCGAGGGTCACCTATGGTAGAAAAACTAGCAACCTATTTCACCCACCTACACTCAACCAAATCTAGTTTTCTATGTTTTTGACCACTAACATACCCTTTTTAGATTTTTTGAAGCATACCCCAACCCCCTATCACTAGTATTAATTAGTTTATCACTAATTTGATCATTTCTAGTCTATTTTCTTAGCAAGCATTCTTGTGTTCATTTTTAATAATCTTCTTTAATTGATGCAAGTACCTCTTTTCTAGTTTCATGAACTTAATTATTTGAAACATTTGTATTGATATCCCCTAAATAATCTCTCACTTTCAAGATCTAGTTATCACGAGGAAATCCACCCAACTACCTATCTAACAAACAATTTTGCTTGAGTACTTTATTATCTGTAGGTCTTCCTCTCAAGCCAAAGAGGAGCTCTTCATAATCTTTTGATTCAACATGTGCACAAACAAATAGGTTTTTCAACCATACCCATATCAATTTTATTTTCTCTCTTCCCTAAAACTTAAGTAAAAATTTACATGAAACACCAAGTGCACCTATTTCTATCTTTTTTTTGTTTTTTCCTAATTTTAAAAAGAAAAACTAATTAAGAGGGTGTGTAAAAAACTTGTAAAAAGATGTGCACATTGAATTATAGGATATGTGAGAGATCTTATTTGTCTTGGGAGGATGACCTAAAAATAAAAAATCACTAAAAATAACTTATTTATTAGAAAAGTAGATGGGTGGATTTCCAAGTATGAGCTAGATCCTAGAAGCGAAAGCTTTCTAGGAGGTTGTCAATCCACCTATTTTAAGCATTTAAGTTTGAGAAATAAAAATTATAGAACTTACATAAAATAGTAAATAACTAAAACTAAAATATCAAATTACCAAATTTTATTAATAAAACCAAATGCTTTACTAAGGCAATTAAAACAAATCAACTAGTGTGATTAATACAAATGCTAAAAATTAATTATCCTAAGGCTGTGGTTTTTGGTTTGGTGAAGTGATAACTATTCAAGAAGATGTGGTTTGGGTGGGTTTGGTAAATGGTTAAGGATATAAATATAAAAGGAGATGAATGTATAAATGGTAAAGAAAGATCCAAGAAGGAAAATGGGCCAATGGTCAAAGAAAAGGGCCAAGAAGGCAAAAGGGATAAAAGTGGGGTAAAGGGAAAAAGGGTTAAGATGGTAAAGAGGATAAGGAAGTGAATGGTCAAGGTTGAAGATGGAAAAGGGAAAAATGATAAATGGTAAAGAGGAATATAAGAGACTATGCTTTAGATTTAAATAAAAGGGAAGGCCAAAGAGATGGAAATGAAATTACAAAACAAGCAAAGTTACATGGAAAAAACTTGAAGATATTGTTGTTGATGTTGTTTGGTGATGGCTTATAATTTTGGTAGAGTTCCATTGATTTGAAATTTTCTCTTGTCCAACATGATGATTACCTCCTTATAAATTCTCCTAAACTTTAAAAATAAATTATTCTACCAAATATTAACCAACTTAACCATGGGTGAAGGGGGAGGGTCATATTTATAGCATTTGTTGTCAAGAAACATGCTAAAAGAGGGAATTGTAGAAATATGGAACCATTTTTTAAGTGGGCTCATAAATTAAAAAGGGTATAAGGATTGTGGGATTCCCACCTTATTTTATTGTCTCCCACCTTGCACATGAGTCTAATTTGTAGTGGAAATCATGCACATGGGCTAAAATGAGGCCAAAGGACATTTCACCAAGCTAATTTGTCTTTTGGTTAAGTGCCCCATGAATTTCATCACCATTATCCATGTGGGTGCATGAGTGGTCATGAAAAAAAATAGAGTGAGATTCCCACTTAGCCAATAGGTCTCCCACTTAGTTGGTTTATCTCTCAACTTTATCAAGAGTCCAAAATGGAGAGGGAATCACACACATGAGCTCACAAGGATCCAAAATACCTTCCACCACTTACTCTCATCTTTTGACTAAGTGCCCCATGTATTTTGGCATCATCCTCCATGTATAAGGACAAAAAAACATGTTTAATGATGGCCCCATGGGGAAAAATGCACCACATTCCAAAGGAGGGGCCCTTTGGTGCTTTATGATGTCATGAGGTACCTTGGAGGTGGGTCTCAGGTGGGGTATGACATCCTGCCTTAAGCCACCTTACTTTCAATCCATGTCACTTGATATATCACCTTCCATGTCATTTTTCATGTCACATGCCATGTCACTTGCCATGTCATCATGAATAGTGAAAGTGGGTCCCATAGTGAATAGTGATAGTGAATAGTGTTTTTAAATAGTGCTATGTGAATAGGAGTATAGTGATTTGGTTCGGTTAAAAAGGGTTGGTTAAGAATTAATAAGGTTTTAGGGGGTCTTTAGGGGGTTTTGAAGTAATTATCCATCAAAACTTTAAGTGTGAAGTTTTCTAGTGTCAATATTTTGCTTTTTTTTGTTATGCCACTTTGAATTAACAAGCTGCAAAACAAAAATGGATCACTTGGTTGAAGGTCAAGATGCCCTGAGTATGGGAGAAGGTGTTCCCCCTCAAACTAAGTGTCGATGAGGTAAAGCAAAATTGGGTGAGTATTTGATAAGTGGTTAGTTAGGAGACACTAGGAGGTGCCATAAGGTAGTTGGGTATTCTAGAAGCAAACATGCACACAAAATATGACTAAGTGTAGTAGCCAAGGTCACACATGAGATAATTTGCCACATTGGTTAATTTTAAATTTAGGTCTAGAGGGATATATGTCAGGGGTAACTGGTCCATAACATTAGTCATAGTTTATTGGGTCATGCCTATCAAGTGATCTAGATAGGGTCGGGGTTGGTTGTAGGTATCCAAGGTAGGAAGTGTTACTACAAAATAGCCCAAATGGTTAGGTCATGAAAAAATGCAACATGGAAATGTTGGTTGGTGTGGTCAAAAATGGCCTCGATAAGGTCATCACAAAGATATGCAATAGTTGGGGTCTAAATGGCTAATGTCAAGGTGGACATGGTTGAGTAGTTAGTTGGTTGGCAAGGGTTTAGGTATGGGGTGGTCGAGCTGACTCCATATGCACTAGGTAAGTAGACATTGCCTACATATTTATATAGATGTGATATCCAATAAAACTTTAGGCCAAATTTAGTTCTTAGTGGAGTTCAGATGGGTTGCCCCAATTCGATATACCACATGGTTAGGTTTGGGTTGATAGTTTGGTAATGGTGAGGTGTCATGGTGTAGATTGGTGAATAGTCACCATAATAATCCCACATACATTAGTAGGAGAAGACACAAATGGTAAGGATAGGATAAATAAGTGGGTAATAAAAGGTTAAGCATCACAAATGTCTTATGGTGGAGTTAAGCCAAAGAAGAGGTGCCTTCATGAGGAGGTTACACCTTCTAAAATTATGTGAGGTTATAAGCATAGTGTTAGCATCTATCATTACAAGATGAGTTTTATGAGGTGGGTATCTATCAAGATCTATATAGTCTCTTTGTCAAAGTTACATCACCACTATGAACCAAGTTTTAAGGGAAGTAATGAAGTGATGACCTACAAAGAATTTATTTAATGGCTAAGTAGATTCTATGAGTTAAAAAGTTGGCAGTGTGATGAGTGATAGAGGATGGACCTTGCCTAACCTAAGAGATACATGGGTAGGCTAAACAAATAGTGGCCATGTCTATATCCTCTATCCCAGTTACCTAGAACCAAGGACTTTGGGTTCCAATCAAAAGAGGCCCTATTAGCAAGGAGCTATGTGGTCTAGGATATTGGTTAGATAGTTGGATAAGATAGGGGAGCTTCCATAATGACGAGCATTTGGGACCTAATACCACCAATAATAATGGAAATTTTATAGGTGTGACTATTACAGTGGCCCAAGGCTTGAAGCCAATTTATGTCAACCAGGTTAAGGTGACACATGCAAATGACCACCAAACCCATAAGGACCATAAGATGATAAAGTAAGTAGAGACATCAGATGTGTTGGTTGAATATTTTGTCGATCAGCGTACTGATAAACAAAATAGGTCTGATCAGCCAAAGTAGGAAGATTAGTCATCCAAATGTGTAGGTTTACCACATCAGAAGGGGATTGATCTCTCCTCTCATCAAGGGGAGGTTCCCTATAGATAAGCTATATATATATATATATATATAGAAAATAATACTCAGGGGTAGGACAAACCATCCATCTCTCTTTTTTTAGAGATGATGTGTGCATATTAAAGAAGAAATCTCAAGGGAAATGACAGAAAGCACTCCTTTTCTTTTAGAAGTACTATTCAGCCAACCACAAGCACGCTCTTGGTAGTAACAGTGAAATGTAGCAAAGGATGTAATAACCAGCAAATTGAGATGTAGCACAAAGTCTTCACCTGGATTGCTCAAGAGTAAGATACGAAGAACAATGAGGACACAAAGTCTTCTCAAAGTCCTTTACATAGAAATGAAAAGAAAACACACTGAAAGGCAATTACGGGGGCACAAAGTCTCTCCATAGTTAACTCTTTAGGACACCTTTCTGACTAATTTCACTAATCCTGCTTGTTGAATTAAAGGAACAAAAAATACATCAAGGAAAAAGACATAAGAAAAGTTTCCTTAACAACAAAGATATCATAGCACAAAGTCTGAAAAACCATTTGCTTTCTTATTCCAATAACAAAATATGATAAACAAACTGAGCTCAAAGTCTTAGAAGTGCCTTTCAATTTGGGTAGAGGTTCATTTTGATTGTCAAAAAAGAGATCCTTTTACAATAGAAGAGAGTCCCTTATATAGCCTCTTCAAGAAGGACTCAGGAATAGTAACACATCATGTTGCATTGGAATATGTTAAGAAGATAGGCTAGAACTTAAGGGTGTTTTACCCATTTGATTTTATCAATGCAGGGAAACAAGTCACGCTTATTAAAAGTTTGTAACTTTCAATGTCCACCTAGCAATCTGATCTTACCTTCATCGTTCCTCCTTTTTTGGTTAATTGAATCGGGTCCTGGATTTAGTTTGTTGTTTTGTTCTTTCCTCACTTTCTACTGGTCTTGGCCTTGAAGTTTGTAAATGCATTCTGGTCTGTATGTTCAAAAGATCAATGGTTATTTTGTTGTCTTGAATTTGATGTTCACACGTCTATCACTATGTTTTCAATGATTAGTTCACTGTGTTGAATTTGATGTTTTTGAGTGCGTCACCCCTTGGTCCTTCTTCAGCTTTTTGCTTAGCACTTTTTCGGATTAGTCTTGCCCTTTTGGGCCTTTGAGAAATAATCCCTAAATGGCCTTCAGGCTTTTTGTTTTACATCTTTCCCGAAGGGAAGGTGACCCTTCGGCTTCAAGAAGTGCCCTTCAAATTGGCAGCTAAGAGTCCCCTGCAAGGGTACTTTCCTTTTGGGGTCCTTCGGCAGCCCTTCACAAATTCCCCCGGGCTTTTCCTAGGCTTTTCCCTAGGTATTTTCCCCATGGGAAATTCTCACAGACAAATTGTCTAGGGACAAATTCTCACAGACAAAAAGTCTGCATAAATTTCCCATGAACAAAAAGTCTGTGGAAATTCTTTGTCTCTGTCAAATCCTTTGGGTTTTCCTATGCCTGCGGCCGGTTCTTGAATTCTTTTAGAATTTTTGTCCGAAGGAATTCCTTCGAACAAAAGTCTAAAAGAATTATAAGTGTTTGCCTTAAACAAAATTTCTAAAGGATTTTACCTTTGTGGCGTTCTTTGAAAATGACTCTTCCGAAGGGTGTTTCTATCGACCAAGTGCCCTTTGCAAGGGCACTTGTCCTTCGGGAAGCTCTTTGAACTTTGGCAATGAACCAACTATTGAACCATTCCATTGAACCAAGGCTTTGAACCTCTTGTTAAACCACTTCATTGAACTAATCGGTTGAACCAAGCTTTGAACCAAAATGGTTCAAGTCAATGGTTCAATTGAATGAACCGAGTCGATGAACTAAGCATTGAACCAAACATTAAACTTGCCTTTGAACCATGTATTTGAACCAACCGTTGAACTAAGTTTTAGTTCAATGGTTCAAACAAAGCCTTGAACCAATTCATGAATTGTTTGATTGAACCAAAGGATGAACCAAAGCATTGAAACAAAGGGAATGAACCACCCAAGTGAAACAAAGCATTGAACCGCATGGTTGAACCAAGCCATTGAACCATTCCTTTGATTGAACCTACCATTGAACCTTAAACCCGTTGAACCTTTGAACCAAAGTGGTTCAATGGTTCAACAATTTAATGGTTCAAGCCACCTTGATTTGGCTAAGTGTTTTGAAGCTGATGAACTAATTGAAGCGATTGAACTTTGAACCTTGATGAAGCGCTTAACTCTTGCCAATGATGTTGAACCTATTAAACATTGAACCTGTTAAACCTTTGAACCAAAGTGGTTCAATAGTTCAATGGTTCAATGGTTCAAGCTCTTTTTGTGCTTAGATGCTTGTCAATGGAGATTTTCAATTGAACCAAGGTGCTGAAACAATTTTGAAAATGACCAAGTGTTAAAAACTAATTCTTTTGGTTGAGCCCGCCTACAGAAGCTGTGAAGCCCGTTGAACTTATAGAAATGAGCCTATTTGTAGAGTTTGTAGAAACCAAGTCCATAGTTTTCTCTAACCTTGAAAGAGTCCATAGATTTCAACCTATAAAAGCCCATTGAACTTGACCTACTGAGTTCGTAGATTTCCTCTTCTTGGTGAGTCTATAGATTTAAGGCTGTGGAGTCCTTAGATTTTTGAAAAGCTTGAAAAATGAGGAATTTAAATGCCCAAGACAAATTTTGAAAAGGGAAGAGATAATTTTGGTCTGTAGGACCAAAATAGTTCAAATGTTGTCCCAAAAATGAGTGATATTTTTGGGGGACAACAGTTGGCTCCAATTAGGGAACTTCTGTCAATTGTAAAAAGAATTGAAAGGAGTACAATCTAGAATCTCTAGTGTCTTCATGTGTACCATTGGGTTATGGAGTCATGCTACCTAGAAATGAAAGGCATCAAAAATGGAAACAAACAAAACAAAATAGAATTAAAAAATATACAAATGTACATATATACAGATGAAATGATCTGATACTTCAAGAATTGCAGTGTTTCAGATGTTGCTTCTTGGGAGACAGTGAAAATAGTGCTCTATTTTGATAAACCATCAAGAAGACATTTTTCCCCCAAAAATGGTGACGGGCAAATGGAGTTCTCCACCAAGAAACCAATTTTTAGCGTCTTCTCCTTGGCTTTTTCTTCTTCTTATCCCATGGCAAGATGTGGTCTTCAAACTGAAAACCATAACTCTTTACTCTCCCTGTGAAGGGTTCCTTTGCTTGATTTTGATTTGTAGTAGCATGGTCCACCATCATAACTTGTTGTTCTGTTGGTCCAATCTAGCACATGATTGGATTGTCCATATCAAACTCCTGACAAACTATCAACTTAACATCTCCTTTGATGTGAAAGAGTTTGATTTCTTCATCTTGAGCAATCTTCCATCCAATCAATAGAGATTCACATCCAGCTATGTTATTGGTGTTTTTAACTTGCAAATTGCATGAAGGAAGAATATCTCCTTGAGAAGAAATCAACACAGTCCCAACTCCATCGTTGGTGGAAGAATTGTCATCATCATCACAAGTTGATCTCTTATCAGATTTCTCTTCATTAGAGATGGAAGATCCTTCCTTGTTTATATTGCATCCTACCAATTCTCTTGAAGTCTTGTTTGGATCAATTCTTGGATTATCAGACACAGGACTTTCATTTGTAGAAACATGAACATCCTCTATGGTAAAGAAATAATTACCCCTGCCTGAAGACTCAAATAGAATTTGTGTTGTAGGGGCTGATGTTTGGGTGACCACGTATTTTGCCTCCTTTTTAGGGAGTGATCTCTTCATTATGCCTTGGACAGGGATCCTTGCTTTAGACAGGTCCATGCTTAGTTCTCCTCCTACGTCTTTTCAGAAATTTCATCCAAGTAAAATGGCGTAGGATGCTACAATGTCAACCACCAAGACAATCATCCTGATTCTCTTGTCTGGAAAGGCTGCTAATGCAAATTGGGCATCTTTAATTTTCCCCAGCAATGGTACTTGCTTGTTCTCCATGGAGAAACATCTCCCAAAGGTTTTGGTCAATGTGAGACCAAGAGACTCAGCGACTTTAGTAGGCATGACATTGTCAGATGCCCCAGAATCAATGATGCAATTTTTGAGCTGATAACCATTTATTAATAGGGAAACATAGAAAGGTTCTATTTTCCCAGGGGTAGCTGGAAGAGTAAAGACAAGATTATTTGGAATGAGCATGTTCTTTAGGGAATCAAGAATTATCTTTTTAGCTTTTTGCCCTGCAAGAATGGTTTGGTTCTTGATACATTAGACCAACTTATCCAATTGATCAGGATTGGACTGTAAATATTCAAATTCAAACATTTGAATTTTGGTCTTCTTAACATGATCAATTATGTCAAATGGTTGAATTGGACTAGGAACATAAGAAAGCATTTCAACCTTTTAGGTTTTAGGAGGGATGGGAGGAGGGCTGATTTGCGAAATGGGAGTAAAAGGTGAAGGTGAAATTGATGTACTTACATTTTGAGTGGTCACCAGATCCTTTGACTGAAAAGGAAGAGGATTTCCACGCTTAACAATCATGAATGCTGGCTGAGGTTGCTCTTCTTTCTTCCCTTTATCAGTTAACTGGACTAATTGGTTCTTGGACCTAGTAAACACTGCATATGATCCATCAAAAGCTTCTCCTTTGCTTCCAGGTTCATCTTGGTAGTTCAAGAAACCAATGTGGGAGTTGCCAACTAATTCTTCTTGATTGTCTTTAAGGAGACTAGTGTCATTTTCTTGATTCAATTTAGACTGGTAAGAGAACTCTGATTCTGTTTCAAGATATCCTATTGCTGAATTGATTGGAGGAACTTCTAGGGCAAGTTTCCCTTGTGGGGGAGGAAGGCGATTCTGTTGCCCTTGATTCTTGGCAACGTTGCCCTAATATGATTTATTTGGGAATGTCCTTCTTGGCATATCTCTGAATGAAGGAGTAGAAGACATTCCTTGTGCCATTTGCTTTTTGAGAGCAAGCAACTCATTTGCTAATTTCTGCACCATTGGATCTGTGGTGCCTGTAGATGCATATTCAGAAGGTGATGAAGCTCTATTTCTATTTAGATCTCTTTTTATCTTCCCTGCTAAGATGAGATCATCTTCTACCTCAGTGGCCAAAATTTGAGCTACAGTAAGATCTATTTGACCAGAACGTCTCAAGAGAAAACTTACTTCAGGTAGCTGAGAATTAATGAAAAAGCATTTGAGATTCTCAGCTATAGGTCAAGAAATTATAGGGATTCTATTTCTCAATTTGTCAAATTTGGCTATGAAGTCTCTCATAGGCTCATAAGGCTCTTTCTTCATCTATGTAAGTTGAGCCAGAAGTGCATGTGCATCTTTAGCAGGTTTGAATCTAGCTTTAAACTTAGCTTTGAGAGTATTCCAATCAGTCACTGACCGAGCCTTTAGATGATAAAACCAATCTATAGTATCACCTTGTAATGTTTCTACAAATAACCTGACTGCTACATCTTCAAATTCTACTCTGATTACTCCACAAGCTATGCTAAAGGCTGCAATGTGTTCATCAAGATGAACTTTCCCATCACCATAGAATTTGGGGAAATTCTTCCTAGAACTGTGTGGAAGCTCATGTAGAGTTGGAGTAAGATTAAGAGGACCAAAATCATTATCCTAAGGGCCTTGAACTACCATTGTAGGAATATGAAAAGGAGGGATAACAAATCTCAAAGGGGTAACTATAGGCAAAGCTTTATCAACAGTAGAAGTAGATACTTCGTTTGGCATTGGAGATCTGACTTTAGTAGGAGGAAAACTCTTGGTTCATTGGAGATGAGATGATGAAGGAAATAGATCAAAATCACTTTTTTGTACCAACTTGAATATAGGGTCAACAATCCTTTATCCCTTTGGCTTCATGTATACCTTGAATCTACCAGATTGTGAAACAAAAATGGAAAAGAATTGACCTTGCTTCAGTTTGAAGCTTGAGGCTTTAAACTGTGCATTCTTTCTTGGTTAGTGTGGAGGTGAATGGATAGATTATAAATGGATAATGGATATTATATCCCCAGCGGAGTCACCAAAAACTGTTGCACGAGGCTGGGAGGAAAATTTTAACAATGGGAAAACACTGGAGCAGTTTGCTTTTAAATAGCAGAGTACAATGGATAGGTTATAACAATAATGGATAAGATAAGTAATGGAGTCACCAAAATCTGTAATGGATAAGGGTTATAATGATAATGGGTAAGACACAAGTGATGTTTCAATCTGAAACTTGAGGTTTCAAACTGCACAGAATTATGTATATCCCCAGTGGAGTCGCCAAAAACTATTGGTTGAATATTTTGTCGATCAGCATACTCATAAACAAAATAGGTCTGATCAGCCAAAGTAGGAAGATTAGTCATCCAAATGTGTAGGTTTACCACATCAAAAGGGGACTAATCTCTCCTCTCATCAAGGGGAGGTTCCCTATAGATAAGCTATATATATATATATATATATATATATATATATATATATATATATATATATATATATATATATATATATATATATAAACAGAAAATAATACTCAGGGGTAGGACAAACCATCCATCTCTCTTTTTTTAGAGATGATGTGTGTGGATTAAAGAAGAAATCTCAAGGGAAATGATAGGCAGCACTCCTCTTCTTTCAGAAGTACTATTCAGCCAACCATAAGAGTGCTCCTGGTAGTAATAGCAAAATGTAGCAAAGGATGTAATAACTAGCAAATCAAGATGCAGCACAAAGTCTTCACCTGGATTGATCAAGAGTAAGATACAAAGAACAATGACGGCACAAAGTCTTCTCAAAGTCCTTTACATAGAATTGAAAAGAAAACACACTGAAAAGAAATTATGGGGGCACAAATTCTCTCTGCAGTTAACTCTTCAGGACACCTTTCTGACTAATTTCACTAATCTTGCTTGTTGAATTAAAGGAATAGAAAATACATCAAGGAAAAAGACATAAGAAAAGTTTCCTTAACAACAAATATATCATAGCACAAAGTCTAAAAAACCATTTGCTTTCTTATTCCAATAACAAAATATGATAAACAAACTGAGCTCAAAGTCTTAGAAGTGCCTTTCAATTTGGGTAGAGGTTCATTTTGATTGTCAAAAAAGAGATCCTTTTACAATAGAAGAGAGTCCCTTATATAGCCTCTTCAAGAAGGACTCAGGAATAGTAACACATCATGTTGCATTGGAATCTGTTGAGAAGACAGACTAGAACTTAAGGGCGTTTTACCCATTTGATTTTATCAATGCAGGGAAACAAGTCACGCTTATTGAAAGTTTGCAACTTTCAATGTCCACCTGGCGATCTGATCTTACCTTCATCATTCCTTCTTTTTTGGTTAATTAAATTGAGTCCTGGATTCAGTTTTCTATTCTATTCTTTCCTCACTTTCTATTGGTCTTGGCCTTGAATTTTGTGAATGCATTCTAGTTTGTATGTTCAAAGGATCAACGGTTATTTTTTGTCTTGAATTTGAAGTTCACGCATCTGTTACTATGTTTTCAACATTTAGTTCACTATGTTTAATTTGACATTTTCAGGTGCGTCACCCCTTGGTCCTTTTTTGGCTTTTTTCTTAGCACTTTTATGGATTGGTCTTTCCCTTTTGGGCCTTTGAGAAATAATCCCTGAATGACCTTTGAGCTTTTTGTTTTACATCCTTCCCAAAGGGAAGGTGACCCTTTAGCTTTAGGAAGTGCCCTTCAAATTGGCAACCGAGAGTCCCCCATAAGGGCACTTGCCCTTTAGGGTCCTTCGGCAGCCCTTCACAAATTCCCTCGAGCTTTTCCTAGGCTTTTCCCCAGGTATTTTCCCCGTGGGCAATTCTCGTAGACAAATTATCTGGGGACAAATTCTCATGGACAAAAAGTCCATAGAAATTCTTTGTCTCTATCAAATCCTTCAGGTTTTCCTATGCACACGGTCAGTTCTTGAATTCTTTCATACTTTTTGTCCAAAAGAATTCCTTCAGACAAAAGTCTGAAAGAATTATAACTGTTTGCCTTAAACAAAATTTTTGAAGGATTTTACCTTTGTGGCATTCTTTGAAAATGACCCTTCTGAAGGGTGTTTCTATTGATCAAGTGCCCTCTACAAGGGTACTTGTCCTCGAGAAGCTCTTTTAACTTTGTCAATGAACCAACTATTGAACCATTCTATTGAACTAAGGCTTTGAACCTCTTGTTGGAACCACTTCGTTTAAGTAATCGATTGAACCAAGCTTTGAACCAAAATGGTTCAAACTGATGGTTCAAGCTGATGGTTCAATTGAATGAACCAATTTAATGAACTAAGCATTGAACCAAATGTTGAACTTTCCTTTGAACCATGTCTTTAAACTAACCGTTGAACCAAGTTTTGGTTCAATGGTTCAAACAAAGCCTTAAACTGATTGATGAATTATTTGATTGAACCAAAGGATGAACCAAAGCATTGAAACAAAGGGAATGAACCACCCGAGTGAAACAAAGCATTGAACTACTTGGTTGAACCAAGCCATTGAACCATTCCTTTGATTGAACCCACCGTTGAACCTTGAACCCATTGAACTTTTGAACCAAAGTGGTTCAATGGTTCAACGGTTCAATGGTTCAATCTGCTGTGATTTGGCTAAATGTTTTGAAGCTGATGAACCAATTGAAGTGATTGAACTTTGAACCTTGATGAAGCACTTAACTCTTGCCAATGACATTGAACCTGTTGAACCTTAAACCCATTGAACCTTTGAACCAAAGTGGTTCAATAGTTCAATGGTTCAATGGTTCAAGCCTCTTTTTGTGCTTAGATGCTTACCGATGGAGATTTTCAATTAAACCAAGGTGTTGAAACAATTTTGAAAATGACCAAGTGTTAAAAATTGATTCTTTTGGTTGAGCCCGCCTACAAAAGCCATGAAACCTGTTGAACTTGTAGAAATGAACCTATTTATAGAGTTTGTAGAAACCAAGTCCATAGTTTTCTCCAACCTTGAAAGATTCTATAGATTTCAACTTGTAAAAGCCCATTGAACTTGACTTGTTGAGTTCATAGATTTCATTTTCTTGCTGAGTCTGTAGATTTAAGCCTGTAGAGTCCGTAGATTTCTAAAAAGCTTGAAAAATGAGGAATTTGAATGCCCAAGACAAATTTTGAAAAGGGAAGAGATAATTTTGGTCTGTAGGACCAAAATAGTTCAAATGTTGTCCCAAAAATGAGTGATATTTTTGGGGGACAACAAGATGCAGGTCAGATGATATGGGAAATAAAAAGACATCATGATAGTTTATAATGACTATATCGAGATGACCAATTAGATCAATGGCTATGTGTCCACATGAAAAGGTAAGTAGACATGATTGTTTAAAGTGGGAAGATAATTCAATGGACTTAATAACATCATATGACCTTCCCCATTAGTAGAATGGATAATCATCTTGGTGAGGAAGAATGGTTAGGTATTTTATTTAAAGAATCATGGTAAGAATGAATACCTATCATGAAGTTATTTTGTTTTGTAGTTTGTTCAAGGTGTAGAGAACTACTAGAAGTTGAAGATGGTGAATAATAGGAGCAATGGTGAAGATAATCATCAATCCCCATGACCTAAAATAATCTACATGGTAAATGTGTGTATCTACCAAATATTGTAACATGTGATGGTGATAATGGAAGTGTTTTTAAACCAATATCAAGAGGAAAGTCACCTATGGCCTAAGCTCAAGCCTAAAATCTTACCTCCTTAGCAAAAAATAAGGTGATACTTTCATTGCACAAGGTGTAGGGATGGAGAACATGGCATTATACCTATCCATGGAGGAAACCCTCACTATCCAAGGGAATGTGTGTTGAGGTAGCAACATGTAGTACCTATGCAACTGGAACAACTAGAGTAAATGGATGTAATGGTTACATCGATCGAGCAGGGTGAAAGACTTAGAGCAAAGTATGATTTTTTCCCTATGGGGATGAATGTAGGAGAGGAGAATAGATTACACCCTTTAGTAGCTACTGAGATAGGGAATGTTACAGATGTTAGTTTAGGGAGTAATTAGTTATAAGGATGGCTAAATACAAATCTAGAGTCACCAAATAATTGGTTTAATGCTTAGGTAGGAAAATAATGTATGTAGAAGCCTTAGGTGAGGTGTGGATACTCTAATAAATTTGTATGCATCATATGATGCCTCATACCCTTAAATAAAATATTTCATAGTTTGTTGTAAACATGTACAAAATGTGTTGGATGTCATTTTTTGAATGTTCTTAAGCTTAGGGTTATATGGATACTCATGAATGTTATGGTTATGTTTGTTGTAATCTCACTTTGAGCAACATTAATATTAGATTGAAAGATATAATCAATAGACAAGTGTCTTAATGAAAATATCAACCAAGCATATTGGGACAAGAGGGTATGATGTTTCTTCTTGGATAGGGATGAGAAATAGACCCAAAGTGGAAGTGGATTAATGAACATAAGCCCTGTGAATGCATTACATGAGCATGTTTTGAAAGATCAAAAAGGTGTGTTTATCACATTTTTTTAATTACATGAAAAATGTGTAGAGGATTTAAAGTTTAAAGAGGTTATGGATAGGGTGAAGGGAATAGTTGGAGAAGGACAAAAGGAGGACCCATGCTTAATTGATAGAGATTCTGATAGAAGAAATGGATGTCTTGAAGTAGGGACCCTGAAAAGATTTCATGCATTAAAGAAAGAGAGCCAATGATATGAGGAAACAAACATGTATACACACATGTAATCAATATGACTAGTGATTTCACTCTAATGAGTGAGAAGCTAAAGTTCCAATGGGAGAAAATAATGGGGATCCAATAGGGGATGAGGTGAAGGTGGAATAGGAGATGCATGAAGAGATAGGTAAAAAAGATAATGAGGTTACAAATAAAAATGAAGGTGGAGAAGGATGGAAAGATCCAAGAATGGACATATAGGAGGAGAAAAAAGAAGGTTGGGAAGAACATATAATGTCATTAAGGGAGATGAAAAAATGAAATGAAACGAATAAAAGAGAAGAAAAATAAAAGGTAGTAGATTGGGGTTTGAGGAATGAAATGAAGAATGATAGATTGGAGAATTGAAAAGGATGGGGAAAGAAGTGTAACAATCATGAAGGGTAAGGGGAGGATGAAAAATATGGCATGCCAAGAAATAATTGAAAATAGGTCTAAAAGAGACCAAGGAGAAAATAGTTTGGTGATGAAAATGAAAAATAAGGAAATACATAGAAGAAAAGGAAATAGGATGAAAAAGGAGTGAAATGAGGACACAAAAAGGATGATAGGAGAGTGAATAAGTAGGTAAAGACGTGACCAAGTAAGCATAGATGATGATAGGTAAGGATAGGAACAACGAATCAAATAAAAGGGTGGTGTTGGAGATGAGAATGGGATGGAAAATGGGAAGGGGGTTGAGAAAAATGATAGGAAGTGAAGGATGGGTGGATAAGAATTTTAAGAGATAAGGTATGTGTTAATCAACTTGTTATAAGAGATTGACAAGCTAAATGGGTCATTAAAAGAGATTGACAATCCAAAAAGTGGTGAGGTGGTGAAGAAATACTAGAACATAATGAAAGGGCATGAGATGAAAATAAGGGATGAAGATCAAGGATGATAAGAAGGAAAAGAAAAAATTGAAGTAGGGATATAAAGCATGAACACTCACATAGATGTAAAAGATAAGTGAGTATTGAGATGAAAAGAGGAAAAGGGGAATGCAAAGTCCAAAAGGCTAGAACTGATAAGAAGAAAAGGGAAATTATGGAAGGCTTTTCAAAGGATAAAGACCTAGTTAGAAGCTAGTTGTGGAGGAAAAAAATGGAAAAGGTGGGAAGAATAGCAAATCGACAAAGAGTGGTGGTGCATGTCAGAAAAAAATGGGATGCTAGAAGAAATATAAAGCATTTCAGATTGAAAATATGGGAAAGAGGAGAACAAGAACTAAAAATTTGAATGAAGGTGGTTTAGAAGTAGGGGAAGAGCAATAAGAAGGTGTTAGAAAAGAAGAGAAAGAGGTAAAAGTATTCCTTGGTGTGTAGGGCAATAGGATGATGTTGAATTGGTGATAAAAAGAGGAGTGATAAAGAGGGTACAATAAATAGCCAAGGGTGAGTGGAGATGATGAAGATGGTGAAAGAAGATAAAGGTTATAAAGGGTAAGGTTCATAATAAGTGGAAAGAGGGATAAAAAACATGAAAAATGGGTGAGGGAGTGAGATACAAAGCATATATAAAGGAAGGTGATGGGGAGGCCAAAAAGGTAGAGTAGGTGGTGGCTTTATGGGAGATAAGAGGGGCCAATGAGGAAGGTTATCAATTCTTGTGTTAAAAGAGATTGACATGCTAGAAAAGTGGTTGAAAGAGATTGACAAGATGACGAGAGGTAGGTGGTGAGGAGATAGGTAGAGAAGTGGAAGAAGAAATTTTAGGTGAGAAGGGAAAACAAAATAAAGGATGTGACTGAGATGACCTCAGTAACTAAGCACTACCTACATAGTCCAAAAAGACCTTATGCCAATGTAGTTCTCTTAGGAATTATAGAAAAATAGAGAGGAAGTATTTGATGATGTTAAAATACAAGGATGTTAGGAAAAATCCAAAGCTTCCCTGATATAGGATGCCCTAGTAAGAGGGTGTTGTTAGCAATGAAAATTAATAAGAAGAAAAAGGGGAGGGTAATTAGTTATTAGTGGTAAAACTACCTTTAGAATTCAAGTAGTACCTACATAGTCCATAGACATTAGGCTAATGTAGTTTAATTAGGGTTGGAGAATGGAGCTCAAATGGGTTGCCCCAATTTTATGGACCACATGGTCTAGTTTTTTTGAAGGTTTACAAAGAAAGCGTGTGCATCAAAGGAAATTTAGGGTTGTAGAGAAAGGTATCCCTAAAAGGTGGGTTGATTGATGTTAATTCTATTCTGATTTTGTTTATGATTTGGATGGATGTTAATGGTGGTACCTAAGTAAGATAGAAGATCATACCAAATATGGAAAAATACATGAAAAATACATGACTCAATAAAGAGATGATAAGAAATGAGGCATAATGTATTTTTGTTGACAAGGACAAAGTAAAACAAAACCCAAAGTTGGATTGACTTAAGGAACATAAGTATTTTGAATGCTTCATGTTAGCATGCATTGGTTAATAAAATAAGTGTCTTGATCACAATGTGCCAAGTAAACTCTAAATCCCTTGATTTATAGATAGTATATAGGGGAGATGGGTAATATGTGGTATGAAGGGTAATGGGTAATATGTATGGTAACCTTATGTGGGTTAGTTTTCCCCTTCTATAGGTGACTTAAGAAAAGTAATAGACAAGTCCAAATCATATGCTAGATGTAGATTGATCAATGTGAGAAGTATATATGTGAAAGCTAATTGTGGATTCCAACTTATTATACTACTTGAGATCCAATTGTGGCTTTATATTTTATTTTGGTAGTGGGTATTTTGATTTATTATTGTATATGAGAAGTTTATCGATGCAAGAAGCTACTGAGTAATTACTCTTCTTTTGACAAAGTTAACTTAACCATCCTTTAAGGGAGTGGTCTAATTTTAGTGACTCTGTTTAATGCTCTTGATATCTTTCCTTCAAGGGAGCAGTCTACCTTATATTTGGCAATTTTTATATTGTTTTTGGGTAGCTTTCCTTTAAGGGAGAAGACTGCAACACTTAAGATATTGACCCAATTAATATTTTGGTCTTCAAATTGGATGTGATGTATTTTAGACATGGACAAATCTAATTAGTTTCATAGGTTTTCCACTATGAGGAAAAAACTTTGACATAAGAAGGTTAATGATATGTGAAGAGGTGTGGTTTTGAGATATAATGACCATGAAGTTCCATCTTGTTAGAAATAAAAAGTATCCATGAGAACCATGCCATGGGTAAAGCCATGGTACCCATATTTAGGACTAGGTTATGACTATGATGGTTAATCACATGGTTCTATGTTGTAATAAATTTTCCTCAAAAGGAGAGAAGTAAGATGGGTGAAATTTATAATATCATAATCAAGGGATCAGCTTAAGTTAGACAAAAATAATGAGCTTGATCCTTCTTTAATAGAATAATGAATGCAGATGTGAAGTATTGAGAGGCTCAGGTTTTGGTTTGCCTTTGAGAGAGGACAAATGAAAATATCTTGATCCATACTTATGGGTTATGATGTAGGGTCTAAGCTAATTGAAATCAAACTCATCTCATTTACTTTTCTCCATGTTGGTTTTCTATTAGGATGAGGTCTTGGATATTGAAGTCTCGTGCTTTGAGGTGTTTGTCATAAGCACTCTTAATGTGTTTTTTATAGAAATGAATGGTGTTGATGATAATTTTCCTTAGAGATGAGCTCTTTTAAAGATATGTGAAGGGATAGGATTTGGACTTTGAGAGGTAATACTTCCTCTACTATGATGACTAGAGAGAAAGGGGTATCACCCATAGAGGTTTGAATGCTAGTGTGATAGGCCCATAAAGTGAAGGGGATGTAAAAATGCCAATCCCAACTTGAATCACTGACTACTTTGGTTAGCATTTTGTTGAGGATTGTGTTAGAGGCTTCTAACTATCCATTTGCTTGTAGATGATAAGGTGAGTAAAAACTTAGGTCAATGCCAAACACATCACACAGACCCTAAACTTGCTTGTTTTTAAAATATTTGCCATTATCAATGATGATATTATGAGGAACACCAAAGTGTCAGGTGATGTGATGGTTTATAAATTTGATGATCTTCTCTACTTTGGTTAAGATGAGAGGGATAGGCTCTACCCACTTGGTGAAATATTTGGTGGCTGTGATGATGGAGCTATGATGTTGTGAAGAATGGGGGTTGATTTCCCCAATGAGATTGAGTCCCCATTTTGAGAAAGGTCAAAATTCCTTGGATACTTGGAGGCCATTAGTTGGTGCATGATTTAAATTAGCATGTTATTAACATTTAACACATTTTTTTACATAATCATAATAGTCCTAGTTAAGGGTGGGCCAATAGTATGCAAGGTGAAGGATATGTTTAGCAATCGCTAGACCACTAAAGTGTCCCCCATAGATCCCATCATGGGTTTCCTTGATGGCATGGGAAGCTTCATGGATGTGTAGGAAATAAATAAGGAGACAATTGAAACCACATTTGTAAAAGATTCCCCATAGTATGGTGTAATGAGAGGTACTCTTAAAAAAGTTTCTTTGGGCATTAGTAGAGAGGTTGGGAGGAATGATGCCTAGGTTGAGGTAGTTAAAATTTTAGTCATACCAAATGTTGGATGGGGAATATTTCACACTACATATTCTGGGGAGGTCAAATTGGTTATAAGATGGTCTAGTAAAATGATGAATGGTGACAAATATTTTAGAATTAGAAGGTTGGGAAGGGATCTGGGAAGCAAGGCAAGCCATTATATCTACGAATTTATTGGTAGATTAAGGAATAAATTGGACTAGGTAATGTTTAACTGATGCTAACAGTTTGTCAACTAAAAGTTTATATTTCTATATTACATCATTATTATATTGATAAGATCCATTGAAATGGTTGATCATGAGCTTGGAATTAGCAAAGACATTGATAGTCTTAATTCTTAAGGCTAGAGAGGTTTGAAGACATATGACTAGGGCTTCATAGTCAACCATATTATTGGTGTATTCAATGTCAAGTTTGAAGGAAAGAGGAAGGGATTCACCATTTAGAGGAATGAGAATAAATCTAGCACCCCCACCTTGTTGGCACTTCTAACCATTGAAAAACATAGTCATTTAGTATTTTATGTCCTCTATGGAAAGAGTAGTGATGGATTCATCTAAGAACTCAAGAAGAAGTGGTTGGTGATCTTCCAAATGTGCTTCGACCAATTGTTCGATAATAAATTCCCCTTTAATAAACTTTTGTTGAAGGAACTCAAGATCAAATTTTTCTAAGAGCATAAGCCACTTGGCCATATGCTAGTTTTGGTATGGCTTAGAATTCATGTACTTGAGTGGATCAGTGTTAGTTATGACATAGGTTTTATGGTTAAGAAGCTAGTGGCAAAGTTTGGTGGCCATGAAAGTCAAGACTAAGCAGAGTTTTTTGATATGGGTATACCAAATCTCATATTCTACAAGCATGCAACTGATGTAGTATACATCTTGCTCTTTGTGTTGTTCATCTCAATGAGCCAACATTGCCCCTAGGGAATGGTTGGTGGTAGATATATATATATGTGTGAAAAGGGTGGTCATCCTTAGGAGGGATGAGACAAGTGGTGATAAAAGGTACTATTTGAGTGATTTAAAGGTTTTTTTACAATCACTATTCCATTTGAAAGAGACATCCTTCTTCAGAAGGTGATGGAAAGGTTGGCACTAGTCTAAAAGCTAGGAAATGAAATGGTGAATGGATTGAAGCTTTCCATATAGACTATGGAGTTACTTAAGGTTGGTAGGAGGAGGCATATCCAAGATTGCCTTGACCTTCACTGGGTCTACTTCAATTCCTCAAAGGGAGATGATAAAGACAAGAAGCTTCCCTGAAAGGACCCCAAAAACAAATTTCTTGGGGTTAAATCTGATGTGGAAATAGATTAGGCATTTAAAGATAATGCCAAGAACTTGTAGATCATCTTGGTGAGATTTGGATTTTCCCAAGAGATCATCGACATAATCCTCTATGATGGTATAGATGAGGTCATAGAATATGTAGGTCATGGCTCATTAGTAAGTTATACCAACATTATGTAACATAAAAGGCATGACTTTGTAGCAAAAAGTTCCCTAAGGATTGGTAAAATTGATTTTATGCTGATCTTCAAGAGCAATCAAGATCTAATTGTAACCCAAAAACCCATCTATGAGAGATAACATCTCATGACCAGCTGTAAGATCAATAAGCTAGTCAATACTAGGTAGAATAAACTCATCCTTGCGATAAGGGAGGTTAAGGTCATGAAAGTCCACACAAATGGATAGACCCCCAGTGGCTTTGCTGATAGGTATGATATTCAAGACCCATTAGGGGTAGTCAATGGGTTGAATGAAGTTTATAAAAATGAGACACTGAAGCTCTTGTTTGATGAGAAGGGCTATGCAGGGATGCATTTATCAAAGTTTCTATTTAACAGGCTTGGCATCATGATGAGTGAATATTTTATGGGTGGAAATGGTGGGGTCAATCCTGGGCATATCATTGTAAGACCAAGTGAATGCTATGTTGTGGTCTTGGAGGAAAGAGGATAAGTCTTGAAATTCTTTAGCATTCAATGATTGGCCCAATTTGACAATGCATGGGTTATATATAATGCCTAAGTTGATATCCATGGTGGATTCATTCAACATATTCAAGGATTTAAAATGAATGGACTTATGGATTGAAAAATCTAGGGCACCAAAGTAAGTGAGAATAGAATCATCATCTTGATGTTGAATGGTATTGATGGTAGGAGAATCATTTTTTACCGTTTCAGGATAGATGAGAGGAAGGGTTTGAATTTGGCCATCTTTTTGATAGGTCAGAAGGCCTAAAATAATGGTGTTGATCTAAAAAAAGCTATAAGGAATGATATCAAAATCCTTAGACTTCAAAGGAAGTTGGGTTGGTGAGGGGGGATGTCTCTCTTGATAGTGTCAATAGGTTTGGGTAAATTGGTGGGTTCTTCAGGTGGTATGAACCCAAGGTTAAATGACTCATGAGGTTTTTGGGTTTTGATTAAAGGTAACTCATGAGATCTTTATTCATATTAACCCAGACCAAATCTTTTCTAGGCACACATATGAATGTATAATTTGATGAATGTTAGTTTGTCAAGGTAGAAAATGTTAGAGGTGAATGGTCAGATGGAAGAGGTAGTGGTGGAAGAAAGAAGTGGTCAATCAAGTCCCCCATATATGAAATTTGTTTGATGGTTGAGGGGACCGAAAGGGATGATGGTTCTGATGTTGGGTTTATATGAAGGGTCATGTTTGAGGTTTCCATATTCTTGAGGACTAGGGAAAGCATCCAATTCTAGATAGTGATACTCCCTTGATGAGAATCATTAAAACATAGATCCTAAGGGTTCCTCTATAGGGATCTATGAAGAAGGGATGGATGAGCTAGTTGATGTTTCATCGATGGTTGGCAGTTTGGGTGTAACTACTGAAGGTGCATTGGATGGTTGTATGAGGAAATCATTGGGGTGATAGATCATATTGTATGTTGAAAAGGGATTTAAGTCTACTTGGATATTAATGACCTGGCCCTCATGTTCAAAATTAATGCATTGATAGAGGGTAGAGGGAACACATTTCATAGAGCAAATCCAAGGTCATCCCAATAAGATGTATTGAAATTCTCCTTCCACCACATAGAAGAGTCTAGGGAGTGTGTGGGGTCTTACATGGATATGAAGGATGATGATTCCCAAGGTAGTGGCCATAGTATCGTTAAAGGATCAGAGCACCATTATAGATTTTAACATGATATTTTCTAATAATCTAAGTTAAACATAATCATAGGAGGATATGATGTTAATGATATCTCCCCCATCAATCATCACCCTTTTGACATGGTTTTGGTTGATGTAAATGATAATAGTGGGGGATTTGGGTCCTCAAGGTGATGGAAGCTATTTATGAATTTTTGAAGGTGACAAGGTTAGAAGTTTGGAGGGCACCAAAAAATGTAGCTAGAGGTTGAGGGTCATTGGGTTGGACCTAAGTAAAAATCAACTCATATAAGCTCATTTTTGGTGGGGTCTAGTGAAGCTGCTTAAGGATAGATTTCTGAATAGATATTACATATGGCTTAGGCTATGAAGGTTTAGATTGGGGGCACCTAAGATAGACACCTTGGCTTTTCTTGAAGAAGGAGATGGTTGGGTGTGGTTTTCTTGGGAATGTAAAGAGGGGTATGTCTAAGGAATGGACACCTTATCCTTCCCTTTATCCTTTTGTTATGATCTAATGACCACATTGATAGTAAGGATAGAGGGAGAGGGTGAGGTAGTAGAGTGGTCAGACTCATATCCATTCTTAGGTAAGTGTTGGGTAGATATGGTTGTTTTTCAGGTTGGTATGGGTGACATAAGAGATTTTTCTGTTAATAGATCATCCTCTTCATAAAGGTGGTGGATGAGAGTTTGGAGAGCTTTGCAATTTTTCATATCATGGTTAGGTGTCCTATGGTATAAACAAATCAAATTGTTATTGAACCATGATGGTTTGGGATGCAAAGGCTTAAAGATTTTGATGGGTGGTAAGCTCAAGGAAGAGGTTTTCAATAACCATTGGAGAATTAGGTAAAATTCGGTTAAGGGTAGTGAAGGTTTAGCGGTTTTTGTTTTGGATGTTGAGGTAGAAGGTGGTTTGGAAGTCATTCTGGTGATAGGTGTCTTAGGTAAGGTGGTACACTTGGTTGATGGTTTTGGTTTAGGAAAGATGGTTGATCAGATAGAGGTAGACGATGGCAAGGTAGGTAACTTAAGAGGTGCATTAGGAATCAAGTGTGAAGGTGTAACCAATAGAGGTGGTGGGGTTTTGGTAAAAATAATGGGATTTTTACTCAAGGTAGAGGGATGTAAAATTCTAGGATTTGGGCCTTTGGGTGGTTTTACCTCTTTGTCTACTTTAGTTGTTGATTTTTGAGGGGGGTTGGTTACTTTAATTATCTTGGTGGGTTTAGATGTTTGAGGGTCAATTAAAAATGGAGGAGGATTTGGTTGGTTGGGTAGAGGTTTTATTTGGTTTAGAAGGGCTAGGTTGGTCTACCAAAGAAGGGGTTAGAGGTTATGGTTTGGTTCCCTTACCTTTTTCTTGGATTTTTATGGAAGGTTCCAAAATTAGAGGTTTATTGGGCGAAGTTATCTCTTCTTATGAGATGGATTCTAAAGCTGGAATGGATGGTTTTATAATAGGGGAGATATGTGTGGTAACCTCTATCAAAGGTGTGGATATGGTTATTTCTTCCATTTAGATGTCCAAAAGGGTAGAAGGTAACTCTACTATATCAATAAGCAGAGGGGGATTGGTATATTGGTGAATGGGTTCTTTATCAATGAGTATGTCAAGAACCATGTTAACAATATGAGTGTCAGGAGAGCATTCAACATTGTTACTCTCATTTTTTATGGGAGTGTGGTTTGGAAAAGGTTGCCTAAATATGTCAATGGTTTCATTAGGTGGTGCATTGGGGTTATCCAATCTAATCTCCCCCTTATCAATGAGGGATTAGACAAGGTATTTGAAGGTATTACACCAATTGATATCATGTCCTATGACTCGATGAAAGGCACAATGGTCATTTTCATTATACCAACCTAGCATGGGGTGAGAAGCATCAAACTATTGGGGTGGTTAAATTGGTGGGATTTGGATGATATTAGATTTTAATAAATTTTCCAAAATAGAAGCATAGGGTTCTGTAAGTGGATTTAATTACTTTTGGTTACTCCAAGTTTGGTTCTTTATGTTTTGGTTTGAATAATTAGAAGAGTTGGAGGTTTTGTTCTTTGGATTTTGTTCATTAGTAGATGGAGGAGGCACAGCTCTAAGGATAATAGCATTGGTGGTTGTTTTATTTTTGGTGTTGGGATTGGTTTGGTGATTTGGTCTGGAAGAAGAGGGCTCATTGGGCTTGTAAGTAGGGTTCTTATTTTTGAGTTTGAGCTTTCCTTCATTAATGACTCGGTTCTCTAGTTTATGATCCATGATAAAAGATTCATCAAAGGTCTAAAATTTTTAGACATGTAACGTGGACGAAATATGTTTTACACATGCCTAAGTAAAGATCTCTATAATTTCAAGTTGAGGCAATGAAAAGGAAAGTTGGTTGATTAAGCTTATCTAATGAGCCATAAACTTGACAATAGATTCATCTTTAAATTGTTGAATGGAGTAGAGGTTGGTAATAAAAACTTTCTTTGATATATTGATCAAAAAATGATCTAAGAAGTTTTGGGCTAGTTGGGTGAAAGAGAGGATGGAATGTTTAGGTATGGAACTATACTAATCCAATGTTGGTCTAGATAATGACATAGGGAAGGTATGAAGGACAAGAGCATGATCATGGGAAATCAAGTAGCATGAATGGCTAAATTCTCTTAAATGTTATTGAGGGTCTTCTTTACTATTAAACTTGGTAAATTTTGGAAGTTCCCATTGGGTCAGGTAAGGTCTGATGGGGACCAAAGGGTAAATAGGCTCATTAAAAATTTGATCATAAGATAGGAGATTGTGGGCTCTAAAGATTGATGACTCAAGGGTAGTCATCTTATCCATGATCAACTTCATGAATTGTGCTTGAGGATGTTAAGATTCATAGTTATATGGTATGTTCTGTTGAGGTTGGGCAATGTGTGAATAACTGGTAGATGGTTGAGATGCCTCCACGTATTGGTATGTGGTCCTTGGAGGTTGGGTGGAAGATATATATATTAGTATGTGTATGTTACTATTTGGGTAGAGGTGGGTGGTTGGGTAGTGGTCATATGCATTTGTAGGTTATGGAGATAACTAAAGTTTGCTTGTTGGGTAGGAGTGGTAGTTGGTTTAATGGCCAATGGAAGGGTGGTAACCCTTGTGTTAATCAATGGTAACATGGAGGGTATGGACAACACAAGGCTTGAAATTGGAGTAGTGTTTGATGTATTGGAGGTAACTAGAGGAAGATCGGTGGCACTCCTATTATAGGGGAGTGATTAGAGGAGGCATAAGGGTAGTGGTAGTTTGGGTTGGTTGGTCTTGAATAGTAGTTTTGATGGGGTTGTTGGTTGATGATAAGGTTTGGGAAATTAAAGTTTGAGTAGTACCCATGGTAATTGAGTTACTCTCCATGTGGTGAAGAGGCATGCTATAAGGTAGATCTATGGGTGGGGTCAAAATTGGGATTTGGTAAGATGCAGTTCTAAGATAATGTTATAGGGACACATGATTGTTGTTTAGGAAAGTGTAAAAATATGCATCTCCTAGGATTATCCGAATAGGACTTTTTAGAGAGTGAGGGGAGTCTGTGGGTTTGGAAATGTGTTCCATGGATGGAGAGGTAGAAGAGATTAGTTGACTTGGTGGTGGTTTTAATTTCTCAAGGTCCCTTTACTATTGGCAAGTAAGAACCATATGAGAAGATAAGAAAGAGATGATATGCTCTCACACCTCAAACAAAGAGCAATAAAAAAAATTCAAGAAAAATAATGTAATCACTAAGAGTACAATAAACCTTAAAATTTTAAATATCTCTCTTTTGGATTATGCCTTAGAAAAGTGTGAAGAAGAAATTGGCTTGAATAGGTCCTAGAAATCCATCTATGTTTGGTTTCTCATTATGTTTAGGTGCTCAAAAGTAAGTTTGTATTGGATTGGGTACATGGCTTGATACTTAGGTCTTGATCCCCTCACATCACAATATCATAGCCAGTGTGGGTGCTTAGCCTTTATACTATTTATCTAGAGTTTATACTCAATTAGAAAGCTGAGTTGGTTATCCTCTTGGTGATTAAATCCAAGTACGATGATTGGGAAAGGGTAAGGTGATCTTCTATATGATGAAATCCTAGTTGGCCCTTGTCTCAAGTGTGTTTGATGCTTATTTTAGTGCAAGTGGTTTGGTTTGTGTAATATTTTTGGTTATATGATTAGTTTTCTTTGCTTAATTAATTTAGGTGAACTAAAAAAACAAGCAAATAATGTATGCAGTTAATTTTAACCAAAAGGAAATTTTTGATTTCTTTTCAATGAACACAAAAAAAAACTAAAATTGACCTAGACACAACATGAAAATGCAATCCTAATCCTAAAATGAATTTTATTTTCTTTATTTTTTATTTTTTTATTTCTTTTTAGAAATGCAAGAAAATAAAATTTAACTTTTCTAAAAAAATGCAACTAAAAATGTAAGAAAGAACACATAATGTGTAAAGAATGCAACTAAATGAAATTTTTACTAATAAAACTAAATGAAATTTTCACTAATACAAATGTCCTAAAATAACTAATGAAACAAAGACAACTCAAGGGTCCCACCAGGCATGCCAAAATGTTTCTATCTTTTTTTTTTTTTTTTCCCTAGTTTTGAAAAGAAAGAAACCAATTAAGAGGGTGTGTAGAAAAACTATAAAAAGTTGTGTGCATTGAATTACATACTTTTTGAGAGATCCTCTTTGGCTTGGGAATATGACCTGTAAATAATAAATCACTAAAAACAACATGTTTATTAGACAAGTAGATGGGTGGTTTGCCTAGTGTGAGCTAGATCTTAGAAGCAAAAGCTTTCTAGGAGGCTTTCAATACACCTCTTTTAAGAATTTAATTTTGAGAAATAAAAATGATAAAACTTGCATAAAATAGAAAATAACTAAAACTAAAATAGAAAATTACCAAATTTTATTAATAAAACCAAATAATTTGCTAAGGTAATTAAAATAAAGCAACTAGTGTGATTAATACAAATGCTGAAAATTAATTATCCTAAGGTTGTGGTTTTTGGTTTGGCGAAGTGATAAGTATTGAAGAAGATGTGGTTTGGTTAGGTTTGGTAGATGGTTAAATATATAAATAGACAAGGATATGAATTGAGAAATGGTAAGGAAAAAGCCAAGAAGGCAAAGGGGCCAATGGTCAAATAAAAGGGCTAATAAGGCAAAAGGGATAAAAGGTGAGGTAAAGGGTAAAAGGGTTAAGATGGTAAAGAGGGTAAGGAAGTGAATGGTCAAGGGTGAATATGGAAAAAATAAAAATTATAAATGTTAAAGAAGATTAGAAGAGGCTATAGTTTATAGGTCAAGAAAAGGGAAGGCCAAAGAGATGGAAATGAAATTACAAAACAAGCAAAGTTACCTTGAAGAAACTTGAAGATGTTGTTAATGTTGTTTGGTGATGGCTTGTAATTTTGGCAGATTTTTATTGCTTTAAACTTTTATATTCTCCAAGATGATGATGACCTCCTTCTAAATGATCTTAAACCTATAAAATAAATGCTTCTACCAAGATTAACCAACTTAACCATTAGTGAAGAGGAAGGGTAATATTTATAGCATTTGTTGTCAAGAAACATGCCAAAAGCGGGAATAATAGAAGTATGGTGCCATTTTTCAAGTGGGATCATAAAAGAAGAAGGGGATAAGGATGGTGGTATTACCACCTTGTTGGCATGTCTCTCACCTTGCACATGAATCTAATTTGGAGTGGGAATCATACACATGGGCTCAAATGAGGCCAAAGGACTTTTCACCAAGCTAATTTATCTTTTGGCAAGTTCCCTATGAATTTCATCACCATTCTCCTTGTGGGTGCATGAGTGGTCATAAAATATAAGGAGGTGAGATTCCCACTTAGCCAATAGGTCTCCTACTTGGTTGGTTTGTCTCCCAACTTGCTAAAGAGTCCAAAATGGAGAGGGAATCATGCACATGGGCTCACATGGGTCCAAAATACCTTCCACCACTTAATATCATCTTTTGGCTAAGTTCCCCATGAATTTTGGCATCATCTTCCATGTATGAGGACAAAAACACATGTTTAATGATGGCCCCATGGGAAAAAATGTGCCACATTCCAAAGGAGGGGCCCTTTGGTGATTTATGATGTCATGAGTTACCTTAGATGCGGGTCCCAGGTGGGGTATGATGTCCCACCTTAAGCCACCTTACTTTCAATCCATGTCACTTGCCATATCACCTTCCATGTCACTTAGCATGTCATCATGAATAGTGAAAGTGGGTCCCATAGTGAATAGTGCTTTCAAATAGTACTTATGAATAGTGTTGTGTGAATAGGAGAATAGTTATTTGGTTAGGTTAAGAGGGGTTAGTTAAGGGTTAAAAAGGTTTTAGGGGGTCGTTATGGGGTTCTGAGGCATTTAGCCATTGAAACTATAAGTGTGCAATTTTTTAGTGTCTACAGCACTCATTAGCTCAGCTTTTAGATCAACTCCTTACTCACTATCATATAAAATTTCATCATCAAACATGATGATCTTTTCACCCATATCATACCTTGGATCACCTTTAAGTGGTTAAATTTACATAGAAAGTCCTACTCTAATATCAATTTTTAGAGGTACAATCACTAAGAGGGGGGTTAATCAGTGATGCAAGATAATCCAATTCAATTCTCAACTCTTAAATATTTAGCATACATCAACTTTATCAAGCAACATAAACATGAAATCACATACATCCAAAGCATAAATAAGAGCATCCATTACATGAACACATCATATATGTTGGAAACACACTTGGTAGATAAAACCCACTAAACCCTTCAAGATGGACTATAGTAATATAAATATAAGATTCAACATTTAAACTAGCACCAACTGATCAAATATTACCCACCCCTCAATTTAGTCAAGCACCCACTTGACCTTTAGCTAGCTCTAACTAGAAAAGAGGTTACAAACCCCTAGGTAACCAAGCAGCAACTCAACTACCTTTGATTTGATCTCATCCTATGATCTGATGTCAAACACACCTGATGATAGACTCCTCTTGCTTTCACTCTTCATCCTTCAATCTCTCTCAAATAGCCTCTAGGGTTTACTCACTCAATTTGCCTCTTCTAGGCTTATTAGGTCTAATGACCTATGTTCACCTGCATCAAATTAACTATATAAACATGTCTAATCTACTTCACTGTCTATTGGTCCTTAATTAATTTTACCTTTTCTTTCAAAATTTCTCTACTTTTCTTGAATCCTCATTCACACAACTAGCATAATTAGTCCAATTATGCCTTGTACTTGTACCACTCTCTTCCTTTAACCCATCTTGGTCAGCCAAGATGCTTTACATATTTTAACCACCTTTAATATAGGTACATACCATGTTACATGTGAGAACCACACTCTTCATAGGTCTGCCATTACCTCATTATCCCTAAACCACCATTAGGTCTTGGTGAGACCTAAAATAATTAGGCCTTCATACTCACATGTTACATGTGAGACTACTTGGACCACCTTCATCCTTTAAAAATGGTTTAAACACATCAAACCTATTTCAAATATCCCCTTTCTTACTCCCATATGATTACATGCCACTTTTAATACCAACTCACACCTTGAACCTATTAATTAGGTCTCCTTGCTCTTTAGGCCTTCAAACACAAAAAATATAGTCTCAATCTTCTGAAGCAAAAACTCAAATATTTCATATATCCATATGATTATATCACATGTATGAAACCTTCAAGACCTCTTCTACACCTCTATGTTATTTATATAATTTAACATAATCTCTAAGCACTTGAATCAACTCTCTCAAAATGACCACTTAGACTGATCACATATAGTCAAAATTTAGTTATACTATTTTGACTCTCAAGGGCAAAATATGAAAACCAATGACTTCTCATAATCCATTGAGACTTATAAAACATCTTCATATTTATTTTCTTCCTTAACTCTACTTATAACACCTTCAACTTACCTCTGCAAGATGGTCACTCAAACTACCAACGTATCTAACAAACACAATCAACTTCTAATCATTTGTTCATACTAAAGATGGATTTTTCAAACCTCAAAAATCCAAAAAAATGGTCCTCATGGAGTCTATAACACTCCCCAATATATATTTCATATTTAAACATTGAAATTCTATTAATAAAAACTCAATTATCCTTCTCAAGTCACTTTCATAACATGGTCAAATACATAGTCAGCTTTAGAGCTCAATATATTTGATTGTACAAACATTAAAACCTTATAACTAGTGTATCTAGATGTGTCTTTGAGTAATTTACAACTTTTCTTGTTACTACATTAATAAATTTGTCTTGAATCAAAAGATATAGCACAAAAACTATAGATAGGTTTCCCTTGTTAATTTGAATATTCAAATTCCAACGGTCACTGAGCAAATGTTAAACATCAAACACTTTGACTTCATCTTATGCTCCATATAAAAAAACACTCCACCAATATCCTCAAAATTATCTTGGTCTTTAACTTTAAATTTCTCATCATCAAACTTTGATCTGCACTTCCACAACCATGCCACTTGGTAGCACCAAATGCCCTCTACGTACATTGACTAGTTGACTCCAATGAGCTTCCACCACATGGCATCCCCTAGCATATTCTAAACATAATTTAACATTTTGACTTAATAAACACTATTATATCATCATTTCATGATCATATACTCACCATTAGATCTTCATCTATCAGATTAGATGTTCACCATAGATCTATTGTTTAAACTCCATGACTGTGACACATGTCACTAGCACATATAATCTTGAATATTTGACTTTGAACCATGTTTTTGGATACTTATCTAGTAATATTAAATACTCATAATTTTATCTATGATTTTATTAAATGATATCCATAGATCTCCTCTTGAAAATTTGGCTAAGTATAGAAACTTAGTGAACACTGTTGAACTCTGTCTGAGAAGCCAACTTTACACCTTAATAACTTTTGCTACACTCATCCTCATGACCTAAAACTTAAACCACATGATCACCTTTCATATGATAATCTATTCATGTATAAAAATTCTCTTGAGACCTTAACATGTTTGAAATATAATGTCATCAATTTACTTACTCAATTTTATCTATCAAGATGACTACTTGAACCTAGATCTTCATGTGACTGATCTGATGAAATCTATTCACTTTCATAAGCACTCCAAGCACTCATAACACCCCATATTGTCTCTTTAACATGTCTATATTGTAAATATCATCCATCAATTTCATCACTAAGTCAAACACTGAAGAACCATGCAAGAATATTTGAAGCACACTTTGTCATTGTCATTCTAGCACACATGACACCTCATCAACATCCTTGGTCACCTTAGAGACATCATTGATAAACCTCTAACAATTTATAATCATGTTTTCACCTTACACAAAGATAAAGGTTGATTATTTCATGCAATGAAAATTATGCCTATATAAATAGACCTATGGTGTCTTTATTATTATTTCCTATCCATTTGACACCTTCAAGACTTCTATACCACCTCCTATAACACCCTTTCTATGCTAAATTATTCAAATTTTCAAATTTTACAAAATGGTAGGAAAATTTTAATTTGAAATTCTAGACTATCATAGCACTCCTAAGTACTTGGAAAGCATTCCAAGGTACCTCAAAAGACTCCTAACATCTTTTTCAACATATTAAACATGCCAATTAATTACAAAATACTAAAAAATACAAAATTTCTTGTACAAACATCAAATTGAGTCATCCAATAAGGATGTTCCTACATCACAATCCTTCCTCACAAAATTCATTTCTCTCTAAACTATTTTCATTCATCTATGGTAATATATTTGTGAGTTGCAGCATAAGACCTTGGATAGGACCAGGCCTTCCTCACAAAATTATTTATTTCCTATTAATAAATACCACTTGGCTATCCATTTATGATTTTTAGTGTAAGACCTTGGATAGGACCAAACCTTCCTCACAAAATCACTATTTATCCTTCATACACTACATGCCATATTTCATCACATAATAATTTTACTTTTCCACATTATTGACTAAGACAAACGCCAAGCTTTATTTATCTCTTATCATTATTATCATTTTTATCTCTCACTTATTTACATATATTTGTTTACATCAATATTTCATCATTTACTTTGTTGTGTTATGGAGCATATTTCTAAATTATAATGTATTTCAAATACTGTACATTTAAAATGTACAATACACTCTATATGTGTTCTCATCAAGGTTTAGGACCGATTCAAGCCCCAAGTAGGGGTTCGAGGGTGGAAGCCCCTGAAAAGTGGGCATTTGGGGGTAGCATGCCCCAAGTAGGGGTTTAGGGGTAGTATCCCCCAAAATAATTTCTAGACCCCTTTAATGGGAAATTGTTTTAGGTTGTCTTTGCCCATGGTTTTGTCACTTATTATTTTGTAATACCACTTTTTTGACGTATTATGTATATATGGATATTTCATAGGTAATACATCATGAGAACAATGGTTTGAGAAGGATGAATAGTGTATGAATTCAGGTGCAAATTTAGGAGGGTTTGTTGAGCGTAGCTCCAAACTATATTTATGCATTATAATTATGAGAAGATAGATCTAAGAGTGGATTGTACTCTTTTGGCTTGTAATAAAATCTAAAAAAGTGTTTCTTGTGTTTGTATCCCATATTGGGTGAACCAAATTAAATCTAGTCTTCTTATTTTGCATGTTTATTTATGTTCTTTTTGCATCTATTTTCATATATATTATTATTTTGATTCTATGAAATTGTTTCACATCAATTTCTAATTTATTCCTAACATAATTCATTTACATTTGACATTTATTTACATTCATGTCCTTGTTTTCATTGTTATTTTTCACATGGATGTCCCATATTACTTTACATTTATATTATTTTTTCATCTTATAAGTTGCATTTACATTTTATTCATGATTGATATTTATTTATCTTCAATTTTCAAAATTATTTTCATTCTCATTCTTTTAACCATGAATTTGTTCACATTTGTTATAAAATGATAAACACATATATCATATTTTTTCCCATAGCATATATAAAAACCAAACACGTACTAGAAAGAAAATAAGTATAACCATAACTTCCACGAGTCATCAAAATGACATGTGTGTGTGTGTGTGTGTGTGTGTGTGTGTGTGTGTGTGTGTGTGTGTGTGTGTGTGTGTCTATGTGTGTGTGTGTGTGTCTCTATGTGTGTGTGTGTGTGTGTGTTTGGTTCAATATTGTCTGATAAAATATCACATGATAAAAATCATAGTACAAAAATCACTCTATAGAGGGGTTCCACCCCACATATTTGGTGATGGCTAGGCTACATTGCCCATAGAATCTTTTGATTGACCTCCATGAATAGTTGATTAAAGTGAATTTATGCATGTCCACAATCGCTCCACCTGTCCATCTAAATGGATTAATTTTAAATGTACTTGTTCTAACTATAATTTTATATCCAAATGTGCAACTCACGCTATGACGAATGAATTCCATGCATGTAACTTTCCATCACCAAGACATGGTAGTAATACCCCCTGGGTTACATCAGGTTATCTATGTAATTCTTGAGTAGACACACCAACCAAATAAAACCTACATACATGGGTGTTGATGGTACCATTAGATCAATCATCTATGTCATATCATGCTTAGGTAATACATCATCCACTATAACATGATGTGTTCTCTCCACCATGGATAACAACTAGACTCCTCAGTTGTAACATCTATGAAATGCAAAATAAATGAACATCATATCTCACATATATATCTCCAAAATAAAATATATATCTAGAATGTACATAAAATCTATATTAAACTCAAAAACTACCAATTGCAGTCTCACTCACTCTCCCACCAAGTACCTCTTATGAAATGTGGATTCATGGTGGTGTGAAGCCTATATAATGACTAGGCTATAACACATGAGCATGATGTGTTCCACTGTGAATCTAACTTATAATATACCAACTCAACATATGCTATGTTTTAGTATCTCCTTATTTATCCACCTATGGATCTCACTATGATGGGTCGATGGTGGTGCATGTTTCTACATACATGGTTGCATTGGAACTTGCCTATGTCTTTGCAACCATCATGGTCAATCCAATACATGTTTTTATGCAATAATAGTCACCTAATCTACCCCTTTGACTATTGTTAGCTCCCCTCCTTGTCATCACCATCATCATCCTCCATGTCTTAACTAGTATGGTCATATGATAGGAACATCTGTCGGTACTCCTGTACCCCCCACACCACTATGTTCCCTTACATGATGTACCTAATATTCTATAAGTGTATAGGATATTTTGGATGTGGTAACCCAAAATATCCTATTTTTAGGGTAAAATTCAAGCTCTATGAATTAAACTATGCAATTTAATCACTCAAACATTAAACTGCTATGTAAAGTCTAGAGCCATTAGAACTAAGTGTGATTAGGTTAATAAACTATTCAATACTACACTTATTTTATAAATCTAAATTCTCTAAACCATGATCAAGCAAAATAAAAATACAAAGAGATGAGATTGATTACCTTAGACTCAAATTGACATTATGATGCTTAATTATGGATGTTGGATGAAGGATGACTAAATGATTAATTGGACATGGAATGGTTATGCATTCATAAGATGGCTCTAATGGAGGAAAGGAGTGGTTTAAATAGAAAGAGGAGAGAAATATATATGGTGTAGATTTGAATTTGGGGGAAGGAGATCAAGGGTTGAGGATTATAAGGAATTTAAAATTCCTTGGAAGCCTCTAGATTTAGATGCTTTTACAGAGGAGGGGTTAGAATAGAGGGGATTCTAGAATCCTCTTAGGGATTAATTAGGTTTAGGGATGGGTAAGATATGGATTAGGTAGATTATTAGGTATTAGGGCTGTAGGAGATCATAGGAATAGGCTTAATAGGTGGTTAGGTGGGTCAATAGGAATTTAAAATTCCCAAATAATGAATAAGATAGATTAGAATAGGATAAGGGATGTTTTAAAGGAATTAATGATGAAGTAGGATAGAATAAGGTTAGTAAATAATTATAAATGGGGATATTAGATAAATGAATAGGAAGGGGGGGATATTAGTATGGTATTAAAGGGGATAAATTAGATAAATCAGAATTAGTGTTTACTAATAGGAATATTAGTGATAATAATATAGTCGAGCGAATTTTGATGCATACATTTTGCCCCTCTTTAAAATGGAATTGTGAGTGGAGTGAAGTGAAATGAGTAATGGTATTTCAAATAAAAACCATGTCATGGATGAATGTTAGTATATATGATGTTAGTGGATATGATGCCCCCTCAAGGGGACATGTGGTGAATAATGAGATAGATGGCCACTTGAAAGAAGAAGCGAGGGATGGTATGTAATGGATAGATGAGGGGATGGAATGTGAGATGTTAAGATATATGATGAAGAAGATAAAATTTACTTAATCAGTGATCTATAGATTAATGATGATGCCCCTTGCAAGGACACATGCACAAGGAATAGAGATGATTGTGTCATGATTATCGACACATCCCAAAGGGGAATCAACCATAACATGATGAAGATAATATAAAATGCCATAATATTTAGACATATCCCAAGAAAGGACACATGCAAGGGAAATATTTAGGCCAGCATAAGAAATTGATTTGATAATATTAATTATGGGTGTAGCTTAAAGCTAAATCAATCAATATGATGAAGAGGATGAAAAAGAAGAATGATATGATCAAGTGACCAACAGACTCTATTGGATCAACTCAATGAGTGATAATGTGATCAATTATGATGCCCTAAGTAAAGACATATGAAAGGGAGCATTAAGTGATAAATTAATTCATCAGTGATTAATGAAAGAAAATATGGATGTCATGATATGTTATGCCCAATTGATATGTGCAAGTGATTGATTAAGAGATTAGGAGAATGATGATAAAAATGGTGATTGATTGATCAATAGATCAATTGATGAAGGATTGATAGTTCAAATATTTTGACTAATATAATACATGAGTATGATTAAAGAAGACATAGTGGCCAAGCTATCCTTGGGAGCTAAAATGTGGCTAAGTGTTGCCTACATAGTCTGAAAAGACCTCAGGCTGATGTAGTTTTGACTAGAAGATGATGACGATAATGATGATTAGTTATTAGAGCATGATGTTAATGATTATAATATATGATGAAGATGATGAGATGAGGATAAAATATTAGATGTTATTTGAATGTATTGAGAGGATTAAATTAGTGTGGTAACAAGGATGATGAGATGATTAGATAGATGATGAGGGTGTAGATGATAAAGCTATCATAGCTATCATAAATCTCATCATAGTCTAAACAATCCATTAGATATGGAACTTGGTAGTATGTCCCATGATATAAGTGTGACCAAGAGGATATTGTGCCAAAGTGCAAAGGAAAATAGCAAACTATACATCCTTGAGGGCAATTATTGTAGACACCTAAAACTAGCCATCGATAACCTCCAACTAGGCTTTTGACCAATTTATACCCAAAATGCACAATTTGGCCTAAAAATACTAAAACATTTTAAATGATGCAAAATTGACATATTCAAATGTCTATTTTGGCCAAGGTATCCCTAAATGGGACAATGTAATTTATGGGCCAACTAACTTTAATCAAATCATTTCAAGTAAAAATGTCAATTTTACACCCATGTACTCTATATTTGTATTTCCTATCAAATATATTACATGAGACATGTGCCTTCATTATTTGTTGTTGATAAAATTCTAAATGGGAATACGCATCCAACACATCTGACGTGGACTTCTAATTCAAATCCAATCAAATTTAGGACCAATAACAAGACAATCTGATCAATTTGAGTAATTTGTGCATAAAGTGCTTAATCATGCTTAAGAGTTAATTAACCTAAATCAAGACCTAATCAAAAATTACATGGAAACTTGTTGAATAATTTTTTTTGTAAATAAATATTGAATATTTAAATCATCAAGTGACCTCATTTTTTGGGAAAACATCCCAAGGCCATAAGTGCCACAAATATCAAGATTCATGCCCTCCATGCCTCATCAATGCCTTACATGATGCCCTCCATGCCTCTTAATTGCCCATTTTTCTAATGCCATTATGAGGATAATTACAAACTTAATTCTAAAAATTGAATTAATCCTCAACCACAAATCTCAATCTTGAGATGGATGGTTGAGTTTGATTCTGATCAAATTTAAAAATCTATAAATAGGAGACCTCATAACATCATTTCTAAGCTTAATTAGTGAAAAGTTATAATGCAGGATTGATTATAAAAAACTTCAAACAACTATTGTTATAATTAAAAATTAATTCCAAGCCAAACCAGGCCAAAATCCAAAGGTGCCAAGGAGATATGGAGGTTGTCAAGCTTCCATTGCCAAGACTTCACGAGCACAAGTTGAGCAAGCCACCACAACAAGCATTTTGGAGCATCCAAGGAAGGTAAAAGAATTTTATTGTGTATTTTAGTTTTGTGTTTTATTCATAATTGTTAACTAAGCTATCCCTAGTGTCTACGCCTAGAGATGTTATGATATTAGTGTGTTTATTTCATTTTGTTTTCATTTTATAACTAACATAATACTAACCATCACTTTTTCAGTCAAATTCCTAGATAACATTTATAAGAATTATGGTAGCTTTGGTGTCCTCATAGCATCCTTGTTTATTTCCCATATATATAAAAGAGACATGATTTCAAATATAAGATAAACAAGATATATACATGAGATAAATAATTCAAATAACACAGAACACACAAGTAGTACACATAAGTATCTACATGCAATGCCACAAGGTCTTGTCTAGTGATGGGATAGGTGATGGGGTGATGGGAGGGATTAAGATAATCATGATTTGATTGTAGACTTAGGATATAATTAGATATACTAATGATGATGATGATTAAGTTTAGGATTTGGATGTGGATACGGATTAGCATAAGGATTTAGATGAGGATTAAGATCAATAGATGAGATGTTGCACCTAGTTTAGGATAAAAGGATGAATTACATGATGGGGTGTGATAAGGTCTTTGAATACTAATTTGGTATCAAAATTAACTCTAAAAGTGGTCAAATAAGGTGATTTATAAAAGGGGGATGTTTAAGATGACCAAGTATTACTAATCAGACAAAGCCTTACAAGAGTCCAACCTAGCAAGAGGAGTAGGAAATGATGGGATCAAATACCTTTCACACCAAAAAAATAGTGATTGGGTAGGTGCTAGGTGTGAATAATCAATGATAGGGAAGTGATGGGTGATATATTAAAATCTTTGACATGGTTATGTGTGCCAATAATGCCTAGTCAAAAGGATGATGAAGATATGGAGAGATGGGTGACCATTTAGATTTGGTTAAGGATGATGAAGGGTAAAAATATGAGATAGATAGTAGATGTTTTAAAAGATGAACAACATGGAAATGGATATAACTAGGGGACTAGGCATAATACAAGACACCATGGACTATTTTTGGCTTTTTCAACTTTTAAAAATTTTAGGGTTTTTGACATATTTTAATTTTTTAAGGGATTTTCAAAATATGTATGTATACTATGTAAATGGGGGTTATTATAAAAAAGAATACTAAGCCTAAAAATCAGGATGAGGATGGATGGAATGATGGATTGGATGATAAAATGATGAGGGTGATGTGTAAAAGGGGATGAGGACCAAGGAAGAATGGACTAGGGATCACCAATGACCACATCATGAAGGAATCATATGTTTAGTTGTCTGAGTATCCATTAGAGGATATGCCAAGATGGTTTGGTAATAGTTCTCAAGACACCTTCCATTCCTTACAAAGGTTAAGATGGGAAGGAATACAATATGATGGAAGATGATGGGTAGTAACAATAGACTAGGGGATAATATGGATAAGGATGATGTGGATGGGTTATATAGATAAATTTGATGAGGGATGGGACAAGTATGGATGGATTTTTCCCCCAATTTTTGAGGTATAATGTAGATAATTGATTTTACCATAACACTAAAAACTAGTTTTCATCATAGTACTTGCCCAAGGTGCTAGAAGACTGGTTTTCACCATTAGATGAATGATTTTTATTTCACTTTTTAATTTGATTTTTTTTTTTAATTTTGAATTTTTGGAATCCCATATTGATTTATTGGATATGGGGACAAGATGTAGGAATATAGGCATTATGGTTATCTTTAACCAACACTTGTTCTATGATGGATACTAGATGCTTAGATGTCTTGGTGGCCTTTAGTGATTTTGGATGGCCACCCCTCTAGATATCTAGACCAGGTGTCTTCATCACCCCTATAAGAGACAATGTTACTTGGGAGGGTGATCTAATGTATGGATTTGATTAGGTCATAATGTGGATAGGGGAGTAATGGACTAGAATGGATGGTAGGACTTGATGGGACTATAGGTTCATGATAAGAAGGTGTGATGGGTGATTAGGGATTAGGACTAGAAATCACATACATCATTGGAGATGATGAACATTTTACATTTGATTAGTGTTAATTGACAAAGGACTGTGGGAGATCTAAGATGCTTTGAATTTTTTATTCATATTTGATCTAATCATTTGATTAATTATTGACCATGTTAATAGTGTTTTCCATATTATTTAGATTTGTTGATTGGATTTGATTTTGACCATCCCCTAGTGCCAATTTTTGGGCTTCACTAGAGGAGATTGAAATTTGACTTGATAAATGATGGTTATTTTGACTTTGACAGTTCTCTAGTGTCTAATAGTGGGATTCACTAGGGGAAGACACATTTAGATTCAGATGATGATTTGACTTGTCTTGATTTTGATTTATGGGATCAAAGATGACTTGATTATTCTAATTGAATTTTCTAACATGGTTTTAGACCTCTACATTTGAGGCATCCATTATATTTCTTAATAAAGGGTCCAATAATGTATGTTCCTATTCATCCTTATGGAGGGAGCTGATTAAATGATCATTGATGGGAAGAAAGGGGTTGATGATGGATGAGGGTAGGAGAGATGATATGATGAGGTCAATGAGGGGTGATGGGGTAGCATGATATTCATAAGGGTTCCTAAGAGACCTAGTTTTGATAGTGAATAAAATCTCCTCAAGGTTAGCAAAAGAATCACTAAGACTAGCTATAGTATATGCATCTAAGGTAGGATAAGATTCACATTAACAATCTTCAATTGATAAAGCTTAAAAGAACTCTATTATGACTTCATCATCCTATTTGGGATCCAAAGGTATGTCTAGTGATATATTGGAGGTACCTAGATTAAAGATATCCTCAAAAAGATAGGGATTACTAGAATTTATTATAACATTAATGAGGGATGATGTTTTAGATGAGGAATCTAATTCAGATATTGGTGTTGAACATGACCCTAGTGAAGATAATACTTCTGATGTTGACTTTTGTGTACAAGATGTAATGTTGATATTATAAGAATGATTGTCCATGATTTACCTCTAAACAAGGGGTATCTGATGTGATGGGTTTAACAAAGATAGGCCCTTAGAAGGGATTATGGGATATAGGAAAACTAGGATCATGGAGAATAGACTCAAATTTGATGGGGGGATCATAGAGGATGGGTGTGGTGTTTTAACCTTGGCTTAGAAGGGGAAGGGATATATTTTGATAGGGAATGGAATCTTGGAATTCCTATTCTTGTTTACCTAGGGATTTAGACTCATCTAGTTCATCCCAATCACTATGTCACCATGGTTGATGAGGTTTTGGACATAATCTTGTAAAGGTTGACATTGATTAATAGAATGCTCCTAGGTTTGATGATATTCATAGTATTGATTGGATTTATACCCAGATGACTTAGGCTTGGTGGGATCAAGATGTTATATGGGTGGATAGACCATCATGTTAATGGAAAATAGTTTTTTAAAGAGGGATTCCAAGGACATAAGAAGGGGAGTATAAGGACCCTCTTTACTTTGTGACTTAGAGGTAGAACCATTGGACTTAAGATTAGATGGTTTTTGGTGTGACTGGGTGGATGGATTAGAAATAGATAAGGTGGCCAAGGTTGGGTTCCATTTTCTAGTGTGAAAATGGGTAGTGAATGGTTTATGGCTAGTGAATGGAGGATTTTTATGGGACTCACATGAAGGGGCTTAGATGGGAGGTGTAATGATTGAATGGGGTCAACACCTTCAATAAGTGGAACATCCATCATAATAAGTCATAACAGGATCTCATCCTTATTGGTAGATATGTATTAGTTTATAAAGGTGGGTCTAGCTTCATGGTGATGATTGAAGAGTGATGGATAATAAAAAGGGATGATGTGAGGTAGAATAAGGTTTAGGGATGGTGGTCTCTTAAAAAAATATGTATGAGAGACCAAGTTATCATGATAGATCATGATGAGGATGAGATAGAATAATGGATTAAAGACTATGATCAAAATTTAGATCAATAGTTCAATAGGTGTATATGACCTATCGGCAATGTCTAGTTTTCAAGCTAGCAAAAATATTAAAGAGTTTATGGGTGCCTAGATTTAAACTAGCAAGAGGATGATGTGATGGGTGTTAGTTATGAATAGGCAAGGTGATTGGACTAGAGATGATTAGATTGATAATTGATGGGTTTTCTAGATTGAGACTAATAAATTGATAAGATGCTATCAAAATACTGACTAGGGTATGAGATCTAACCAATAAGATAGGTGATAGTGGATTAGGATGATAGGATGATATAGATAGATAACATGAGGAGGAGTTCAATCCTTGGATTAATTTTCTCAAGAGGGGATGGGATATGACTATGTGATAAAGGTGATAAGGATAAGGGGATCGAGATAATGGAAAAATATATGTAGGTAATGATGAAATGATAAAAGGGTAAGATGAATGATATAGAATGGTTTAGACCCATATGTGACCTAAAGAGCCAACTAGGATAACATAGGATGAGATTAGACTAAATGGATGATGAAGGAAAGGTCAAGATAAATAGAGTGGACTTGATGTAGATGATAAGATGTGATTATGATATAAGAGAACAAATTATATACAAGGGGATGATAAGATATAGGATGTATAAGATAAAATATAGATGGTGGGGATATGACTTATGAAGTGTGGGTATGACTAGCCTAGGATGGGATAAAGACAAGATGGGGGATGGGATAAATATACAAGAGGATGATATGTACAAGAGGATGATGATAGGATAAGGATGTAAAAGGTGATAGTGAGGTAAGGATATACAAGATGATATATGTAATGACCTAGAGAGGTATTTATAGTTTTAGGTGAAGGATGACTTGGCTCACAAATAGAACTGGTTTAGCACAACCCACACCAAATCAAGCAAACTACAAACCTATGATTAGTAAACTAAATGGAATGTAATTTGATGCTTTCACCATCAAAAAACTTCATAGGTGAGTCTATAGGCCAGTGACCCATTATGGAATTAACCAAACCCTCTAAACCCTATCTATACATGATGGCTACTTAGGAGCTAATACTGACTCCAGTAACAGTACGCATGTTACAACTGAAGGCTCCTATTATAGGTTTACACAAGGATCTCTAGGTACATCCCCTATATATGTGAAGGTATAATGGGGCCCAAGTCTGTAGAGGATGTTATCTGACCACCTTATATCTTGGAGCTTAAATTCCTCTCACTCCATGGAACCCTTTATGGGGAATTCCACTTTGGTGCTGAATAATATCTCCCATGATTTTTAGACTCTATCAAAATATGGATTTTGGATTAGTGCATGGTGGTGAAATCCATGATCACTATCCTCTTATAAAAATAAAAAGAGAATGGGGTTTATAGATGGTTTTTGATCCCCTAGGAATCACCATAAGGATTCAAGGGGTAGATCATACACCGATCATGGCCCTTAGGATACAAATAGGCAGTCAAAAAGAATATTAATTAATCGATAAAGATTACGTGTGATGCATGTGATGCATGTATAAGAAGCAAGAGAATATACAAGATGAAGGGATATACACCCAACAAGATGATTTAAAAATGATATATACAAGGTAAGATGATTAAAATGATATATACAAGACAAAGTTATCAAAATGATTCAAAAATTATTTTTAAAATGCCAAAAAGAGTCTATAATAGGTGGCCTACAAACACATGATTAGTGGTTTGATTTTGGCACTCAAAAGAGGCAACTTTCAAGACAAGTGATTAATAGTTTGATTTACCAATCTTGAGGGGTAACCTGTAAGTAAAAATGTTAGACCAAAAAATCACCTGCAAAAGAATGATGTTAGTTAGACAAAATATCCACTAGATTTACCCATGCAAGAAACAAGATGTTAGTCCAATATGCTTTTAAAAAAACCACTAATAAAAATCATGGTTTAGATCTATAACTTCTTTGGGTGAGCAGGCCATGATGTGGGGGTTTAGGGATAACACCCCTTAGTGGGGTCAAGGGGTAGCACCTCTTATTAGGTCAAGGGGTAGATCCCCTTACGAGGTCCGATGATAGCACCCCAAACATCAATTTTGGCCTTGCAAAAGACCTAGAATGATTCAAAAATCACAAAAAATGACTCTAAAAATGCACTCAAAAAATACCAAATTGAAGGCAAAAAATAGTGCAAAATCATAACTACACAGTGGAAAATCATAACCAAAAATGGAAAAATCATAATTCTAAGACAAAATCATTGATCACGAGTTACAATTTTGTAGCAATTAGCTTAATCATGATAGTCAGTCTACAAAATCATGATAGTTAGACAAAATTGTGACTGTAAATAACAAAATTTACTATTTTCTATAAATCAAGATCTACAGTTTTGTTATAAATTACAAAACCTCAAAATTTTGATTGTGGTTCAAAACAGATGATCAATAAAATGACAATTAGTTACCTAGATGCTCAAAAATTCCTATATATAGATGACTATGATGGATTAAAATTGATTCACAATATATCCAAAAAAAATTAAACAGAGATGGTTTATCAAAAATGGACAAAATCTTGGACTATAAAAAGAGTATTTTTAGTTAGATGATTAGGTCGTATATCTTCCCTATAAGATGATAACCAGTGGACATCAAGGTAAAATTAATATAATTAGGTTATAATGGCAAAATCACTACTGGGGCTACAATACCATGATTTCATAGAGTAAAGCCACAACTTCTTGAATTTCATAATCTACAATTTTATCGATGATGAAAAAGGGCAAGGGTAATGTGTTTGGTTTTAACATTTAATGGCCATCCCTACCTTTGGCCTCTTCCCTAATGAACCTACCAACCACACAACAAAAACTTACAAAGACAAAATATCTGTTATGAGAATGTGTTAGCCCAAAATTTCTTATTTTAGACCTAAATGATGTAAACATAATGCAAAAGAGGGGATATTTGAGGATCAAAAGTATTTTTTGTCTCCTATAAAATAGACAACATCAATACTAAGCATGTAGGTTAGAGAAAAATAATCAGCTATTTAGTGATTTTATGAAATTTACAAAATTGTGAATCTCAACCATAATACCATAATTTACAAGATAAATTCGCAATTTTGCCTAAAGACTAAAATCTGAAAAACCCAAAAACCATTAGTATTTATATAAAATCACTACTAAATATATAAAATTACAACTCTCTATGCAAAGTCATGATTCACGAGTTGCAATGTTATTTAAAGGCAAGAAACCTATCAAGGTCAGAGTAAACATTTAGTGGTCAAGTCAAATAATTAGTGCAAAGTCATGAATTTAGATATAAAACTTCAACTACAAGGTCACAAATACTAGTGTAAAACCACAACTTCCACTTGTGCATACAAAATGTCAAAAATCCAAGATTTTGCATATTCAATCAGACCTATAAGCTTGCAAAATCACCACTATCAAGCAAAATTGTTAAATTGGGAGTGATTATCCCACTGTGGTTACCAAAATATAGGATGAAATTTGAGCTCTATGAATTAAACTATGCAATTTAATCACTCAAATTTCAAACTAATAGATAATTCTAGAGCCATTAGAATTAAGTGAAATTAGATGAATAAACTATTCAATCCTATAGTTAAATCCTAAATCTAAATGCTCTAAACCATGATCAAATGAAATAAAAAGATAAAGAGATGAGATTGATTACCTTAGACTTAGATTGACATTATGATGCTTGATTATGGATGTTGGATGAAGGATAACTAAAAGATTAATTGGGCATGGTTTGTTTATGCATTCATAAGATCCAATGGAGGAGAGGAGTGGTTTAAATAGAAAGAGGAGGGAAAGATCTATGGTGGAGATTTGAATTTGGGGGAAGGAAATCAAGAGTTGAGGATTAAAAAAATATAAAAATCCTTGGAAGCCTCTAGATTTAGAGGCTTCTAGAGAGGAGGGGTTAGAATATAAGGATTCTAGAATCATATAATTCTAGAATCCTCTTAGGGATTAATTAGGATTAGAGATGGGTTAGATATGGATTAGGTAGATTATAACAGACTAGGGGTGTGGGAGAGTCTAGGAATATGCTTATTAGGTGGGTCATTGGGAATTTAAAATTCCCAAATAATGAATAAGATAGATTAGAATAGAGTTAAAGGATGCTTTAAAAGAATTAATAATGAAGTGGGATAGAATAAGGTTAGTAAATTATTATAAAGTTGGATATTAGATAAATTACTAGGAAGGGGAGATATTAAAATGGGATTAAAGGGGATAAATTAGATTAAGTGGAATTAGTGTCAACTAATAAGAATATTAGTGACAATAATGTAGGTGAGCAAATTTTGACACATACACTGGTAAAAAAGGCACTAAATGTGGCTCCACCCACCAAGTATAGTTCCTTATAACTCTCAACCACACTTATGCCTTGATATACTAATTTTTTGACAAAGACCAAAAAATTCAAAATGTTAAGTCTTCTAACTATAATCATTTAAATGAGGTCAACTTGGTCAAAATTAGGAAAAAGTGAAAAAATGTCTAAGTCTTTAAATCTTATCACAATTTTTATGTTTTTTAAACACATAGCATATTTCTACCAATGGTTTAGCAGGCCAGCAGAACCCTAGACCCTTATAAACAACTTTAGCAAGACCCAACACCCTTATAAACAATCTTGATGGAACCCAACACCATTGAAAACCACCTTAGAAGAACTCGATAAGTGCTTAATCACACATCATAATCTAACATCTTTGTAAAAATACCCCATGAACCTAAATATATGTTCCAACACCTCATAAATCTTGAATAAGTACTCTATATAACCTACAACTTGCTCAAGCATCTTTCTATCTTTGTTAATAAACTAGAAGTTACTCGATACATGTGATAATTTTAAATAGGTTTTAAATTACTCTCCATTATTTTTCATCTTCACCTTTATCCCCCTTTGTTTCCAATTGATTTGCATTCTTATCTTAATTACTTTTAATATTGTAGATTTTAGGGTTTATTCTAAAAAATTTAATAATTATTGTTTGACTAAATTAGGGTGTATGTTCAAGCCTACATATCTAACCTATAGACTAGTCAAATTGTTCACAAAATTAAGGTTTTCTACTCTCTACATTTTTCCAACTACAAGCCATTTTTATTCCTTTTTAAAATCAGGTTTATCAATATACTTGTCATATTGTCAAGATATAGGGTTTTTTATAAGGATATCCAGTTGTTGATTACATCTTATAAATATTTTAAGGTTGGTCCAACATCTATTAAAACATATAGTTTGTTCAACACCTATCAAAACCTATAGTGTGCTTAACACCTATCATAACCCATCATGTGCCCAACACCTATCAAAACTCATGGTTTGCTCAACACCCTATTTTAACCCAAGGAATACTTGACACCCCATCAAAATTTATGCTCTACTTAGACATATCACAAAACTTGAACACCTTTTAGACATACTCCTAGATTCTTCACCTTATTCAAACACATTTTAGGACCCACTCCTTGTCTAAACACATCCAATTTTATACCTTCTCCAAGTCCAGTTTAGAGCATAGTTTCCTTCTCACAAATAGTTTTTCTACATCATATGTCAACATTTGGGACTCTAATCAAGATAACCCTGAATAAAATTACTTCAAAAAATAATACTCTGAAAAAGGGGACCCAGGGTAAATAAGGTACATATATAAAATATCAATTTCAAGTGTTCATTCCTCCAACACACTTGGACTCTAATGTGAAAAACATATTTGACATAACATGGGTCATATTGACTTGGATGAATTTTGGAGTAGAATCCATGGGACTACCTAATAATATTATGGTCAAAGTATATATGGCATTGGACTAGCCCAAGCTGTAGTTTTCCCAACTTTGGTACAATGCCTAGAATTAGTCCTAACCATGGCCAAGCATTATGATCCTAAAAGGAGGGAAGTCAAAAACTCAAGAGGAGAGTATGTTTTTTGCCTAACACTAGAATACATTGATAATTTTATCCAGTTGTCAGATAGGGAATCCTTTATTGACTTGACTCTAACCATTACTAAGCAATTCTTGGAGAATAACACTAGTCCTATTCCAAATGGGTCAACAAATAATGGTTGATAAAATCAAAGCATTCGGTGCTGAGACTTCCCAAAATAATTTATAGGTTTAAATTTACAAATGATTTTAATGACATGATTACACTCTTTCACATATTGGTATGGATTTTAGTTGCATGAAATTTCCAAATTTAGATGTACATATAAATCTAGATCATTCACAAGAATGAGCAATGCATCAACTAGGAATAACTCATCAGTGATTCCATGCACAAGCAGTTGGCATAAGTCAACATGAATTTTAAGTGCTCCATGACCTCCTATCTTGTATATTTTGTTACTATGAGGAGGTTTTACAATCGGTTAAATATGATAGGAAAGATTAAGACTAGAAATATATATGAGTTATATCCTCAACTCACTCTAAAAGAGATTGTTCATCATTTTTTCAAGGTAAATAATGCATTTCTAAAATATGTAATATATATGTTTGAACAAGACCCCTAAAATATGAGGATATCTTTGGAAGATTTTATAGAGATCACTAGATGGGAAGCATGGTTTATACAATTTATAACTTTTACTTAATTACATATTTATGGATGCAAAATTGCACCATACATGCTCCCAAAATAATTTTATGACAAATGAGCCTTGATGGAGTTTTTTAGACATTTAAATGAGACACACAAGTTATTAGAAATCAAACACAAGCTGGGATGAAATTTATAAACTTTTTAGGATGATACATGTGTACATCATTGGCAAAATTAAAATATGTTGAAGAAGAGATGATACATGTCACCATTTTTCTATTCAAAATTAGGCCCTCTTTTGACACCTAAGATCTTGTTGAGAATATTTTTAGTTCCTCATATCAACATGTGTCTAATTTTGAAAACAACTATATGGATTGCCATGATGAGAATGAAGTAAGAGTATGAGACTACTCATAGTTCACCTTGAAATAGGTCATTTAATTTAGCATTGTAAAAGTTTCCAAAAATAATGTAGATGATGAAAATTTATTGGATCTAATATACAAAAAAGAGGGAATTGAGTTAAAACCACTTCCTAAAATTGATTATAATAGAAATGAGTCTAATTCTATCATAAGTAGAACATAATTTATGCTTGATAGGACATTGGAGTGGTTGAAAATTAAAGGTCTAAAAGTTGATAAGGCTATATTTCCATTACCATCAAACTAAATTGAATTGGTATCTTTCACAAACAATACCAATCAGAAGCTGAAACATCATAGGCAGCTAGTCTGAGTAAATACACCATAGAGATAGAAGAGGAGATAGATACCAATACTTTTTCAGATATTGATCTAGTTCACAGGCCTCTCAAACTCAAGATAAAAAGGTTAGAAAAAAATATTTTTGTTCTCCTACTATTTATATTTTATAGGATGTTCCTCTTGACAGTTTTATTCAATATCAAATAGTAGTAACAAATACAACTTAGCAATTCCTTGCATCAAATAATAATTCATTATTGGTTTCAAATTCTACTCCTCTTCAACTTGATACTTATTTTCCTCCAAATCATCCACAAGATACTAAGCTACCTCCTATACTTTCACCTAAATCACCTATAGATACTTCAAAGAAAGAAGGTGAAATTTTACCAGAAGAGACCCAAGCCTTGAAAACCCTTCCATCTCTTCCTGTGACTCAAATTTAATATGATTCTACCCTCATAAAATAATCTCATTTTATTTTAGAGATTCCTAACTAGTTGAGTGAAGTATTACATAAAATAAATAAATTTATTGAACCTTAAGATATTGATTTTGGTGCCCAAAGAACTCTCCCTCCATGAATAATGAAGAAACCCAAGACTGTGTCAAGAATAATCATAGATGATAATTGAGAGAAATATGTAGAGTGAGAAGTTCCTTATAAAAAAATATAATGATAGTGTCATTAATTTAGATTATCATATCTCAAAATTACATTTGGGAAAGTAGCTATGGAAGGAATGAAAAAAATGTTCAATTGGCAATTTGTACCTTGTTTAAAAAGATAGATTAGGATAAGGTGACCAAGGATTAGTTTAGGGGAGAAGTTGAGAAATTAATTTCAATAATCCAAAACATGATCAATACAATTCAATATTCCTCCACTATTACCCCATAAATAACCCACAAGGAAACACTCAATGTTTTAGAAGAAATTGGACACATGGGTAGAGCAACAATAGAATGGTCTAAGAAAATTCTAAAACAGGGTGTTGCCACAATCAATACATCAATGACTACTTATTTTAAAATGCAATCATAATATGACAAGGAAACCAAATCCAAAGATAAGTATTTATAAGAATTAGATAATTGGAAAGATATGATTCCCACATTAAAGGATTTATTCAATACTTGCCAAGATGAGCTCCTTTAGGAAAGAGTCATTCAAGCTGAGAAAATTGTATAACCTACTAAATTCCTGAGAGCTACTCAATTTAGGATCCATATTGTTAGAAAGATCATCAATAAATTCAATGACTCTAATTCAATGGGAGGTGATGTTATTCTTAAAATCTTGGGAGGAATTAGAAAGTTGAATTGCACATTTATGGATGATGGTAAGAAAGTGGTCACTAAACACATTTTATTGAGCAATTTAAGAATAATATTGAAGAGATATTGATTCCAAAATATACATTCAACTATTAATCCATTCCTAATTTGATCAAATATAAAAATAACCTAGAAAATCTTGATTTAATGCTAAAAAGACTTTAATGGACATCACAAAGAATGACAAATATGTATTGTGAGGTAGAAATAGCCTTTATATATTTAGATGGACCTGATGAATAAAAAGTGAGAGAAATCTTGTATAAATTCAATGAGTATAAGAATAATAAGCATTCACCAATGAAATAAAATATTAAATTTGTTCTCAGTGAGGAATAAGAAGAGAAGTAATTTTGTAATAGATTTTAATCATTTCCATACTTGTAATTTTGATTCATTCTCACAATTTTCAATTGCCCTTTTTGTAATAGTTAATTCACACATCATATGTTGTGTAAATGTACTAAGTCATTTTTTAAAGTTTTTAGTTGTGAAAATTTTTCAATGCATTTTTACAATTTGTACAAATTTATCATTATACTTTTACAAGTTATACAAAAACACCAACGCACTTTTGTAAGTTGTGAAAATTGCTTAATGTGATTTTGCAATATTTTCAGGTGTGTGAATTAGCTAATGTTTTTAATCAATCTCACATAAAAGTAAAAAATGTGGTTACATAGTATAACCACCCATTTAAAACTATAAATATAAGTTTGGGGCTCATTGTAATGGCTTTTGATGGTTAAACTTTTTGGCAAGATAGATAAAGAGGAGATTGTATTTACGTCTCATCAAGAATTAATATACCATAAGTTTTTTCAAAATTTTGCATTCAATATTTATTTATTGGCAATTTATATGTTTACATCCATGTATACTTGATTCTTTTCTTTTAATATATTGCTAAAATTGTGATAACTTAGTCAAAACACAAAAATTTCACTATAGAGTTTTTTTTCAAACCTACATTTGCTATTACTATGACTATGAAATCTTGATGGGATAAAAATAATAATTTCATGTAGTTTTTACAAGGAAATACAATATAATATTCTTATATGTGTTATCATTAATAAACAGTTATTTTGGTGTATGTTTTGTGTTCTTACAAAGACAATGTTTTTTTTGCCCATTGAATGCGAAAGATTTCCTCTTGGTAAAATCTCCCCTTGATATTTCCATTTCATCTCTAAATTTGGCCCACTAGATTTATCATCTTTATACATTATTTTCCTTTATTTTCCTTATTTTACTTCCTTTCTCTTATCTTTTTCATACTTTTTGGTTAAAATTACAACCCTTATGAAGAATCTTTTTTTTTTGTGAATAGTTTAGATTTTCAAAAAAAAAATGGTTTTAAATAAAGGTAACTCTACCTTCTAATAGGAGAGGGGCATTGTCCCTACATTTTTGACTAAAATTTTATATTTTTTCTCTTGACAAATTTTTCAACCAACATTTTTTGGTGCCCACTTTAGGGCACATCTTTACATTTTTTGTGTGACCCACATATGTGAACTTTTTCTCCCACATGACTCTTATGTAGCTTGAGGACTAGTTCATCAACCAATTATTGAGTGGGATAAACCTACACAATCAAGCATTAATGTCAATATCATATAGAATGTTTGGGATTGTGAAGAAGTTAGTGTTATTCATTTCTAGATCATTCTGACCATATTGAACCAAGAACAAGATCACGTAGAAAGGTTAAAAAGGGTTCTTGAGAACATAATAGCCCAAAGATCCCATTAATTAGCTCATAATATTGAATAGTAAAATGTACATATAACTCTTACCATAAATAAAGATCCTTATCATCAACCTTATTTGAATTGGATAGAAGCTATAGAAGAAGATACTACTTCAAATTTTTGTTTACTTTCCTAGAACAATAAAATAAGTGATGCTTAATTTGACATTGTCACTACAGTAATAAATGTTGAAATATATAATGTGGCTATCATCTAAAGAAAATTTGAAATTACCTCAATAATACAAATAAGAAGATAAATGAGAATAAAATTGTGTATAATCATTCAAAGACTTACTTTCTACAGTAAGAGTTTCTTCTCATGACCATCCCAACAACTCAAACTCTAGTACTTCAATTGAATCTTGATTGATTAAATGAAACACAATAGGATATTTCTTTAGATTTTTGAGCATTCATGTGGGATAATAGAAGTAGCTTAGTATAATTTTTAAGAATTATTGATATATTATAAGATGAATAAGATTATGTGGTTTTGGCATAAATATTTTAAGCCATAATTGCACACAATGCATGACAAAGAAGCCCAATTCAGATAGCACTTCAATTTCAACCTACACTTTAGCAATAGTAATATTTCTTTCAACATGGCATAAAAAATATTTACAAGAGAAAATAAATTTCAAGGAATATAGACCTTTTTTATCAGTTACAACATATTTATAACTTTAAGTTATATCCTTAATATAAAGTTAGACTTAAGAAGTTAGTTATCCTTCCCTCCAGTCCCAAAAGAAGTAAACAATCACAAGATGGTTCAATAGTAGGTCAATCCCTCATCCTTTCAAGAACATACCTTCCTCTACAAGTAGTCTTTCTAACCAATATAGTACCATGGCATAATTTAATTATATTTTTGGCTTTAGGTTAATTACATGAACTTCCAAAAGCTTCATAGAAAAATTTTATAAAATTTTTAGGTGATGGTAAGAAGCATCTAGATGAATATATTACAGCTTTATTTATATTAGCTAATTAGTTTGACATTGTTGTGGATTATTAGGGGTATAATATGAGTATATTGTTATCATATTTTTCATATATATGATTCAACAAGTAGTATTTGATTGGTTCAGCCACCTTCTTCTAGGATCCATCACTATTTGGAATAACATGAAGTCAAAATTTGAAAGCAGATTTAAACCAATAGAAGATGCATATGCACTATTGGCACAACTCACTCAAATGAAAAAAGAATGTTATGATCCCATGAGAGATTTTGTGGCAAAATTTAATAATCTATTAAATAATATCCCATCGACAGGCAAGCCAATAGCAAAAAAATTACAAATGCTTCTTCACAAATTCACATTATCGGAAGTGAGTTATCATTTAAGAAGAGATAGAGTAGTTGATTTAAATCTGGCCCAAACATTGGCTATTGATGTAGAATATGACATGATAATAGATATAAATTTGAAAAGATAATCATCAAAATTAAAATCACATATTTCAAATCAATTTTCTACTAAGCAACTTCTATAAAAAATTACTAACATAACGACATTAAAGAATCTACTACCATAGAAAACACTTACCTCCCTATATCAAGACATTATTAGAATAAATTATGTGTATTTTTAAGGTAATCATCCTTAATTTAAATCTCCTCATCATATCATAAATAATGGATAGACATCCTAATGAAGTTTGAACATTAAAATTTTATGGTAGTTTTTCTTTAACTAGAGCATGTGCAAGGGTAATTTTGATATCCCCAAATAATGAGATATTTCCTTTCTATACAAGTTATAGTTTGAGTGTAAAAATAAAATTATAAGTTGTATAAGATATGGGGATCAGGAATTTGAAAGTCTTAGGTGATGTAGAATTGGTTGTCAAGTAAATTAAAGGTCAATATTAGGTTAAAATGATTGATTGAGGCATTACATGAATCAATTCTTAGATTACATAAAAACCTTTGATGTCTTCTCTTTTAATTCCATTCCAATATAAATTAATTCTAAATTAGGCACACTTGTAGTGCCATCTTCATTATTAATTTCTCATTCAGATGTTGGTACAAATAAATACATAATTGAACTAGTTTACCAACCTAGTATACCAAATAATTTATAAAACTATCAGGTATCAATGATGATTAATAGATCATCTCTTTTCTTGAGAATATTGGTATATTTATAAACTTATGTACTTTTAAGGTAGTGAACCTTCATACAAATAATCTACATTTCAAATACATAAAGAATGAATAGTTGAAGAATAAGATGGGATCATCAAATTTAAAGTAAATAAGATTCCTAAAGGTTTGGTTTCTTTCAAATATCTCTTCAAAAAACATGATAGATTCATAAATAAAAAAATACAAAAAGGTTTTCTCAACTCAACAGATTATGAAAAATTAAGCATAGGTTATGAAGAACAACCCAGATTATTTAACATTGGAAAATGTTGCTCTCTTGAGGAACAAAGAAAAATTTTCAATCTGTTTATAAATTACATGGACATACTTGCATATTCATATGTATATCTTAAGTATTTTCATCCTAAGGAACTACAACACACAATCCCTCTCAAATTTGATGCCAAGCCATTCAAATAGATGCAAAGGCATTACAACCCCATTATTTGAGGGACATTTTTTTATATAAATTCAAAAAATGCTTTATGCTCAAATTATTTTTCCTATCAGCCATTCTACTTAGGATTCCAACATAGTACAAATTCATAAAAAGAGTGGGGAAATTAGAATTTGTGTTAATTTAAATTTGACTTAGGCATCTCTTAAAGATAATTATCCATTTCTAATCATGGATAAAGTTCTCCAAGTTGTCATATGTTCTAAAATGTTATCAATTTTGGATGGTTTTTTTGGATATAACCAAATTGAATTCAATAGAGAAGATCAAAACAAAAAACCTTCACAACCCCATGGGGTGATTTCACATATCAGTGAATGCCATTTGGATTGATCAATGTAAGATATATCTTTCAGAGAGCTATGTGTCTTTCATTCAGGGACTTGAAGAATAAAATATTGTGGTGTATCTAGATGTCTTGATAGTGTTTTTTAAGAAAAATGAAGATCATAATGAATACCTTAAGAAATTTTTTGAGAAGTGTCATCTACATGGTATTTCTCTTAATATTAAAAAATTTATTTGTGGGGTTATTGAATAAAAACTCCTTGGTCACATTGTCTCAAAATAAGGGAAAAAGATTGATCCAGAGAGAGTTGAAGTAATCTATAAGATATCCTTGCCAAAAAATAAACTAGGTGTACATTCATTTTTTATAAAAGTGAACTTCCTAAGAATATTTATACCAAATTTCATAGAACTCACCAGACACATTGCCAAGATGATGAAAGGGAACATTAATTTAATTGGAATAATGAAGCCAAGAAGTATTTGATAAAATAAAAGATATTATCATTCATTCACTGACTTTAGTCTGTCTAGATTTCAAAAAATATGTATCATCTATTTATACTCTTCAGATCATACTCTCTCAACAATAACAATTCAAAAAAATGATGAAGGTGTTGAATCCCCCATTTATTTCATGATCTTAAATATCAATGATTATGAACTATAATATTCTCTTGAAGAAAAACATGCATATGTAGTTGTGAAAATTGTCAAACAATTTAGATACTATATCTTACATTCACATTCCATTATGATGCTAACAAGTATAGTGATAAAATTTATCTTGACTCAACAATAACCAGGTTCAAAAAGGGGTAATTGGATAATTAAAGTTCATGAATATGACTTGTAATAAAACCCACAAAGCTAGTTCAAAGAAAAGGATTGCGTTAACTTATAGTAGAACAAAAAAATTATCAGCAAGTATCTTCTACAAATTCTAATGATCAGAGTAAAGAGAAGCTTCATTAGTCTTATTTGTTGATTCAACTAATGACTAGTTTACATATATTTCTTTATTTTGGACATATGGAGAATGTCTATCTCATTTGAATATTAAACAACATAAAATAATCAAGTTAAAGACCATAAATTACATGATTTAGGATGGTACATTATTCAAAAGGAGTATTGATGGATTCTTCTTGAGATATGTTGACATGGAACAACAAAATAAATTCCTACATGCATTCATTGATGAAGTATGTGGTGGACACTTCTCTAACCTAGTGACATATTATAATATTCTAAGAGTTTACTACTATTGGCCTACACTCTTCAAATACTCTTATGAGTGGGTTAATAAATGTGAGGCTTGTCAATATTTCATAGAAACCCAAAGCTTGCAACATTTCCTCTCAAAATAGTGGTAATAGAAGATCCATTTCAATAATGGGGGTTTGATTTTGTAAGAATAGTGAATTCCCATTCAAGTGTAGGACACATGCACATTATCACTACCATAGAATATTTCACCAAATGGGTAGAAGCCATCCCAACTAAGTAGATAATTTATGAAATTATTTGTAATTTCATCAAAGAGAATATCTTAGTGAGGTACAATGTTACACATAATATCATGATAGATAATGCCTCAAATTTATCTTCCTCAGAGTTGATTAGATTCTACTATGGATATGGAATTTTATTATCCCACTCTTTAGACTACTATCCACAGGTAAATGGCCAAGTGAATCAAGCAATAATAACATGGTCACTATTATTCACAAATTAGTTGGTGAGAATCAAAGAAACTGGCATAAGAAATTTTATGATGCAATATGGGAAGATCATATAACACTGAAGAGAACCATATGCATATCCCCATTTCAAATTCTCTATGAAATATATGTGCCAATCCCACTAACACTTGAATTACTAGCATTGTAGTTGTCCAGGGCTATTGAAAATTAGAACTTTGAAAGTCCCTTAGATAATAAAATAATCTATTGAGAAAACTAGAAGAAGATAGAGAATGAGTTGTTGACATAATTATTGAACACCAAGATCAATTGAAAATCCTTTTTGATAATAAAACTAATAATATGGATTTTTAGGTGGGATATCTTATTCTCTTGTGGGATAAATGTAGAGAACCAAAGGGAATTCACAAAGAATTGACCCCAATGGATGGGCCCATTCAAGATTAGACACATATGTAGTAATATCACCTTTTATTTGGCCTATCATGATGGCACTCATCTATCATTTCCCTATAGTGGGTAATATCTCAAGCATTACTTCAAGTGAAATTAGGTTATCCCCTACTTTTAAGTATGTTTATAATAATTTTGGTTATATTTCCTTTTAGTTGTCCTTTTTGGCTTGCTTTTTTTATTGTGTGTCTTATTTTGTGTTTTTCTCCTTGTTGGTTTGTTGTTTCTCTAAAAATATCCTAATTTACCCTTAGTGAATTTGTTTGTCAAAATTGAAATGACTTTGTATCCTAACGGAAATGCACTTGTCTTTGAAACTAGAGTGTGTAATTCTTCCCCATTCCTTAAATTTCAAGGTCCCTAATCGAAGCCAATTATTATACTAATTTTTAGACAAGGGTTAAAAATCAAAATATTAAGTCTTCTGACCACAATCAGTCAAATGAGGTCAACTTGGTCAAAATCATGAAAAAATTAAAATAATTAGAGGTATTTAAGTCTTATTTAAATTTAGATGTTTGATAAACACTTAGTGTATTTTTGCCTATGGTTTAATAGGCCAGTGGAACCTAACACCCTTACAAACAACTTTGGTATAACTAAACACCCTTGTAAATAATCTTGACTAAACTCGACACCCTTGAAAACCATCTTGGCAAAACTAAATAGGTACTCAAGCACACATCATAATCTGATGTCTTTGTAAATATACCTTGTGGACCCTCAGTTATGTTACAACACCTCATAGATATTGAATCCTACATAGGTACTCTGCATAACTTGTAACCTACTCAAGCATCCATCAATCTCTACTACTAAATTGATAGTTATTCCATACATGCAAGAATTTTGAGAATATTTTAAATTGCCTTCCATTATTTTTTATCCTTGCCTCTATCCCTCTTTTCTTTCAATTATTTTGCATTCTTATCCTATTTAATTCTAATATTGTAGATTTCAGGGTTTCTACCAAAGCATTGCATAATTGTTGTTTTAGGGAATTAGGGTGTAAGTTTAAGACCACATTACTAACCTATAGATTGGTCACATTCTTCACAAAATTATGGTTTTTTTCTCTCTATAGTTTTTAAAATTCAATCCATTATTATTAATTTTCAAAATTAGGTTTATAAATTCACTTTCCATACTATCAAGATCTAGGGTTTTCTCATACATAGATTTGGTTATTGATTTCATCTTCTACAAATTCTAAGGTTGGTCCCAACACCAATCAAAAATTATGGCATGCTCAACACATATTATAACCCATAATGTGCTTAACACCTATCATAACCTATAAAGTGCTCAACACCCTATCAGAACCTAAGTCATGCTTGACACCCCATCAAAATCTATGGCGTGTTTAAACATAGTATAGAACCTGATCACCTGCTCAACATACTCCTAGATTCCACACCTTGTTCAAACACATTTTAGGACCTACTCCTTGTTTGAACACATCTATTTTTTTACATTCTCTATGTCTAGTTTAGATCATAATGTTCTTCTCACAAACATTTATTCTGCATTAGATGTTAACATCTAGGACTCTAATCAAGTTAACTCTGAATAAAAGTACTCCAAAGAATACTCCTTTGAAAAAGGGCCTCGAGGGTAAAGAAATTATAGATATGAAATATAAATTTTAAGGGGTCTTTCATCCATCACACTTAGACTCCAATGTGTAAAACATATCTAAAACTAACATGGGTCATATTGACTTAGATGAATTCTAGAGCTCAATTAGTGAGACTACCAAATCAGGTTATGGTCAAAGTATATATGACAATGCACTAGTCTAAGCAACTATTTTCACAACTTTGGTACAATGCCTAAAGTTAGTCTTGACCATGTCCAAGCACTATGATCTTAAAATAAGGTAATTTAATAACTCAAGAGGAGAGTATGTTTTATGCCTACCACTAGAGCACATTGACAATTTGCTCTAGTTGTTGGATAGGGAATCCTTTATTGACTTGAATCTAACCACTGCTCAAAAATTCATGTTCATATTTCAAATAATTCAACAAACATTGGTTGATAAAATCAAAGCATTTATCAATGAGACTTCCCAAAATAATATCCAAGTTTAAATTCACAAATGAGGTTGATGACATGATCACACTCTTGCTCAAAGTGGTGGGGAGTCCAATTGCATGAATTTTTCAAAGTTTGATGTACATGTATATCTAGATCATTCATAAGAATGAATAATATATTAACTAGGGATAACTCATCAATGATTCCATCCACAAGTAGTTAATAGAAGTTAACATGACTTTAAAGTTCTACATGACTTCCTACCTTGTCTATGTTGTTGTTAGGAGATTTTACAATGGTTTAAAATGATAGGAAATATCAAGACTATAAAGACATATGATTTTTATCATCAACTTACTCTGAAAGAGAGTGTTCATCATTTTCATAGGATAAGTAATTCATTCCTAAAATATATGATCTATATGTTTGAACACATCCCCTATAATTTGACTATATTTATGGAAGCTTCTATAGATATCCCCAGATGGGGAGCATGGTTTATACAATTTTTAGCATGGTTTATGCAATTTTTAACTTTCACTTATTTATGGCTTTATGGATGTGAAATTTCACCATACATGCTTCCAAGATATGTTTATGACAAATGGGCCTTGATGGAGTTGGTTAGACAATTAACTAAGACACAATTCTTGGCAAGAAAACACAAAATTGGGGTGAAAAATCCTCTCTATAGGAAGATACACATGTGCATCATTGGAAAAAGAAAAATATGTTGAAGAATAAATGGCATATGTCACCATTTGACCATTTGAAAGTAAGCCTTATTTTGACACTCAAAGTCTAGTTGATAATATTCTTAGTTCATCATACCAACACATGTCTCATTTTGAAGACTACTAGATGAATTGACATGATGAGAAGGAAGTAAGAGTTTGAGACTACTCACAATTCACCTTGAAATAGGTCATTGCATTTAACATTGAAAAAGTTTCCAAAAATATTTTAGATGATGGAGATATATTGGATCCAATATAAAAAAATATGTAATTGAATAAAAACCACTTCCTAAAATTGATTGGAATATAAAAGAGTCTACTTATATTGTAAGTAGAACACAAGTTATGCTTGATAAGAAATTGCAGTGGTTGAAAAGTAAATGTGTAAACATTGATAAGGTAGGATTTCCATCACCACCAAAATAAATTAAATTTTTTATCTTTCATAAACAACACCAATCGAAAGTTGAAACATCACAGGCAACTGTTGTGATCAAATACACCATATAAATAGAAACTAAGGTCATTTTAGATATTACTCCAGTTCACAAACTAGTCAAACTCAATATAAAAAGGTTAGGATAAAAATCATTTTATTCTCCTAGTATTTCTATTTCAAAGGATGTTCCCCTTGATAGATTTGTTCAATCATTAATGATAAATACAACTCAATAATTCCTTACATGAAATACTTAATTGTTAGTTTCATCATCTACTCATCTTTAACATAATACTTATTTGACTCCACCTTCTTCACAAATTATTGAGTTGCCTCTTGCACTTTCACCCAAATCACCAATAGATACTTCAAAGAAAGAAGAAGGTGAAATTGTATAAGAAGAGACCTAAGCCTTGGAAACCCTTTCATATCCTCCTAAGTCTCAAAATAAGTTTAATTATACCTTCATACAATAACCTCATCCTAGTGTAAAGATTCATGATTGGTTGAATGAAGTAACAAAAAAAGAAATAAATTTGTTAAACCTCAAGAGATTGATTTTAGTGCCTGTGCAACCCTCCCTCCATAAATAATGAGTAAAGCCAAGAGTGTGTCAAGAATAATCACAGATGATAAAGAAGACATATATGTAAAGGTAGTAGTTCCTCCTAGAAAAATAGATAAAGATAGTGTTAGTGCTTCAGATTATCAAATCTCAAAATTATATTTGGGGAAAGTAACTAGGGAAAGCATGAACGAAAATTTTCAATTGAGAATTAGTACCTTGTTTGAAAATATGGATCAAGATAAGGTGACCAAGGATTAGCTCAAGTAAAAAATTGAGAAATTGACATAATTAGTCTAAATTTTGATCAAGCCAATTTAGTCTTCCTCCTCCTCTATTGCCCCAAAAATCACCCACACTGAGACACTTAATGTTGTAGAGGAAATTGGACACATGGGCAGAGAAACGAAAGAATGGTATAAAAAAATTATATAATAGGGTGTTTCCATAATCCATATAGTAAATGGATACATATTCTAAAATTTAATTTGAATATTAAAATTCAATTGAAGTTGAAGATAATTATATAGAAGAAGTAGAAAAATAGAAACAGATGATTCTCACATTGAATGATTTCTCCAATACTTGTCTAGATGAGCTCATTCAAGAAGGACTCATTCAAGATAATAAAATTTAAGAACTTATCAATTTCTTAGGAGCTACTCAATTTAGGATTATTATTATTAGAGAGAGAATCAATAAATTATATGACTCTAAGACAATGGGAGGTGATGTTATTCTTGAAATATCGAGAGGAATGGGAAAGTTGAATTACACATTTATGGATGATGATAGGAAAGTGATCACTAAAGACATTATTATTTAGTAATTCAAAAATAATATTGAAGAGATATTAACTAAAAAATATGCATTCAACTATGAATCTATTCCTAAGTTGATCAAATATCAAAATAATTTAAAAATTCTTGATTCAATGCTAAAAAGACTTCAATGAACATCATAGAAAATGATAGATATGTATTATGAGGTAGAAATAACTTTTATATATTTAGATGGCCCTGGTGAAGAAAAAGTGAGAAAAACCTTGCAAAAATTCAATGAATAAAATAAGAAGAAGCATCTACCAATGAAATAAAAGATCGAAGATGCTATTGGCAAGGAAAAAGAAGAGAAATAATTTTGTAAAAGATTTTGATCATTTAAATACTTGTAATTCTAAGTGATTATTGTAATTTTCAATTGCACTTTTTGTAATAGTTAATTTGTAAATTGTACATCCTGAAAATGCACTAAGTCCTTTTTGTAAGTTTTGAGTCATGTAAATTTGGAAATGCATTTTTACAAGTTGATCAAATTTACCATTGTACTTTTGAAAGTCATGTAAAAACACCAATGCACTTTTGTAAGTTTTACAAATTATTTAATAATTTTTTTCAATTTTCAAGTTGTACAAATTAGCTAATGTGTTTTTTCAAGATCTCAAAAATACAAAAAATGTGGTTACGTAGCATAACCACCTATTTCAAACTATAAATATAGTTCAGGGCTCATTGTAATCTATTTTGATATCTATACTTTTCATCAAGTTAGATAAAGAGGAGATTGCATTTATAACTCATCAATAATTAATATACCAAAAAAAATTGTAAACTTTACATTCAATATTTATTTATTGGAATTGTATGTGTTTACATCCATGTATACTCAATTTTATTCTTTTAATACATTGCTAAAATTGTGATAAATTAGTCAAAACATAGAAATTTAACTGTAGATTTTCTTCTTCAAACCTACGTTTATAATTTTTGTGACTATGAAATCTTAGTAGGGTAAAAATAATAGTTTCATGTAGTTTTTACAAGTAAATACAATATAATTGTCTTGTATATGTTATCATTAACATGTTATTATGAATACATAATGTCTTTCTTGCCCATTGAATGAGAAATAATTTTTCTTGATAAAATCATCTTTCCCCTTGATATTTCCAGTCCATCTCTAAATTTGGTACACTAGATTTGTCATCCTTCTACATTCATATATACATTATTTTTCTTTATTTTCCATATTTTTATTCCTTTCTACTACATTTTTTCATAATTTATAATTAAAATTACAACCCTTATGAAGAATGCCATTTTTATTGTGAATAGTTTACTTTTCCACAATCTTTTTAGTTTTCAATAAAGGTAGCTCTACCTTCTAATAGGATAAGGACATTGTCTTACACTATTGACTAAAATTTCATATTTGTCCCCCTAAAAAAAATTCCATCCAACATGCTTGAAAGGTACTTGACCACCTAAATTTATACATGATCGGCCATGATATTTGCCATTGACCACCTTACTCAAAACTTACTACATTGTCTAACTTCTATACAAGGTCGACCACCCTTGTACTCAACTAAGTTGGAAATGGTATATGCATTCAGCCACCCTATATCTTGTAACTAACTCAACCACCTTAAACACAGTTAGCCACTACAATATTCTACTATATCAGCCACTTACTACAAAATTAGCCACCTATTTTAAAACATGCAATCCAACTAGATCATCCAATCCAATCCCATTCAAATTATGTGGTGATTTTTAATTAGCTCATCATTAATGTCCTAGACCTAATTCTTTAAATTTTAGCTCCTACTCATAAAAACCCATAATTTGTATTTTATTATTGATTTTTATAAGGTAAATTACATTACACAAATTTACCCCAACACTTACCTTTCCTAACCTAATTTATTTTAATCCCAAAATACTAAAAATTGAAATTCAATTCATCTCATATAAGGATTATCTATGTGGCAATTGTAATAAATCCTTCAACACATCTACTTCCTCGAGTTCGCACCATCGTCACTCTCTCTAACTAACTAGGATAATTAGAGCTATGATACTCAATAATCACAAATGCACAAATGAATTATAATTTTTGAATTTTATATTAAAATCTTACAAATTTTTATGATTAGCATTGTACTTTATACTTGTTTATACTAATATAGATACACTCTTCAATCCAAAAAATATTCCAAATTTAAAAGCTCCATTTATTTATTGAAAAATTATAGATTTTACTCATAACTTTGTTTCTATAAATCCTTTTGACAAACAGAAAAAAATTCTAGAATCCTAACAATGTAGAAAAAAAAATTACTAAACACATTTTTTCAAAAAAATTAATTTTATCTTATTATTTAGGTTTGTTTGTTGTTTTGTACACTAGATTCCTCTTCCATCTACTTCTTATATATCTCTTATATAACAACAATAAGGTAAGTGAAGGTATGTATATATCAATTATTTATTCCCATTTATTTTCAACTTTCTATTAAAATTTATTAGTTCATCATTGTGTGTTTCTATGTTCTTTCTTGAAGCACCATCCCATGTTACAACTGCATCATACGTGATGAGCTTCAAGTGGGGAATATGTATACACATAATATTTTTAAACTTTATCATTTATTGATGTTTTTTATTTTGTAGGAACCTTTCAAGTTTTCATATCTCTGAGTGCATGCATTAAAGGGTGTACCAAGAAAAGGGTGGGTAGACCATTGGTGCTTCATAAAATTATTAGTCAACTTTATCATTACCTAAACCTATTACAAATCTTGATTATCCAACTCTCTAATCAATACAAACCCTATTTACACATTTCCCTAAGAATTTATCCTTTCAAATATCTTTTAACTAATTAAACACACCCTTTTTCTAATAATTCAACTAGGTCGATCTTGTTAGAAAGGATTAAGTACACATTACAAAACTTAGTCAGCCTAGTCGACTTAGTTTGAGGCCTAATAGTAGTTGTTTCCAAATATTGGGATTGAGATATCTAATCTTGTCGGCTAAAATTTTGGAAGGGTTAAGGCTTATCCATTATTATAAATATAAGGCTCATTTCAATTCAATAGAGAGGAACATTTATTTTTGTATCATTATAGTTCACAATTCTACTAAATCTATATTTCAAGGAGTCATTGCTTAGAGTTTGCCTTGGAGAGAAGATTACTTATCTTGTAAGACATCCTAGATGCAAATTATGAGTCTTTTATCTTAGAGCTAGTTTTTATAGTGTGATCATTACAATCCACAACAACCTATTACAAAGCACCATTGGCCAAGGGAGACATTGAGACTCGTCCAGTTTGCCCAAAATAAGTATTCTTAACTCTTACTATTTCACTTGATAAATAGTATATAAGTAATATTTGTTATGAATTTATAAATCCTTGCTTAGATTACATCTATGTTTAAAATTAGTAAAGATATAAGGTTTTTATTTATTTGTCATATTTCATTTTAGGTGATCTAGGACCCCATTTTCCTATCATAATCCCTTGATTTTTTATTTTCATTTAACCATCCCCTTTGATGCCACAAGCTTTGGGGAGCACTAGATTAGTTTTATTGTATATACTTAGACTTATTAGGGTTATTGCATATTATCATTTCCCTAGAGGCTTTAGAACCCTTTCTTTTAGGATATTGTGGTAAGAGATCCCTTGGTTAGATTTAATAGATCTAATTTGACCCTGCTCCCAATATAAACATGTATTATTATGGATGTTAGTGAATACTTTATCCAATCTTAGATTTAATAGGTTAGGTAAGTTTTAGATCTATATTAATTTGTTTCATACATTATAGTGAACTTGAAGTGAATCTAACACTTGCATCTTTTCAATTTTTCACTTATAATCAACTAGATCAAGTTGGTTGATCTAGTCTTAACATTTATCTATAAATTCAGGATTCATAGTCAACTAGATCACATTGGTTGATCCTGTTTGGTATTTTATTTTTAGGTTCTCTTTCCACAACCAACTAAATTAGGTTGGTCAATATAGTCTTTTTTTGTTTACACATTTTTCTTTTGTAATCAACTAGATCAGGCTAATCGATCTAGTCTCTTTTTCCTTTTATAAGTCCAAGGTTTACAGTCAACTAGATTGGGATATTCCATTTAGTTTTGTCCTTTAGCTTTTAATATTTCATTTATAAATTGATTCATTTTAGTTGACTCATTAGCCTTTCTTATTTTCTATATTTCTCACTTATAGTCAACTAGATCGAGCTAACTGATCTATTCTACTTTAATATTTTTACTTTTTAGCTTTCAGTAAACTAGATCAATGATCAATGTGGTTTTATTTTACCACTTTTAGATTTTAGATTTATAAAAAATTGAATTGACATGGTTGATCCCACTTAAACTCTATGTTTTTTAGATTTCTACCTCTACATAACTCAATTAGGTTTGATAATATAATTAATAATCATAATTTTAGTATTTTCATTCAAACAACTAAGTTGACCTAGTTAATCTAGTTATATTTTCTAGGTTCACTCTAAACAAGTGTTGTCACCAAATCTGGCACCCTAAAAGAGGGTGTTCAATCCTCTTCCATATTTTAGCAACATGGGAACACTTCCATGTATGTGGGTGTACCTATAGTGGAAGTGAGCCTCTAAATTTAAGGGCTAGCTCTCTGAATATATCTTGAAATGCTCACACCTACTTAACTAATTACTTAGGGGGAAAAGAGTTAGAAGTTATATGAAATGAACCTAATCTAAGGGGGTGATACACCAAAATGTTTTTCATATTAGCATCATACTTTTGTAAACTAATAAATAAGGTATACAAACTAACTTCTAAGTCCTATGGATTCTAACATGAGTATTTCAATATGAAGGTGAGATGCATGAAAGCTATCCAAGGTGAGTGAACCATAGGATAGTTTTAGACACTAATGCTCATTTTAAACTTAAAATATAGGCTCATACACTTGAAAAAACTTCATATGACATGTTATAATAGGAACTCTTACACAAACATGAAAAGATAAGGGAAAAAAGGATAGAGAATTATCACTTTGTATCATCGTACATCACTTGCACACTTAGAAAAATATCAAAGAACTCAAAATCAAATTTTCTTTAATGTTAAAAGGAAAAATATGACATATTTATAGTAGGTAATTTCCATACATGGAGTGGAATTAGATTACAAAGGCAAAAATGGTTCTACTTATAGAAATTTAGAGAGAGGAGAAAAAAAGCTCAAGAGTCACTGTGACACATGTCTAGGTATGAGAACCAGTTATTTTGTAAGTGAAACTGAATGTGAAATGGACCATGAATGCCTCTTAATATAACTATCCATATAAATATTGGAAAACTCTCCAAAGTGGTGCAGAGATTCTTTAGCTAGCTTTGATGAAACTATTTTCATCATAGATCATTTATTGGGCACTTGAAAATAGGCTAGGGGAGTCAACACATAATTTATGATAATCATAAATGTTTTATAAAATGCTAAGTATCTTCTATACACCTATATTCACCATCTATAGTTATTAATTTCCTTCTTGGACCTCATTTTTTACATATGGTAGTCATTGTTTATCTTAGACCTCACCCGAGCTTTCATGGTAGTATATGAGTTTGAAGAGCTTGCTCTACTATAGAATGCTTGATCATTAATAGTTGTCCAGGTGGCACTCTATTGAAATTTTGTTCATTCCATTCTAAATTATGTCTATAATACTTTCTTGCTCTAGTAAAAAATGGCTCTTTGGTTTGACATTTGTCTTGTGTTCAATCTCTAAGAAGTCCTTTAGCTTCTCAACCTTTAATTTCATTGGTCATCGATATCTGACCCAGATCATTGACTCATTTACCCATATTTCACTATTGATCTTGCTTATCATGAATAAACATAAGTTTTTAATCTACCTTTGACTTGTCAAATCCATCTAAGTTGGTGCCACTTGGAAGTCTCATGTTTGCACTGAGGATTTGTTGTCATTTTATCATCTTACATGCTTGTGCATGTGTCAATCACATGCTAGTTTTAGGATATTTTTGTTAGTATGTCAGCTTACATGCTTACACCACATGGTGTCCTCCAATCTCCTTCAACTTTTAACTCATTGTGCACCATTGGATCAAGAAGTATGATGTAATGCAGACTGTTAGATCTACTAAGACCCATTGTTTTAAAACTAATGGTTACTTCATGAGCTCAAAATTAATGTTGGCATGCCCATAATTTTATGTTTGAATGATCATAATTTAAATTCACATAACTATAAAATTTAATCTCAAAATGGTTTATTTTACTTGAGCTTTATTTTGATGTTTGTGTGGATGTCTTACTCTGTTGGTCCAACTTTAAAGCTTCATAACTTCAGCCAGAAAGCTCGCATAGACTTGAAATTTTCAGAGGATGATCTTGGCATGAAAAACTCCATGGTGTTACAATATTTTGTCTTGTATGACTTTATAAGTGAAGATTAAAAAATTCACAAATGAGTTGGTTCATTCTTTTCCAGATGACATCCTAGATGGCCTGGATCCTTAGACTTGGAAGTTAAACTTTGAGGGGTTAGATATTGAGATAGAGGACTCATCGAGATATGAAACTTGTAGATAATGATATTGAAACAAAGGACATTTATTTCACATGGTTTTATGGTTATGTGAGGATTTCTAAGCATATTTATAAATTACACAAGTAAGTTATTCCATTTCGGTTTCCATGTGACATCTTGATGATAGTCCAACTTCACAAAGCTTATTATTAAACGTTTACAACTCTAAATAATTTTTTTAGGCCTATGTGGACTTGTACCTAATATTTAATTACATTTATCACCATGAATACTTATTTGGATCTTTGAAAACCTACAACTTGCATATATGTCTCTAAAATGACCCCTAAGACACCAGTTGACACAAGGACTAAGCTAGACTATGACCAAAGCTAGAATGGAATAAAATGAACTATAATCATACCCTATGACATTATAAAAATCTCCTATATAAGATCCTAATTATATGGGGTTGACCTAGTTTGTTATGCCATGCCCAGTTTCCTAATCTTGTCCATTGGGTTATGAAGTCACTTGTACATAGGTTTGACACATGAATTTCCTTTGAAAATACACCAAATAATTAAAAAATAACAAGATCAAGACATAAATCTATAAACACACATGTGCTTCATGAGCACTTATGAAACAAACACACAAAATAACCAAACTAACTAAGTCAAACACTAGTTAACCTGAAATGAACACTTCCTCCAAGATCAAAGGGTAATTTTGAAACCTCTCTTGCTTCATGAAATAGAGGAATGAATGAGGCATGTATCCTTTTGATCCTTGGCATTGATTCCTCCATATTATTCATGGTGTTTTCCAACTTTATTAGCATGGTATTCAATGAGAACCAAGTAGCTCAAAATAGACTAGCTATAAAAATAAAATCATCTTGCATCCAAATAGCCTCAACTTTCTCATATGGATCTTTAGCTATAACCTCCAATGGTGGTTCAATAAGACATACCTTTTTTATCTCCATGGTGCTCTCAATAAGACTAGGTTTCTTCTCAACTTACAAGTTTTTCAAGTTCATCAAGGAGCTATGTATATTCTACCAAATCTTGGTCATTATCCTCCATGGAAGACTCTTTCTTCACCTTGTCATGTATTTGACCCTCAACTTGGAAAATATCTTCAAGCTCTTGAAAGAGCTTCATTTTTAGCTACCAATCATCATAGTCCTCCTTATCATAAAGAGCCACTACTACTTCAATCTTCTCTTCTTGATGTATGAGGTCATCAAGCTAGTATTCTTCATGTTCCAAGGCATTTGAGGGTGATTCAAAATCAGATAGAGGTATTGAGTCATCTCCAAGAATTATGTATTCTAACTTGGTCTTATGAGACTCTTTCAGGACTATGATTTCTTAAGGAGTGATTTGACCTTCATCCTTGGTAGTACACTCCACTTCATGCTTGATATGGTCATCCACAACTTCATGATTAGACATGGAGTCTTATTCAAATACCTCTCTCTTAAAGTCTTTGCCATATGCCTAATGGACAGTTGTAAAAGAGTCTTCGATATGTTTCTCTTCATTCAAAAAGGTTAAGTTTCCCTTATGTTCACCAAGGGGAGTCCCTATGGTGATCTCTTCCTCATAGTCACTTATGACATCTTATTGGTCAGCCATGGCTTGTATTTTTTCCTCTTACCTTGCTTCTCTCAAGATGGGCTCTTCCTCAAGAAAGGGTAAGATGGGAGATTGATGGATAGGCTCATGTGAAGGAGTTGGAATATGAGGTGCAGTGGAAGGTTGATGGACTGGAGATGGAGTGTGAGGATAAGGAGAAGGCTTATGAGTGGATTTAGGAAAGAAAAAATCACTAGTAAACTCATAAGGAAGTGACTTCTTGGGTTGATTAGAAGGACAAACATCTAAATAAGTAGGAGTTGTATTTCTCTAATAGTCTCCTTGATTTTATTCAATAGTAGCATGTTTATTTTTGATCTCTTTATCCTCCCACATACTTAGTTTATCTATTAAGTATTGAAGACACTTCTTTGCCAATTCCATTTGTTCTTTAATTTCCCATTGAGTTCCTTCTAGCTCTTCAAACATCTCCAACCTCTACGTATAACTTTGGGTATCACCTCTCAACCATTCCATGAGATGATCAGGGAGCACATCATACTCAGCATCCCATGTTATCATTTTATCTTCATTAACTATTAACTATGGTATGGATGCCAACAAGGATTAGACATGAGGTGGGGTTGATGGAAGAGGAGGATAATGATGAGGATCAAGACCAGCTTCAACTTGTACTTGAAGCTCTAAGAATTCAATCATTTAATATTTATATCTTGATATAAAATCCATAAAAACATCTTGGGATTGATAGGCATCATGACATGAATGATAGGGCTCATATTGGGACTAATAGGGAGGCATTTCTTGATAGGCTTCTTAGTATCCTTCCTCATAGGTATATCTAATAACAAGATGTATATATGAGGGTGAGCAGAGGAATGGAGGACTATAGGGCTGCCATGGATCATTGGATTTGTAGTCATTGCGATAGGACTATTGAGGGGTATAATGTGGTTCATAGCAAGGCTAATAGATAGGTTCATGATAGGGGTATTCACCATAACTGTTCATATCAACCTCATATGTTATATGGGATGCAAAAACTAAAAAAAATATTTAACTAAAGATACTTGGACTACTTACAACTATAAGTTATCATTTGGATTTACCATTGGTGTTATATTTCTTGCTTCTAAAAGTTGATTAGAGGAAATACACACCAATAATATTTTCACTCTCTTGGACCTTTGTCCCACTGGGCATGATAGAGATATTTTCACCAAATCTTGCACCTTAGAATAGGATGTTCAATATTCTTCCATATTTTGGAAACATGGGAACACTTTTATGTATTTGGGTGTACCTATAGTGGAAGTGAGCCTCTAGATTTAAGGGCTAGCTCCTTGAATGTATCTTGAAATGATCATACCTACTTAATTAGTTACTTATGGTGAAAAGAGTTAAAAGTTACATGAAATAAACTTAATCTAAGGTGGTGATACACAAATATGTTTTCCATATGACCATCATACTTTATTTCACTAATAAATAAGGCATACAAACTAACTTCCAAGTCCTATGGATTCTAACATGATTATTTCAATATGAAGGTGAGATGCATGAAAGCTATCTAAGGTGAGTGAACCATAGGCTAGTTTTAGAAACTAAGGATCATTTCACACTAAGATATAGGCTCATACATATTACAACACTTCATATGACCTATTAGAACAATAACTCTTACACAAACATGAAAGGATAAGGAAAGAAAGGATAGATAAATATCACTTTGCATCACCATACGCCACTTGCACACTTAGACAATTATCTAAGAACTCAAAACTAGATTTACATTAATGTTCAAAGGCAAAATATGACATCATTATATTATTTATTTCCCATACATGGATTGGAATTATATTACAAAGGCCAAAATGGTAGCTACTTATAGAACTTCAGAGAGAGAAGAAAAAAAAAGTTCAAGAGTCACTAGGACACATGTCTAGGTATGAAAACTAGTTACATTACAGGTGAAACTAAGTGTGAAATGGACCATGAATGATTATTAAGATAATTAATCATATAAATCATGATAAACTCTCCAAAATATTGTAGAGATTTTATATTTAGCTTTTGTGAAATTATTTTCATCATGGATCATTTCTTGAGCACTTGAACTGGGGTAGGGGAGTCAACACATAAGTTATGCTAGTCGTAGACATTTTCCAAGATACTAACTATCTTCTAGATACATTTATTCACCATATATAGTCATTCATTACCTTCTTGGACCTTATTTTTTATATCTAGTAGTCACTATTTATCTTGGACCTCATCTGGGCTTTCATGACAACATATGAGTTTGAATATTTTGCTTTGCTATAGAATGCTTGATCTTACATAATTATCCAGGTGGCACTTTCTTACCATGTTTCCCATTATGTTCTAAACTATTTATGTTATACTTTCTTACTCTAGTCAAAAATGGCTCTTTGGTTTGACATTGTCTTATGTTTGATCTCTAGGAAGTCCATTAGCTTCTCAACCTTTAATTCCATTAGTCATCAATATCTAACCCAGATCATTAACTCACTAACCCATCTCACACCATTGATCCTACTCAATTGAATGACCATGAGTCATTGATCTACCTTTGACTTGTCAACTCCATATGAGCTAGTACCAATTGGTAGTCCCATGTTTGCACTCAAGATTTACTATCAATTTGTTAGCTTATGCATTTGTGCCACATGTCAATCACATATTGGTTTTAGGATCCTACTATTAGTATGTGAAATTATGTGCTTATGCCACATGGTGGCCTCTTGATATCCTTGACCTTTTGCCTCATCAAGTACCATTGGATCAATATGTATGATGTAATGTGGATCATTATATCTTTTAGGACCCACTGTTTGAAAACCAATAGCTACTTCACAAGCTCAAAATTAACATCCATGCACCCATAATTTTAAATTTGTGTGACTATCATTGACATTCATGCAACCATAAAATTTAATCTCAAAAGGGTTTATTTTGATTGATATTTATTTTAACATTTATGCAGATGTCTTACTCTGCTATTCTAACTTTGTAGCTTCATAACTTGAGCTAGAAAGCTCATACGGACTTAAAACTTTTATAGGATGATCTTAGAATGAAAAAATCCATGGAAATACAATATTTTAGTTAATTTGGATTTTTTAGTGAAGATAAAAATTCATAAATGAGTTGGTTCATTCATTTCTAGATGACGTCCTGGATGGCATAGCTCTTTAGACTCAGCAAGCTAAACTTTGAGGGTTTAAATCTTGAGATAGAAGACTCATCAAGATATGAAACTTATAGATCATGATCTTGGCACTAAAGACATTTATCATGCATATTCTAATGGACACATGAAGATTTTTGATCATATTTATAAATTACACAAGTAAGTTATTCCATTCTAGTTTATATGTGATGTCCTGATGATGGTTTGACTTCACAAAGCTTGTTCTTAAACTTTTGTAGCTCCAAATAATTTTTTAAGGCCTATGTGGACTTATCCATAATCTTGAATTGCATTGATCACCATGAAGACCTATTCAGATCCTTGAAAACCTACCACTTGCATATATAGCTCTAAAATGACCCTTAAGACACCAAATGACACAAGGACTAAGCTAGACTATGACCAAAGCTAGAATGACATATAAAATGGAATCAAATAAAATATAATCATACCCTATGACATTATAAAAATCCCCTATATGAGATCCTAACTATAGGGGGTTGACCCATTTTGACATATTATAAAAATGGTCAACAATAAGATTTGTACTTTCATTTTATCAATTTATCATTTTTATCTTTCAGTAAAATTAATCAAACTTTTCAATTTATAGAATGTCTTTACTAGTTTTTTAGTTTTATAAAACTATATCACATAGTCAACTAAATCAACTTGGATGACTTAGTTTTGTGTCTGTCTTTTTTCCAAACAAACTAAATCAACTTAGTCGACTATGTTTATTTTTGGCTTGTTTTCACAATAGATTAGATTGACTTACCTGACTATGTTATGTTCTATCATTCAACTAGATCGGCCTATCAATCTTGTTTTGTGTCTTTTAAATTTAATGTAGGATAGGCAATTCACATTCATTTCTTAGTAATTAATCTCAAATTTACTTTGTAAAATGTTGGCTACATATTTATTTATTTTTAAAAAAATTATAAATTAGTTTTTGGCATTGGTTTTTTACCTTTATATTCAATTTGTCTTCATTTCCCTAGAAACTATGGACTAAAAGTTATAAAAAAACTTAGCTACTATTATGAAGGGATATGTGATACTCTATTTATGTTCCTTTATATCATTTACAAATATCATGGCATGAGGGACTTTCCCCAATACTCATAGCCATGGTACAGAGTTAAACATGGTATCTAGTTTCTACATACCTCATGGTATTTCAAAAATACCTAAAATTCTCCTTTGAATTGAATCTTAGGAAGCCAACCATTTATATACACATAATATTTTCAAACTTTTATTGATTATTGACACTTTGTATCTTGTAAGAACCTCTCAAGTCTCAATCTCTTTGAGTGCATGCCATAAGGGGTGCATCGAGAAAGGGGTAGGTAGACCATCGGTGCATAAGATTGTTGTTCCTTCTTCCAGTTACCATTTACACACTAGTCTCTTAAAACTTTTAACCCTAATCTTATTTCTCTCTTTCCTATCCATAATAGTCATTGTCATGCTTTATTCTTTCATTTGTTGCCTTGTTATCCTTTTGACCTACTCAATAAACTAGGTCAACCTGGTCGACCTAGTGTGTTTTGGGGACACTTTATCTCTTTTAATTTGTTAGCCTCTCGATCGACCTAGCATAGACCTAGTGAGTTAGCCAGAAAATGGGCTAGGTTGACCCAATCAACCTGGTACAACTGACATGCCTAAAAGTTTTTAGGTAAGATACTACTATATATACAAGGTCAGTTACCACCATTTCAAAAGAGAGCAAAGAATTAAGAAAATAATAGCAAATAAACATCTACTTATTGACCATTTTACTTGAGGAATAAAGATTTAGGGTTCAATACTTTCTTTGGAACTCTAATCTTGTCTTGTGGAGAAGTCTTTTGGATGAGCCTAGAGCTAATTTATTTTGGTTATCCTTACAAACCACAACAATCTCTTACAAAGCATCTTGGCTAAGGGAGAGATTAAGGCTTGATAGGTTCATCTTCAAAGGTAAGTATTCCTAACTTTATTTTTCCTTTGTGAGAGTAGATAGATAATGTAGTATGTATTCTTCTCTTCCTTGTATTAAGATTCCATATACATTGATGTGAGTATATGTTTCCTATGCATGTTTAGTTTATTTTATTTATTTTATTCTAACCCCCACTTTGTGCCACAAGCTTTGGTGTGCACTAGATTAGTTTAATTTTCTTGTTATTAGAATAGTTTACTCTCTTGTTTGTTAACATAAGTGAAATTTCAAATCATAAGACTCTTTTAGGGTTGTTGTATGATTGTGTTGGACTGTAGGCTTTGGAAACCTTCCTAGCATGATATGTTGTGACAAGTGATACAAGTGGTCCCCTAATCGGGTCTAGTGGATCCCCATATTGGTCATGTTCCCACTTAACAAGTGTATACCCAATCAGAAGTATATGTGTGCTTTATCTTTTATGATCTAGGATTAATTCATATATATAGTACAATTCCAATTGCATAGATTTTGGTGAATTAGATGTGAAACTAACACTTACAAGATTTATTTCAATTATTTTCATTCTTTTTATCATCATTTCTATCATATATTTTGAAATATTGGTTTAATTTTGTCAACCTAGTTATCTTTCTCTATGTGCAGGAATAGGTAACTAGATCGATCAGCTTGACCTAGTATAAGTTTTTAGCCCTTTTTAGACTTCCAGTTTAGCCTACTAGGTCAATTAGGTCGACCTAGCACATTTTCATCCACTTTGTAGTAGGTTCATGTATCACTTAGTCAACCAGATCGATCTAATTCTATAGATTGGATCAATTTTCTCTAAGGTTCTTGATCGGTAATCTCCTTCATTTCTATCTTTGAAACATCAAGGTTAGTCTTTATTTCTCTCTCTTTCTATTATGTACTTTCTTTTCAAATTTGTAGTCTTCAAAACTACCCTTGCATAGCCAACTAGATCAACTTGGTCGACCCAGTTCTATATTTTGTATGTTGTCTGAAATAACTAGGTCAACTTGGCTAATCTAGTAAGTTTTCTAGACCCTATCTTCAGTAGTACTAACTCAACCCTATCGACCTAGTTTTGTATGTTGTGCATATAGTATTTTTACTATAACTTGTTTCAAAGTTAGAATTCACCTTGTATGTTAATCACATCTTTTATTTAAATTTATTACATGCTTAGAATATTTCTCATAGTCTAATTAGGAGGTTTTTAATTAACCGCTTAGTTTCACTATTTCTATTTTATGCACACACAGCCAAATCACATAAAATCAACAAGCATTTTAACATTTAACTACCCAAGCCAACCTACTTGGATTTCATCACTAAGGGGGAAGATGAATTGATGCTATAGTTAAGTATAAAGTGTGGTTAATGGTATTTCTGGCTAATCACCTGACACCCTTATCACTGAAGTATGTGAAGTGATGGGGTAGGCCCCAATACCAAGCATGTATCATTACCACTACAATCCCTTTCATCTTAAACTCACCTGAAACCATCCATAGATTATTATCTAGTACCTTGCTTACAACCATCTCCCTATCATTTAAAATTATTCTTAATAATCTAATTAACATTATAGGTTGACCAATTAGCTAGCTTTACTTTCCAAGTTGTCTGCTTGCTCTTTGCTTAATTGTGTGTGTAATAACTTGCATTAATCAGTGTTGGTGCAAGGTTTTCCTTTGTGTGCATCAATTAGATTGGTCATCATCAATTCAATTGACTATCTATTTACTTTCAGCATTTACTTTCCTAGATCAACTACAAACTATCTTATTTCATTTCACAAACTTATTATCAGCTATTTCTTTTACTTCTTGTTCATTACACTAGGTTAAACATGTTGATCTATCATGTTTTTCAGCCCTTATACACTACACTAGATTGACCTAGTCAGCCTATCACTATTTATAGGATTTCCCCCTTTTCTTTAGTCTTTATTCTTTGTACTAGGTCGATCTTGTGGATCTTGTATAGTTTCACAGTCCCTATTTTTATACTAGGTTAACCAGGTTGACCTAGTTATGTTTCAGCCACTTTTTGATTCCTTACTTTCTCATCTTGTTTCTTCTCCTTTCATCATGGACTATCTATTTAGTGACAACACTAAATTTTATTCAATATACATGATGGAATTTACCAATCCTAATAGGGTCTCTCATATACAAAGTAGGGTTCCTTTCAAGAATACTAGTAATGTTCATATTACAACTTGCACAATGGACTATGGGACTCGTCTTCATAACTCTTTATAGTAAAACACTCTTATTCTCTTATAGGATCATCTTGAGTCAGAATATACTCCTAAATGCTTTTCTTTATCATGGAATTCCCTCAGCATAGAGGGAAGGATCCTTCCACCATCTATAACCTTATGATTGTCTGTCAAGTTGAAGAACCTCATTTTCCTACTCCCACTTTCTCAACTAGATTTGGGGGTACCAATTTATTTGATTCTCAATCTCTTCCTTCAATCTTAACTCATTTTCATGCCATGATATCTTCCTCCTTAACTTCTTCTAGCTCCATGCCTAGTATCTCAACTAACATGGTAGGTTCTACATCTAGTGGGCCTCTCATAAGACCCATTATCCTTAATCCATCTACTAGTTCATTGTTTTCTACCCAAGGCACTCAAGTTTTTAGTGTTTCTTCCTCTCAACCATTTACTAGACCATATTTTGATTCACAAGAAAAATTTTCCACTAGTACCTCAAATTCTCATAGCTCTTCTCAAGCTCATATCAACACTAATAGTGGTACCCAGACCACTAATACCAACACAAACACCAATAATAATTATTATAATAACACTAATAAAACTCATAAACTTTATTATAAACTCTCAATCAAATGAACACATTCCAAACTCATAGTATAAATCAAATGATGAGAATCTAGAGCCACCTTCTTAATCTTCAATCTAATCCTCAACCAATGAATTGGGGCACACATAACCAAAGTGTTCCTCCTCCCCCTCTTTGAGATTCTGAAGGAAATCTCATTCCTCAACCTCCATTAGTCAAAAAATTCATCAAGCATTTACAAAATGAACCTCTTACCACCCAAATTTCTAACATTGATATAGGAGGTATAACACCTACAATTTCTTATAAGGGATCAACTGATCCTACCCTTCATCTAAAGACTTTTAGAAATATTTATAAAGATTGGATCAAATTAAACACCTTTGTTGTTACCAAAATCCTTTCCAAAACCCTCACAAGTGATGCCTTAGATTGGTATAATCAACTTAGACCTCATTCCATTACTATTTTGGAGGATTTAGTGAATGATTTAGTAAAGTAATTCTAAACTAGTGATATTCCTGAAAACACTTTGGCCTATTTCATCAATTGCAAGAAAAATGAAAATAAAATCACCCAAGCCTTTGTTAAGCAATGGAAGAATTTGTCAAAAAAGTATGAACATAACATGGCTGATGACAATCTCTTTTATCTTTTTACCAATGCTCTTTATCCTAAATTACAATATCGCATCTACACCCTGTCTCCATGTACCTTGGAAGAGGCCATTGATCAAGCCAAATGATAAGATTTCCTTATGTGTCAATTCAAGCCACCCCAACCTTCCATGGGTCCTCATCTATTATTTAAAAACAAAAACCACAATATTATCATGGTGTTATCGATTCATATGATACCATTCACAATGTTCAAACTATCATTCCTACCCCTTATTTATAAATAATTCCTCCTTCTCAATAATATACTAATCCTCATTTCTCTTCACCAAATAACATTAATGTTCATAAACCTCTTTCCTTAGCTGAATTTATTAAACATATACCTAAGCCTCTTCCTCCATAGATTGACCCTACTCATCCTATGAAAACCTAGTATGGTCCTAGCAAGTTTTGTTGGTTTCATGCTAGTTGGGGTCACTCTCATGAGACCTATAGACAATTTCATAATTTAGTTATAGACTTTATTCTTGGACCTAATTTTGATAATGATTATATCATTTTCAATCATCAACAATCTTATGAAAATGATCTCAAGGAATACAAAACTCATTATAAAACTCAAGCCTTCAATCAAGCAAATGTTTATTTATCTATCTATAAAGATCATTTACCTAATAATCAACCTATTCAATAAAACTAAGACAAGCCCACTCCTTCCACCAATAATTTATAAAGTCTTATTGAACCAAATTTTTAAAATAATGTGGTTAACATGACTACTATGTGAAGGGTAGTGGCTTTCATCAATTCTCAACCTATCTACACCATGCCTCCTTCTCAAACATGCAGTGTTATCCAAAATTCTTCTCCAACTCATTTGCATGAGATGGGGCAATAAGATCTTGTAACCTTTGATGATAGTATAATTTATGATTCTCCCTTGGATAACACATCCCATTCTATTTCTACCATTCTTCCATCATCTTCTAATACCAATGATAATCAATCTTCCAATGATAATCAACTTTCTATTAACACTTATTCTACTTCTCAAGATCAATTTGAATATTTTACTTCATCATCTCAATATAATTTACAACCTTCTTATAAAATTTCTCATTATTATCAATATAAATTTCAATTCTCTTCAGATCCTCCTTATGAAGACCTATTTAACCATTATGTGCCTATATCTAACAATCTTATCATGGGTTATGATGAGTGAGATCCAATTGCAGAGCTAACTAATCTCCCATCTCAAATTCCATTTATTGAACTTATGAGGCTCTCTCCACATCATCGAAACTATCTTATGCAACCATTATTTGAGATTAATGTCCCTCATCCTCCCTTAGTAGGATGGGAGGTAGCCTTATTTGGTTTCAAGGATAGTATCTTGCAACAATGTGAAGAGATGTCCATCAATGTTGATGAAACTATCGACACTTCTCTTTCTTTAAAATTTCCCATCACATTTATAATTCTTGACGAGATTCTATTTTGTGTAAATGATTCTCCCTTATTTATTATCATCCAAATAGGTGATATCTAAGTTAAATGAGAATTGAATTATGAGGGTTCTGGCACTTGTGTTGCTTCTCTTGATTTTATTAAGACCTTGGATATTCATAATGTAATCTTAAGTATAATATAGCACCTACCAAGGATATGATAAAAGGAAAATGCCTCCTCTTGGGTGTGTGTGGCTTCCAATTACTGTCCCACATGTTACCATTCATGTAAAGGTGATTATATTTAACTTTCCTCTTTCTTATAGCATCTTTCTTGGTAGGCCAAGATCTCATTATATGTGAGTTATCGCTTCTTCTGCCTACCAATGCATTAAATTCCATCATAATGGAGCCATTTATAGGATTTAAGGAGATACTAACCCTTATAATTTTGAGCAATTCCAAGATCATGATGTTTTCAAGATTCCTGCTCTTGAGCCTTTGCCTAGCATTCCATTCCATGAGTCACAATGTTTAAATTTTCCTATCAACTTAACCAGAGGTTATAATGGGTATCCCAATCTCATTGGTAAAATTCCTCCCAACCTTTTATACTTTAATGATGATGAGCCTGATGAGATTAACTTAAAGATCAAAACTTCTAATCTCATGCCTTATCTCATCTCATAGCTTCCTACTTCCTTAAAACCTTATTCTTAAGCACCTTCTTACAATGACATTATCATATTCTTATCCAAGACTCTACATTCAATTCACCATGCTTCTAATAATGATAAAGTTATTCCAACTTGTGTCATTGATCTCCATACACTGGATTATGATGATGGCTATTCTTTAGATGATCCTTTATTAGGTAGTCTTTTCCAAGCCTGTAATGCTGAGATTGTGTGTTTTAATTATTTTTTACTTAAATATTTTCATACTTATTCTCATGTTCCAAAATTTATATTTCTTATTTTTTTCATTTTTCCTCTTTATCACAAAGTAGAGATGGCACTAATACCTCCAGTTTTTTAGGAGCCCCATAGGACTATGTTTATGGATTGTGCTATAACTAGAACTTACCATTTTACTAGTTTCCCTGACTCTCATCATTAGTTCACCCCTGAGGTTAGTGAAACCCTCCTTAGACCTTATGTTGATCCCACCCCTCCCAAAGTGGAACCTATGTTATAACTAGTTATTTTTTCTACTTATATTGTTGTTGAGCATATTCTTGCTTCTTCCACTAGTGTTCCTTCTATTATGCCTAGTTTCATTCCTTCTCCATCACTACCTTCTCTTGGTGATGGTTTATTTATTTTACTTAATATGGATGATCTTCCCACAAAATGGGCTGATGATTCATATCTTTATTATTCCATTCATGTTACACCTTCTCCTATGAGTGTTTCTCCTAAAAATACTCACAAGTATATTTATTGCTTTCATGGGATAGATAATCAATATTATACCCATTGTCATAAGTTGAAACAATATATTGATACCTTGAATCCTTATTCCCTATGAATATATACCTAACTATGGTGAGAGGTATTGTCTATGGCACCAATACGACACACATCACATTGATCATTATTGTATCCTTTAGTAACATCTTAAGGACCATATTATAGTTATTATTGGACCTTCTACCATTCCTCCCATAGGTCATTATCTCAAGAAGTCTCCCCCTTCTTCTTTCATAGCTACACCTCATGTAGTCACTTCACCACCTTTTGTCCCTCCACATGTGGTTCCTCCTTCACACATGGATCCTTCTCCACCAGTAATTCTTACATTTCCCATATATCCCATTCCCATGCATTCTCCTAACCATCCTTTTCCCAATTTCCTTCCTTAGCATGATCTAATGAATATTCCTACTTTTTCAGTTGAGGAGATTAGAAAAGAAGTATTTGCCCAATATTCAGCAAAGATTGACAAGACATTCACAGTAGTTTGTATTCAGCTTCATAGAGATTTATCTAATGTCTTGGATAATGTCTGTGGACAGATTTAATAGTAATTATGAGAACATGCATGGTTCTTCCTCATTTTCCATTTGGATTGGACATGTGATCTAATCTTATTTCTATTTTTTATTATATCTTTTGACACTGTGTCAAATTATTTCCTATCTTATATTATGTTTCTCCTTCTTATTGTAATATAGTTAGCTTATTTTTTTGTTTTAAATTTCATTTGTACTTGTACTTTCCTTATCATGTCTATTTTTCACTTATCATTGCTTTCTTTTCCTTTAGAATTTTTTTAAAAACTCTTCCCTTGTATCTTCATGATTGTTTGCTTTCTTATCTTTATTTTTCATAAATAATTGTCATGGTGACCTTATTATATCTACCCTCTTCCCTTTGGTTATTATCTCCTTTTACCATGTGATTAATTAGAAAACATGTTTTCTCATTACTATTTCCTTTTATTGGTCTACCTTTGGATTTCCTTTTTTCTTCTTCCTTGTTTCACAAACTAAGCATATACACAGTTGAGACTTGAGATCACATACTTGTTCATTATTAATCACACATGTCTTAGTTAGTCTTTTATCTTGGGTTACTTAGCTTCCTTTATCCTTAGCCTATATCTCATTCATGTGTATCACTATCTCTCTCATGATTAATCATTGAAAATATGTATGGAAGAGGAATCTTAAAAAAGTCTTCAAAATAAAGTTAAAGTCCAAATCATTTAAACAAAAGGAAATGATATCAAAAGGGAAAAATGTTCTTAAAAGTCTAATCAAACTAAAAGACATGATTCAAAGCACATCTCCTTCTAGTCAAAGCTAAAACTCAACAGTTGGCATCATGATAGATGTCAGGGGAGAAACACCTACAACAATCAATATGCTCTGATACTAACTGTTAGGTGACCCCTTATCCAATGGAAGCACAATTGATTACTTTCTTATAAGCAATTAAACACGGAATTATACCAGAATGATAAAGTAACTAGAAACTTGAGACATCAAAGAATTTGAGAGACAATACACATTCTTGTATTAAATATTACTAGAAGAAAATACAATAAGGAAGATGTCACTTCTTCCTCCACCTCAAAGGCTTGCCACACCTCAAGACCTTCTTCCCTCTCTCTCTTGCTCAACACAACAACTCTAAAGCCTGAGTTATTATCCCTCCTTGAATGCTTCAGCTTGTCTCCTTGACCTTGCTAGCTTCAATGCTTTTACTTGCCTTCTTGATAATTACAATGCATGCCTCATGGGTCTTTAAATAGAATCCCATGGTTACAAAAATAGAACTCTAGTTACAATAATTAGACACGCAGCTCATGACTATAATTAGTCATTTGACATGCAAACACTCGCTTCACTTAACTGACTATTCGTCAATAGCAGTTTTGGAAATACACAGGCGACTGATGCCGGTCCCTGCTTGTCTGGTGCTACCGACATCGGCCGACTATCTACCATCGCCGGTCTCCTTCTCCACTGCATCTGACCGACGTTGGTCATACTATCGACATCGATGGCTCTGGTTCTCCAACATCCTTCCTTGTGTCTGCAAACAGTTGAAGCTTTTAGCTCCACACCTTAACAATCTCCCACTTGGAGATATACAGCTGCAACTTGTACCTATACCTGTACACCATCTATTTTGTTCTTTAGGCTCTGTATCCCTCTTCAATGTCACTCTTGAAGACCAACCACCACACAAACCTATGATGCAATACCTGTATCTTATGCCACAAGAATTTTTCTGCTCCCAAATTTTCCATGACATACTTCTGAACTAACTCTACCCTTAGCTCAGAAAACTCCCTATATATGAAACCCTACAACAAGTAACACAATACAGTAACAAGATAATGTAGCTAATATTATCCAACCTGGTAAAGATAAAATACAATGGTCAAACCTCCATTACCTGCAGCCTAAACAAGACCATATACCATAGCCTTCTGTCTCATGTGTCCATCCACTCTCTTCTCTAATATGGGAATCCATCCCTCTATCCAGTGCTTTCTTCCAACTGACAACTCTACCAACAAATACCTGTTTGGTTCTACTCAAGGACTCACACTCCTCATCCATGCCAAGCTCCCACTATTTCTGGATTCTACCTACATTGCTTCTTCCATCTTCCTAGTTTTTGACTGTCAGTAAGCAATATAAAGAAGGTGAACAATGAATATGAGATTCACATACCTTCCCTGACCTCCACATGGGTGTTTGAGACTTATTAATTCACCCAACATTCATTCCAGTGATCGATATTGGCCATCTCCCAGTTTGCTCCCGATCGATGTCAGTTCCCTACACTGACCCTTACTACCGACATCATTTCCCTGGCCAACGCCGGCATCCCTCCTACCGACGTCGGTCCTTATGACCGACGTCAGACTTCTCCTTCCCGACCTACCGACCCTACTGGTCTGCACATGACTGATGTCGATATCTAGATGACCGATGTCGGTTCCAGGCGACCGACATCGGTGTCTATGTGTTCCTATAAGTGATGAAATTTTCATTCGTGAGCTCTTCTTGGATCAAACCTTTGTCCATGCTGCCCTGCTCAGATTTATTTAGCCCCTGTGACTGATCTGTGTCCTTCATCTCCTCCATAAACACCAAGGCTTCTTTGTTCTTGTCAAAAGCATCAAATTCCCTCTTTCTACAATGAGCTCTATCTATGCTTTCTGAATCTGAACACATACCTTTTGAATCAGGAACGTCCATTCCCTTCTTATTCATGTGACCAAGCCTATTAAGCCACATCTTTGAATCTACACCAAAAGTAGAATCAGTAATACAAGTAGGTAGATAAAGAGTACCTACTTTCTTACCTCTTGCTAGAACAAGTGTTCCCTTGGTAACCTTCCAAGAGTCCGTTGTGAGGGTTATTGTGCATCTCTCATCTCCCAACCTTCCTACAAAAATTAAACTCTGCTTCAGAATTGGAACATGCATGACCTCCTTCAACACCCATGTGTTGTCAATCTGTAATCTCCGCTGCACTTTCCCTTTGCCAACTATCTGACAAGGCATACCATCCCCTAAATAGAACACTCCAAAGTCTCCCTGTTCATACTCATGAAACAAATCTCTGTTTGGAGATGCATGAAAAGATGAACCAGAATCTAAAATCCATGATCCTACCTGACTATCTAAAGAAAGTATGAGAGCATCCTGTACCACAATATTTGCATCCTTTGCTTCTTCAGTACCTGCATGTTGATTCTCTTTATCTCTCAACCAACACTCCTTTGTATGTCCTTTCTTTCCACAAAACTAGCAGGTAATACCTTTGGACTCGAATCTCCTTCCCGACCTTGATTTCCCTTGCTCAAGCTTCTCCCTTTGCCTTCCCCTACTTTCAAGACTTAGAGCATTCCCTGATGATTCACCTGTGCTTCTCCTGCATATTTCTTCATTCAAGATCACACTCACAACATCATAAACTTTTAAGATTTTAGAAGCAGATGCAGAATTACTTACTGCCATAACCAAACCGTCCCAACTTTTAGGCAAAGAACATAAAATCAAGAGAGCCTTTACCTCATCATCAAAAACAATATTGACTGAAGCTAATTGGTTTGCCAAACCATGGAAATCACTGAGATGAGTATGTACCAATCCACCTTTCTGCATTTGCAAAGTAAATAGCTGCTTCATAAGATATACCTTATTAGAAGCCGAGAGATTTTCGTATAAATTCGCCAAGGACTTTATCAACTCTTCCGTTGTCTTGCACTGTGATAAGCTGGAAATCATAGACGATGCAAGGCTCAACCTTATGGAACCGAGAGCCTTCTGATCAATAACACTCCATTCTTCATCCTTCATATTTGTGGGCTTGCATGCAACCCCACCCAACGGTAAGTACAGATCCTTCTGATACAGATAATCTTCAATTTGCATCCTCCAATGTTGATAATTCTTGCCGTTAAAATTCTCCATTCGTAGCTTACTTTCTTCTGCCATTACTGAACTCCCACTCAATTAGAAAACCCTGTGAATGACCTGTAATCAAAAACAATAACCTGCTTCCTGCAAACCGTAGCTTTGATACCACTTGTCAGGGGAGAAACACCTACAACAATCAATATGCTCTGATAATAACTGTTAGGTGACCCCTTATCCAATGGAAGCATAATTGATTACTTTCTTATAAGCAATTAAACATGGAATTATACCAGAATGATAAATTAACTAGAAACTTGAGACATCAAAGAATTTGAGAGACAATACATACTCTTGTATTAAATATTACTAGAAGAAAATACAATAAGGAAGATGCCACTTCTTCCTCCACCTCAAAGGCTTGCCACACCTCAAGACTTTCTTCCCTCTCTCTCTTACTCAACACAACAACTCTAAAGCCTAAATTATTATCCCTCCTTGAATGCTTCAGCTTGTCTCCTTGACCTTGCTAGCTTCAATGCTTTTACTTGCCTTCTTGATAATTACAATACATGCCTCATGGGTCTTTAATAGAATCCCATGGTTACAAAAATAGAACTCTAGTTACAATAATTAGACACGCAGCTCATGACTATAATTAGTCATTTGACATGCAAACACTCGCTTCACTTAACTGATTGTTTGTCAACAGCAGTTCTGGAAATACACAGGCAACCGACACCGGTCCCTGCTTGTCTGGTGCTACCGATGTCAGCTAACTATCTGCCGTCGCTGGTCTCCTTTTCCACTGCATCTAACCGATGTCAGTCATACTGCCGATGCCAGTGGCTCTGGTTCTTTAGCATCCTTCCTTGTGTCTGCAAACAGTTGAAGCTTTTAGCTCCACACCTTAACAATAGAGTCGAGGTCCTTTGGGGTGCAGTAGGCCAGTAGATTAGAAGAGGAGAATTATATATATATATATATATATATATATATATATATATCTTCTAGTGCTACCTACTTTCTCACATAAGTACCTAATATTCATAGTAGATTAGCAGCTCTATAAAGGGTCTTGAGGAGTGGGGAACATGTCATGGGGAGGTAGGTCCATTTTAATTTTCCTTGTACCAATCTACCTTCATGAGTTGATCTTAGTAACACACTTATCTACCTATAAATCTTTGTGTCTAAAGGGAATAGGTTTTCTCTATACATAGATGACCACTAGTCACTTAGTGTCTTCTCATGTCCTTAGTATGCATCTTGCCTCCTAAGGTCTTCTCATAAGATGCCTAAGTATTTGATTTTTACACTCCCTTTTTCATTCCCTTTCCTCATATTTCCTCTTAAGAGATATTTTTTTGCTTTCTTATCACTCCCCATAGGATTTAATTTGTGAGTTACTTTTTAAGACCATGGATAAGACTTGACATCCCTCACAAATTATCACATTTTCCATCCTATTACCCACATCCTTGATTTACCATTCCTTGTCCTTCTGCTTACAAATCTTGATTTGGTACCCCTTGGGTTTTTCTTTTGTGAGTTGCAATGTAAGACTATGGATAGGACCTAGCCTTCCTAAAAAAAAATTCCAATAAACAAGTCACCATTCAAATTACATGTGTCAAATAAGAGATAAGATTCTATTGATTATGAGGTTACACGTCATTGACATACTTCCCATCTTGATATTTAGTATTTTTATGCTTACTTTATTTTTATTTCACCTTTTATTTTCTCATTTTTTGAGTGCATGTAAGATTACAACCATTTATTGAATTTCTCATACTTCCTAGCTTAAATTAGTATGATAAATTTAAGACCATGTTTTTGTGAATTTTGTTTTTATTTTTTGCTTCTCATCATGAAATAGTATAATTGATTGACTTAATGTTGACTTATTTTTATTACCATTTGTACCTTTTTACATACTTTCCATTTTATTACACTATCTTTCATACTACCCAACATGGTATTTAGTATGATTTTATTTGTTTTAATTTGGTAAAAAAAATCTCACTTTGGTTTGAAAATAAATCCCCTTTTTACCATCTTGTTTGCCATTTCTTGGTTCTTTATACTTAGTCATTTTTCATGTTATTACACATTTCCTAGCTTAAATTAGTGTGTAGTGCATTTTTGATTGATTAAATTTTTCCAACTCTTTTCACCTATTTATTTTTAACCATGCATGTGTTTTTTTTCATAATGCTAGAAAAGAAACCATGCCACATATATTTTCTATGGCATATACAACAAAGCTAAATACATGTGCTAGAAATAAATATATCCAAATCATCCATAGCCTCAACCATAATGAACAAACACAACCATCATAAATACAACATACATAACCAACACTAGTAAGATAAAATGATACATCATATATATATATATATATATATATATATATATATATCAAGAGTTTGATAGAATCATATACAATGCTCCAACTCTAGGGCTAAGCTCCATCATGTCTATCTCATGGCCTAGCCACACTGCATGCTAAGGCATCAGTTTGACTCCTCTGAATGGTACACTATAATGAGGCAATATGAGATCTCAATCCCTCTACCTATCTTGATACACATTCTATCTACACATATGCCTGTACCAACTCAATCTGGGTCACTGCATGTGCCTACATTAGTTGGGTTTACATCATTATATATGCATGCATCATTTGTATCACTATTTCTAGAGGTGAAACTCTTTCATTGACTAGGGCATGTTGGGCTTATCTCTCCCTTACACCTAACTCTATTGGTGGTTTCACCCTCTCTCTACATCTGTATCTACCTCATGGCCTCTCTTACTAGTCTGAACTAGCTCACCTAAGTTGGGATAAATGGTACACTTGAATCCTCTAGTGTAACAAGTTCGTATAGCTATAGAGTATCATTTAGGATGTTATAGAGTGCTCATTTAATTAGCTACCCCCATATTCCCTCCTCTTCTTTAGGTATGCCTATAAAATCACACCAAATAGATGTTAGATTACTGTCATATCTCACAATATCTATCTCTCTATTTATAAACTTAAGCAATAAATCAATTAGAATTTCTTACCTAGCTATGTCTTGAATCTTATGGTCTCACCATCCACATGACCACCTAGCATAGTCTCCCCAATATGCAACCTCTTAGTACCTCCTATGTAGGTCACCTCCTCAACTCAAACCTAGCTAGCATGGCTTACATCCATCTTAGCATGTGCCTGAGTGATCTCTTTCTCATCTTTTTCTCCTTTGGCTCCTCTATTGACTCACTAAGTATGATGATGGTCTCCACTTTATCTTCCTACCTCTATTGATGTCATGTCCTCAATGGCCATAGCTCATCTCTCTATGGAGTTAGTGGTGGTAAATATAGTTTCTCCACCTTTTCCTCCACCTCCTCCTACTCTACCCCGTATCATGCCTGACTCATCCATGGTCACTCCCAATGTGGCCTCAACATTGATATCATTATAAGTGGTCTACGTACCATCTTCCCTCATGACTCTCTCATATACCAAATCCACTACTCAAGCATGAGTATTAGTGTCACTGGATGAGGCAAACCCATCTACCCTAGTACCCATGCCATTAGATGTGGATCTCTCCACCATGTATAGTGTCTTATCACCTCTCTCCTCTCTAGTAGTAGTCCAACTATGTGCTAGCTCTCCCAAGTAGCCGCTAGCTACTCATATGGGTGCCATACTATGTCAATGCATCTCACTACTTATAGTAAAACTATTTAGGGCATGGCCCATGCTACCTAGTCCTCCCTATATCTCCTCACTCAAGGTAACCTATCATCAACCACATGGGGCAACCCAGCTGGCTGATACATAATAAATATCTCATATATCTATGTTGTCAGTAGTATGATCAATCTCATGGTCTTATGTCCTCTAACTCATATTTTGAACAGACCATGAACAAGCTGGACCAATATGATAGAACCCAGATCATATAATACTCCCTCCTCTAGCATCATCCTACTCAAGGCTACCATTTATAGTGGTACCTTGCCATCTAACTTGTGACAAATCACTTTTTGTGTCACAATGCCTATCACCACCTTCTAGAGATCTATAATCTATGATATATACACATCATCCATACTCACTTTCCACCCCATAAAATCATCTCTAAGCTTGTATCCCACATGGCTAAGGCTCTCCTCTCATCTATGTTGTTTGATATCCTTACAATCACTAGTACTCCTACTATGGGTAGTCTAAGGATCTCATGGACATCTTCTAGTGTGATAGCCACCTCTATCACATCCCCATCCACCTCCCATCTAAAGGTGTTAATCAATCATTCCTAGCATCCCAAGAACATGACTAATAGGTCAATGTTAAGGGGGATCCTAAACATATCCAATATACCTCTTAGACCCATGGTTATCAGTCTATCTCTATGTCCATTTGTCAACCTATTTAACAAATCTAGCAACCAAGACATGTCTAACAACCTCCAGAACTATGATCATCTCTATAATCAAGAAATAATAAATGATGTTTTAGTTCCTCCATGTCATTTATAATCATAATACATTATTTATACATTCTATTTTTAATCAAAAATAAGCATAATTTATTCATTTTTATCTATTTTATCCTATTATGGTCTCTCTTGCCCTTCTTTGGTCATTTTGGGCCATTTTATCCCTTATTGGCTTTTAGCATGCTTTTATATGCTTAATTTGGTTCCCTGGTCAATGTAGTTTAACCAAAATTTCCTTATTTTTGTCTTATTTTATCCTAAATTTCATATTTTTCCTCTTATCTTCTTCTCCCTAGTGTTAAGTTTCCATTCTGGCCCTTACAAACCAATTGGACACTTTTTCACTCGGTCTTAGCTTCTAGATTACACTAGGTCAACCTATACCAACTAGGTCAACCATATGGATTTTTACCCTAATTTAACCTATAAGGTTGACTTGGTCGACCTAGAACATTTTGTGTGCCAAACTAGTATATTTTGCTAAAAATGTGTATGTTTCTTGTTTTCTCCCTATTTCCTTCAAACTAGTTTCCCGTATTCCTATTTGCTACACTTAGATTCTATGTTTTATTCATTTTTGACATATATAAATGTTTAAAATCAAATTTTATTAAAAAATCACTTAATTAAATACAAATTTCAAAAATTGGTTTGTGATCTATAGCTACATACCTATAGAGCACCTACTGCCACCTTTGGGTGTCCCCCTCATCTAGCATGTTACCATCCTAGACTTGTTTGGTCTCAGAGCTAGAATAGAACCATAACACTATGGATAAGAAGATCAAAAGGTTGCATGTTTGATTCACATCAGGTTCACTAGAATATATGCAATCAAAATGGCATGATGTACATGAATTAATTTTGAATCGGGTAAGGTAGATCACACCTACACTTCTGATTGCATATACACTTATTAAGTGAGAGCATGACCAATGTGGGGATCCACTAGACCTGATTAGGGGATCACTTGTATCACTTGTCACAACATATCATGATAGGAAGGGTTCCAAAGCCTACAATCTAACACAATCACACAATAACCCTAAAAGAGTCCTATGATTTGATATTTCACTTATGCTAACAACAAGAAAGTAAACTATTCTAATAACAAGAAAAGTAAACTAATCTAGTGCACACCAAAGCTTGTAGCACAAAGTGGGGGTTATAACAAAACAAATAAATAATAACTAAACTAAACATGCATATGAGACATATACTCATGTCGATGTATACAAAATTTTAATACATGGAAGAGAATAATACATATTACATTATCTATCTCCTCTTATAAAGGATAAATAAAGTTAGGAATACTTACCTTTAAATACAAACCTGTCGAGCCTCAATCTCTCTCTTGGCTAAGGTACTTCACAAGAGATTTTTGTTGTTTGTGTTAGGGTGTGGAGCTAAAAGCTTCACCAAGGAGCATACTTTGACAGTTTCAGGTCTACACAGACACCGACGTCGGTCAGGAGTGACCGACTTCAGTCAGGTGCAGTTGCAGAGGTGCCGACGTCGGTAGTGGGTCGGCCGGCGGCGGTCACAGGCAAGCAGTAAGAACCGACGTCGGTTACCTATGCGTCTAGAAAGCTATTTCTGAGGACAGAAGCGAGTGTTTGCATGATGAGTTTAAGTTGTAGTCTTAAGCTCATGTCTCTATTATTAGTAATATTATTTTTAGAGCCCTTGTTCAAGTGGCTTAACTGCTTGTTGTAAGTACATGCTCAAGTTTCCTAATTCTATATGTAGAATTAGATCTTCTTAGCTTTGTGTGAATTATTGTAGTAGTTGTTGAAGAACAGTACAGAATTGAATCAATCCAGGCTTGTTGGAGTTGATTATTCTTGAGAGAGAGAGCTCTTGAGGAATAGAGATCTAGTGAGAGATCTATACATCTAGGAGAGGTGTGGAAGAAAGAAGTTTCTTCAATTGTATTCCTTTTGTAAAGAGTTTGTTAATACAAGTTTTCAGGGTGGTTTCTTGTATCTCTTGTTCTTGCTATTTATCATTCTAGTTACTTATCTATCTGATTTAATTCCATGTTTATTGCTTTCACAAGTGTAATCATTGTTGGTTGATCCCCAACAAGTGGTATCAGAGCTCAGGTTCACTAACAGGTGGTTCAGATCTGTGTAGTGTGTATTGATTACAAGTTCTCACAGGGGTTTCTGTAGGGATTTCTATTTGAGTGGGAGAAGCAATGGCAGATGAAAGTAAACTGAGAATGGAAAAGTTCAATGGCAAAAATTACCAACACTGGAGAATGCAGATAGAGGATTATCTGTATCAGAAAGATCTCTACTTACCGTTAGGTGGGGTTGCAAAGAAGCCCAAAGACATGGAGGATGAAGAATGGGAAGTTCTTGACAGAAAGGCTCTGGGGTCTATAAGACTGAGTCTAGCATCCACTGTGATATCTAATTTATCACAGGCAAAGTCTACGGTAGAGTTGATGACTACGTTAGAAAATTTGTATGAAAAACCCTCAGCTTCTAATAAGGTATATCTTATGAAGCAGTTATTTAATTTGCATATGAATGAAGGTGGATCTGTTTCTACTCATCTGAATGATTTCAATGGAATTGTGAATCAATTAAGTTCAGTCAATATAGTGTTTGATGATGAAATAAAAGCTCTTTTAATATTATGTTCCTTGCCTGAAAGCTGGCATGGCTTACTAATGGCAGTAAGTAATACTGCATCTACATCAAATATTTTGAAAGTAGAGGATGTTGTTAGTTTTATCTTGAATGAGGAAATTCACAGGAAAAGCACAAAAGAGACATCTGGGAATGCTTTAAGTTTTGAGAGCAGGGGGAGGCAGAAAGAGAAGAGTAAGAAAGGCAGATCAAGATCCAAATCTAAGGGGAAAGGCAGATCTAAATCTAGAAATGGCAGAAGGCCACAATGCTGGAATTATGGAAAGATGGGGCACATAAGCAGAGATTGTTGGTCAAAGTCTAAGGAGGAAAATCAGCACGAAGGAAAGGAAGAAGCCAAGGTCACAGGTATTGCACAAGATGCTTTAATTTTCTCTCTGCATAATAATATAGAATCTTGGGTGTTAGATTCTGGTGCATCTTTTCATGCTACCCCTAACAGGGAATATTTTAGTGACTATATCCATGGAGATTTTGGAATAGTGTATCTAGGGGATGATGAGCCCTATAAAATAATTGGCAAAGGTAAAGTGCAGCTGAAGATGCAGAATAGCAACACATGGGTGTTGAGAGATGTGATGCATGTTTCTAGCTTGAAGAGAAATTTGATTTCTGCAGGAAATTTAGGGGATGAGGGTTGTACAGTAACTCTCACAGCAGAATCTTGGAAGGTGACCAAGGGTGCACTTGTTATGGCCAGAGGTAAGAGAGAAGGTACTCTCTATTTGTGTAATTGTGTTACTAACAAATCTCCTTCTGTATTATCTACTTCAGATGTGGATGCTAAATTGTGGCACTCAAGGCTTGGCCACATGAGTGAGAAGGGGATGTCAATTCTTAAGTCCAAAGGTATGCTTTCAGATTTAAAAGGCATAGATCTAGAGTTTTGTGAGCACTGTGTATTTGGAAAATAGAAAAGGGTTAGTTTTCTCAAGACTGGGTCTACTAAGAAGAGGCATAAGTTGTAGATTGTTCACACAAACGTGTGGGGACTGGCTCAGGTTGCTTCCATTAGAGGATCACAGTACTATGTATCTTTCATAGATGATGCTACAAGGAAGGTATGGATCTATTGTATTAGAAGAAAATCTGATGTATTTGAGACTTTTAAGATCTGAAAAGCTATGGTTGAGAATGAAATAGGTAAAAGATTGAAGTGCCTGAGATCTGACAATGGCGGTGAGTTTTGCAGTTATAAGTTTAGAGATTATTGTTATATGCATGGAATCCGTAGGCAAAGGATGGTTCCAAGGACACCTCAGCAGAATGGAATTGCTGAAAGGATGAACAGGACAATAATGGAGCGTGCAAGATGTATGAGATTGCATGTTGGTTTGCCCTTACAGTTTTGGGCACACGCTGTTGACACTGCAGTATACCTGATTAACAGAGGACCCTCTACAGCTCTGGATGGTGGTATTCTAGAAGAGGCATGGACAGGTAAAAAGGTTGATCTCTCATATCTCAAAGTTTTTGGTTGTGAAGCCTTTGTGCACATAGATAAAGAAAATAGAAAGAAGCTTGATGCTAAGTCTATGAGGTGCACGTTTATTGGCTATGGCTCAGATGATTTTGGTTACAGATTGTGGAATCTAGAAACTAACAAGGTAATTAGGAGCCGTGATGTTGTTTTCAACATAAGAGTGATGTATTGTGATCAGCTAAGGAAGCTAAATCAATCTGAGCAGAGCAATGGTGAATTGGACGAGGTGAAGGTCCAATATGAGCTCGTGGGAAAAAGAAATAATTACTTGCAAGAAAACATAGAGACCAACGTCGACAGGTTAGGAACCGGCGTCGGCAGTACAAAAACTGGCATCAGCCGTACAGAGACCGACGTTGGCAGAATAGGCACTGACGTCGGCCAGGAAGAACCGGCGTCGACCAGTAACAGGTCTGGAGGTGACCGAGGTCGGTCACTGTCATAGAATTTGGGTGGACAGCATGTTGTGAACAAATCTCAGACACCCATCAGGAGGTTAGAAAGGGTGAGTAAGCCTCCAATTAGATATTCTCCTTATTTATTTTATCTATTGCTAACTGACGGTGGAGAACCAGAGAGTTTTGAAGAAGCAATACAGGTGGAGTCCAAGAGTCAGTGGGAGCATGGCATGGTTGAGGAGTTGGAGTCCTTAAGAGAGAACCAAACATGGGATTTGGTTGAATTGCCAACTGGTAAGAGAACACTCAAGAACAGATGGACCTATAGGTTGAAAGAAGGTGAGAATGGATAGATGAGATATAAGGCTAGATTGGTGGTAAAAGTATTTGCACAAAAGCCAGGTATTGACTTTGGTGAGATTTTTTCTCCTGTTGTTAAAATGACTTCTATAAGGGTTGTATTATCTTTGGTTGCTTTTGAGGATTTGCATCTTGAGCAGCTAGATGTTAAGATAGCATTTCTTCATGGAGATTTGGATGAGGAAATTTATATGGAATAGCCAGAAGGATTTGAGGTCAAGGGTAAGGAGAAGTTAGTGTGCAAATTGAAGAAAATCTTGTATGGCCTCAAGCAAGCTCCTAGGCAATGGTATTTAAAATTTGACATGTTTATGACTGAGCATGGCTACAGTAGGTGTCAATCTGACCATTGTGTGTATTTCAAGAGATTTGATAACGGTAGATATATTATTCTATTGTTGTATGTAGATGATATGCTGGTTGCAGGATCTCACATGTAGGATATCTCTGAGCTTAAGGTGAAATTAGCTCAAACGTTTGCTATGAAAGATTTGGGAGCAGCAAAGAAAATCCTTGGCATGAGCATTAAGAGAGATAGGAAAAATCACAGGTTGATATTGTCTCAAGAAGATTATGTGGACAAGGTGTTGAAACGGTTCAATATGCAGGATGCTAAACCGGTAAGCACACCTTTGGCTGGACATTTTAAGTTGAGTAAAGAATAATGTCCTAATTCATATGATGAGGTAGAGTACATGAGTAAGGTTCCATATTCTTCTGCAGTAGGGATTTTGATGTATGAAATGGTGTGTACTAGACCAAATATTTCCCAAGCAGTGGGAGTTGTAAGTAAGTATATTGCCAATCCAGGTAAGGAACATTGGAAAGCAGCTCAGTGGATCCTTAGATATCTGAGAGGAACCAGCAGTAGGCACTTGTGCTATGGAGGTTCAGATACTTCTCTACATGGCTATGTAGATTCAGATATGGCAGGTGATTTAGATGGTAGGAGGAGCACTACAGGTTATGTTTTCACTGTAGGTGGAATGGTGGTTAGCTGGATATCTAAGTTGTAGAAGGTTGTTGCCTTCTCAACTACAGAAGCAGAGTATATTGCAGCCACAGAGGCTAGCAAAGAGATGATATGGATGACACGGTTCATGGATGAGCTTGGTAGGGAGCATGAGAGTTGTAGATTGTATAGTGACAGTCAGAGTGCAATCCATTTGGCTAAGAATTCAGCCTTTCATTCAAGAACAAAGCACATACAGCTAAGGTATCACTTCATACGACAGGTATTAGAAGATGGTGAGTTGAAGCTGGAGAAGATCCATACAGATAGGAATCCTGCTGATATGTTAACCAAGCCAATTACAAAGGAGAAGTTGAATCTTCATTCAACTTTTGTTGGTCTTCATGATTGAGTTAAAGATGAAGGAGCTAGAAGATGTTGTTGTACAGGTACTGGTGCAGCTGTTTATCTCCAAGTGGGAGATTGTTAGGGTGTGGAGCTAAAAGCTTCACCAAGGAGCATACTTTGACAGTTTTGAGTCTACACAGACACCGGCGTCAGTCAGGAGCGACCGACGTCAGCCAGGTGCAGTTGTAGAGGCACCGATGTTAGCAGTGGGTCGGTCAGTGGCGGTCACAGGCAAGCAATAGGAATCGACGTCGGTTACCTGTGCGTCTAGAAAGCTATTTTCGAGGACAAAAGTGAGTGTTTGCATGATGAGTTTAAGTTTTAGTCTTAAGCTCGCATCTCTATTATTAGTAATATTATTTTTAGAGCCCTTGTTCAAGTGGCTTAACTGCTTGTTGTAAGTACATGCTCAAGTTTCCTAATTCTATATGTAGAATTAGATCTTCTTAGCTTTGTGTGAATTATTGTAGTAGTTGTTGAAGAACAGAACAGAATTGAATCAATCCAGGCTTGTTGGATTTGATTGTTCTTGAGAGAGAGAGCTCTTCAAGAATAGAGATCTAGTGAGAGATCTATACATCTAAGAGAGGTGTGGAAGAAAGAAGTTTCTTCAATTGTATTTCTTTTGTAAAGAGTTTGTTAATACAAGTTTTCAGGGTGGTTTCTTGTATCTCTTGTTCTTGTTGTTTATCATTCTAGTTACTTATCTATCTAATTTAATTCCGCGTTTATTGCTTTCACAAGTGTAATCATTGTTGGTTGATCCCCAACAGTTTGTAAGGATAACTAATAGAAATCAGATCTAGGCTACACAACCTACCTAAGAATCTAAAAGACTTCTCCACAAGACAAGATCAGAGCTCCAAAAAAAGTATTGAACCTTAAAAATTTATTCCTTGAGTAGAATGGTCAATAAGCAAATGTTTGTTCGCACTTCTTCTCTTAATTTTTCATTCTATTCTAAATTGGTGGTAAATGGCCTTGTATATATATTACTATCTTACCTAAAAACTTTTGGACATATCGGTTGTACTAGGTTGATTAGGTCGACCTAGCACATTTTTAGGATAACTCACTAGGTCTATGCTAAGTTGGTCAAGAGGCTAACAAAATTTAGTAGACTAGTGTGTAAATGGAAAGTGGCAAAAGGAAAAATAATCTTATGAAGCATCGATGGTCTGCCCACACCTTTTTCGATGTACCCTTTAAGGCATGCACTTAGACAGATTGAGACTTGATAGGTTCCTGTAAGATACGAAGTGTCATAATCAATAAAAGTTTGAAAATATTATGTGTATACACCATCCATTTGATATTTTGGTGCATTATTTAGCATTTAGCACTAATAAATTACTTCTATATTACCTTTAAAATCAGATTTATTAGACTATGGGAATGTTACTTCCTCCATAGTTAGCATTCTAAAATATTGGGTCATCACTATCCAATAGACAAGTATTTTTAGAAGCCTAAAAATTAATCAAAAGCTTTTATTATAGATTCTTGATCTTCTTTTTCAGATAATTATTTAACATCAGTTACAAAATTATAGTTTTTGATTGTTTCTTTTTATTCTGTATTGTATTACAATTTGTATTGACCAACATTAATACAATTATGTGTTGTGTGGTAGATAGTTTACTATTATGTTTTTTTTTACTATTGCTTTAAAAACTACATAGTTCAAATTATTGTTATTATTTTTATAGAATCAACTAAATTTATAAGCATGAATTATTATAATCCTATATTTTTATGTATTTCATGTCTGTACAACTAAGTTGACCAGCTCAACGTAGTAGGCTATACACTCTTTTATTTTATCTACCTATTAAACTAAGTCGACCAGCTTGACTTAATAGGTTGTCCAAATTATTATCTTGTCATGCCTATATAACCAATTTGACTAGTTTGACTTAGTAAGTTATCCATATTTTTATTTTCTCCTGCATGTACAAGTAAGTCAACCAATTTCAATACCGATCAAATTATATTACAAGCCATGAATCAAATGGACACTTTTCAAACTAATAGTATGAATCAAATGTTACAAATGCAAAACTAAATTTTGTAATTACAAAAAATTCTCAACCTAATCAATGGGGAGTGCAAAATCCTAATTCCCACCATCCCCTCTAAATAGATGTAGAGGGTAATCTTATACCTCAACCTCCACTTCTTAGCAAGACTATCAAACATGTATAAATTGAACGCTTAGTCCCTCAATTACACACATTGACATAGGTGGTATTGTTCTTATTATCACCTATAATAGCTCCACTAGCCCTAATTTTCACTTTAAACCTTTCAAAAACTTATATAAAATATTAGTTTAAACTCAATACTTTTGCCACCACCAAGCTCTTAGCCAAAACCTTCATAGGTGATGCTTTAGATTGGTCTAATAAAATCAACTATCATACTATATCTATTTTATAATATTTATTTAATGAATATGTATAATATTTTTAAACTAATTACCTTCCTTAAAATATCTTAGCTCACTTCATCAATTGTAAACAATCAGAATCTAAAACTACACAAGTGTTTATTAAATGATGGAAAACCTTGTCCAATAAATCTAAACACAACATGTTGAAAGAAAATATTTTCCACTTATTCACTAATGTTCTTCATCCTAAATTTTAATATCCCATTATGACACTTTCTTTTAAATATTTGGAAGAAGCCCTTGACCAAGCCAAATGTCAATATTTTCTCATAAGACAATTTAAGCCTTCTCATCCTTTTGATGGAACTCAAATACTTGTGAAATCTAAAAATGGACATGCTACCACTGATGGTGTTATGCATAACTATGATTATATTTTTAATCATTTAATGTAATTTTTATTTGAAATGAACATCCCTTGACCTCCACTTATGGAGCACGAAGCCACTTTGTCTAAGTCTAAAGCTAGTATTCTTTAACAATGCGAAGAAATATCTATACACATTGGTGAAACCATAGATACTTCCATATCACTCAAATTTCCTATTGCTTCAATGATTATTGATGAAATATTACTTTGAGAAGATGATCCTCCATTGTTTATTAGTGTATAAATTGGTGATATACAAGTCAAATATGCTTTGATTAATGAATGTTCAAGCACATATCCTTGATTTTATTAAAATACTTGGGTACTGTTAATGCAATATAAAATATACCCAAAGTATGTTTCAAGGCTATGATTAAAGGAAAATTCCCCCTTTAAGATGTATTTTTATTCCCATCATGGTTCTTCCTATCATGCTTCAAATCAAAGTCATGATCTTAAATTTTTTGTTATCATATAACATCTTACTCGGCTAACCTTGGACACACCACATGAGAGATATCACCTCATCAACATGCCATTGTGTTAAATTTCATCATAACAGTGATATTTATAAGATTTAAGTAGATACATACCCTTTTAATTTTGAACAATTCCAAGAATATGGTGTTTTTGATATTTTCCACCCTTGAACCTTTACTTAGCATTCCTTTTCATGAATATAAATAATTTAACTACCCATCAACTCTACTAGAGGTTAAAAGGGCCACCCCAAACTTTGGGAAATATCTTGCCTAACCTCTTAAATTCTAACAATGACAAACCAAATGAGATAAATTTGAAAATCAAAACTTTTGATCTCCCTTCACATATAATTACTCGATTACCTCCTTTACAACCTCAATTTCGATAAAAACTAATCAATGGAATTATTTTTACTCTAACCAAGACTAAACAATTCATTTTGTTGTTTCTTCCACCAACACACCCCATTTTTAGGATAAAAATAGGGACCCTCATTTTTTGAGTTGAATCTTAATTTACTTAGTCTCGAGGACCTCTTTGGATTTCTATTGATATATGTGCTTGAACCCTTCCATATTGGAGGTTTACTAGATGTTAATTTACAAATGATTGTTAGTGCATGTATCTAAATACTTTTACATTTTACTCAATTCAATTTAAGCTTTCAATTATGAGCATCAATTTCTAGCTTTCAGTTTCACTTTAAGCCTATGAAGTCTTGGTCCATGATAAAATGGTTCAGTATTCACCCATTTGAATGTTGAACCTAAGATTTTGGTTAGTTTATCTAAGATTTTGGGACCTTTTGATTGCTTCCTTTTGGTAATATAAATCATGATTATGTTTTTCACAATAAATGGGCTAAATATTTACTTATGTTTGACTTCTCCCTTAGTGAATTTTATAAAATAGTCAAAATTTGCTTTGAAAATAAATTTGAATTTATTTAAAAATGGATTTCTCTTCACTAAGTTTATTCAACTTATTGATTTTATTTTCAAAAATTAGTCATTTTGATTTGAATTTTTTAGTTGTTGGCTTTTCAAATTGAAAATATTAATTATTTTCCTTTGTTTTATTTCTCGCGTGTGACTATTTTATCTCTTGGAGCCACATGATGATCTTTCATAACTTCCAATGGCCTTTACCTATTTCTAAAAGCCTCTTCAAGACTTAGTTGATTCTATAAAAGGTTTACAAAGACATGTGGCATATTTATAAAACTCTACAAGACTTTAAAAAGTAAAATTATCCTCAAAAGCCACCAACACTCTAAATCATTGGGATACTACCAAGTGGCACAATCCTAACAACCCACTACCCTAAACAACTCTATACATAGTAAAATTATCTAGGCAAGTGGATGAGTATGATGCTACCAAGTGTTATGATCCCAGTGATGAAACTTATTAAAATTTTAGTGAGATGTGTAAAGCCTTGATCCCCTAATGTCATGGGATTACACCACTTGGCACCATCCCAGGGGACCAAGAACTTGAAGTGATGATATTTTTAATTTGAGAGATCGAGGCATTAGCAATATTAACCCAGGACCACATGGACCTAGGAAATAACTAAGGAAGCTGAGGAGGATCCATGTGGTAGTGGTGAAATCATAATATGAGGATACTAATATTTTACAATCTGTTTGGCTATCAAAACCATCAAAAATCCCAAAAGGAATGGGTGTCAAGTCTAAGAAGTGTAGTCAAAATATAGTTCGTTTCTCACCAACTAAAAGGCCCAAAATGATAGATTTCATAATTTTAAAGGAGTGGATTGATCCAAAAGACTTTTAATTTAATATAGGTATGGTTCTTTCATTTAATTATCCTCCAAATTGAATGCATAAATCTATACAGGGCATGGTGGATGGCGACCCCAAAAAAATCCCAATGATAATCTACCACTAGTATTTAAATTTGATTACTACTGGCCTCCTAAATTCAATGAAAATCAATCATTATGGCATGATTCATCACATGGCACGCTCATGGTAAAATTCCAAGGAGAGGCAATGAGTATAAAAGATAAATTTTAGTCTTTAATAGGCATAGTCTTTAAATTGTAAATCACGTCTAGGCTCTTGAATCTATCATAATCTCAACCACATTTACCAATCAATATTGAATATTTTAAGTACCCAATAGTAGTCTAAGTGAACTTCATGGACAAATATATCTATTTAAAGGACATTATTTTCCCTTCGAAATGGTCAACACTTAGTGCAAAGAAACTCTGTAAAAATCATAGCATAATCCTTTTGGTTGTTTTTGCTTTGTATTTTTGCATGGGAATGTTGTACATAGTTTCTTGTTTTAGAGTTTATGCCTATGTTAAGAAATTAATGTTATTATATGTTAATTAATGAATGTATTAATTAGATTATTCTTATGCTAATCTAGTTTGATTGTAAGTTATTTTTATTTTCTTCAAAACAATCTTTGATTTATATGCCTACAGCTATAAAGTAATTTGAAAGTCATGTGTGCATTCTATTATAGGTTTTTTGAGGTGTTTATATTTAGTGAATAATTTTTGAGTTAGGAATTCAATTTATTGTCCCTTATAATCTTTCCCACTAGTTGGTTAAATGTTTGTACAATTTCTAAACTAGGTACACATTGGTATGATTGTGACTTGGCATGCTTTAGTTATCAAGCATCAACATCTTCTTGATTAGAAAACTCCCTTTTTGCTCTATTTTCCCCTCATTTTATGTTTATTTTAAAATTGAAACACTCTCCTTGGTTTTATAAATTGATAAATTTAGGCTCAATAGCAATCAACAATCAAGTTCAATCAACTAATAAGAATTCTAAGTGTCATCAAAAATATATTGAGACTCTAGTGGTAATAGTTCATGCTTTTTGAGTATAATAGGTTAAACTATTTGATCCTTAGATTAAACTAGTATCAATCATAAATTTAATTAGGGGATATATTTATTCCATGCATTTTCCCCTAATTTTCTCTCTCAAATTCTCAACTTCATGAGTGTTTTTAGATCTGACTTTTAGGTCCAACAACAACTAGTGCTAGAAGGAGGACCTGAGATTACGATTTAATCTTTGATAGGGCATGATAATAATTGTAAACCACTAAAAAATTTTAATAGATTAGATAAGAATTGTTTCTTACTTTTTCATTTCATTTACTTTCATTTTTTTTACTTCTTTTGATTTCCCATCCTCTTGTAAATTTAAACACGCGTAGTTGTTGGCCCAAGAAGAGTAGTTGTGACTGAATTATGTATAATAAACCAAGTTGGATCCTAACATGTGCATTACCTGGTATTAATATGTCCATGTAATATTTATTATCTCTCCATTAAAAATCCATAGAATATTGCATTCTACTAGAGGTAGACTTAATCCTTTAGTTACCCTTATTGGCTCAACCACTCAAACTACCTAAAATCAACATATACCTATGGCATTACCTATGGCTTGGCCTGCTAGGTCTACCATAAACATACTTGGGGTTATCCATGACTTACATAGGAATCTAAAAAGATACTTACCAAGATTCACTCTTATTGTAGGAAGGAATGTAGATGAGTATGTAACATCATAAAATTTGCTTTGAGACTGCTCAATGTTGAGCATAAAGATGTGGCTTGCAGAATGTTCCCCTTCCCACTTATGAACATATCATATGATTGGTTTCTAAACTTTCCAAAATACTCCATTATAATTAGGACAAGTTTATTAGTACTTTCTTACCCCAATTTGGGCAAGTTATAGATCCAAGCATCATATATCAATAGTTTGCATGCTTTAAATGAGATCTCAATAAGCCCATTAGGAATTTCAATGCCTACTTTTAGAATATGTATATCTGAGTCATAAATATTTATTAAATTGATACTCAACTACCATTAAATATGTATAAAAACATATTATATCCATGGACTTCTATGTTCTTAAGATGAGACCCTATGGTAGTGGCCTTACCTTTGGCATATGTTAAAGCTATCAAGATTGATATGTAGCTCAATAAACAAGGCCAAATTATGGATCCCATCTCTAATGAATTACCCAACATCCTAAATTGAACCTTATTCCTAATTCAAACCATAGTGTTCTTACACTTCAACTATTTTCAATAATGAATATGTTCCCAATGAGAGATGTTACTCCAAATTAGCACCTAGGTTTTCTTAAACTGATGAATAATGAGATGAATCCCTAATTGTAAAACCAAATAATATAATCAACTACTAAAAATACCCAAACCATGCCACATGAGTCTAAAAAAATAAGTTGGATTCCATCCAATGAATGATACAAAGACTAAGTAATGACTTCCTCAGTTTGAAAAGGCAAATGGGCAGCTCTAGTGTTGAGAGTTCAAATAATAACTTCACATACCCGAGACAAAACAAAAATTAAATTTATCCCCATAATCATCCAAATCCTTCACCCAATAATCTTCCCAAAATCAAAATTTATAAAATATCCCTTCCTAATTGGTGTCATGTGCATAACATAGCCCAATATGGAGACTTTGATTGCATCAAATTCTGTAGTGCTTTTGACATTTTTCAAAGGAAAATAAAAGAGTATGAGGTAGTGCCAAACCAACCTAGTTCATCTAATGTTGGTGGGCCATCTAACACATATGTAGTGTTAGAAACCATGGATTTCCCTATCCAAGAAGAGAATGAATTAGAAAAGAGTGTTAGTGAAGTACATACTTTGTAGTAATTTTAAAGAATCAATTATGCCCCTAGGAACTGACAATAATAGAAACCCTTCACTATCTCAATATTCCTTTGAACAAAACCACAACTCCCCTTGATCATAAGTCTAAGAATAACCCTCCACCTCTAAATTCTAATGAATCAAAATCCCATGTAGAGATTCAACCACATCAAAACAAAGCTGAATATAATATCATGGAAGATATGGAAAGGATCAAGGTCAACATCATGTTGTATGAGATTATTCAAATCATTGAGAAATATGATATTTTTTTCAAGTCACTTATTTAAAAACTAGTCTAACCCAAGAATAAAATAGATCATACCAATGTACTTATCCATGAAAATGTGACTAAAGTGCCTCCCTTTCTCCTAACTATTAAGTTATTCAGGAATAACTTGCATAACTATCTGGTAGATTCAAGGGCTTAGGTGAATGTAATGTCTGCATGCATTTTTTAAAAATTAGGCTCAATCCTCATCAATTAAAACAAGGTCATGGTCTAAATATACAAGTCTGAGTTTATATTAATATGTGAACTACTCAATGTGTACATGTACTTGGAGTTAGAACTTAGGATCTAGCAATTCATAGATATTCAAGTTGTAGACATTCCTGAAGCATATGAAATATTACTCAATAAATATTGGTATAAAAATTTGAATAGGTATATGACCACAAACTTCTCTCATATGTGGTTATTTTAGAGGGGCATTTCCAGCCAAATAAGATTATATAGAGTGTTGAGGATAAAAAACATTATCATAGAATATAGTGTGTTTAATGAGAAAGTAAACTTAGTGCATTCTTATTTAAGGATCTACACTTTGGAAATAAAACTTGCTAAAGGTAAGATTGCTATCAAAATTAGGTTGCTAGGGCTATGGTCATTGCATATGGATTGATCCTTCTCTAAAAAATGTTCTAGAGCAAGGGTCTTGCTTATCTATCCCCAAGCTAAGAAACATTTGGATGCTTACGAGATACAATTTCCATATACTAAAAACATAGTAGAATATGAGGCATTAATTATGGGACTAAAATTTTCATTAAGGTATAAAGATAAAAAACTAAAAGTATTCAAAAACTTTGAGCTAGTTGTAAACCAAGTTAGGATTATAGAGCATAAGATTTAATCAAAATGTTTGATGCATTCAACATTATCCTATCCCTAGGGAAGAAAATCTAGTTGTCGATTTAATAGCATTCTCAATTGTAAATTTATCCCATTTAAATGATACTAAGTTACAAGAATTTGATATGGAATTAATTCCTTTCCCCTTTTTTCCAAATAATGTGATGAGTTTCTAGGTCTTTGAATATGACCAATAAATTATTTAATTCATTAAAAATGTTGGGGCATTTGAAGCCCAACTAATAGATGAAGAGGAAAGAGATAGTCCTAGAGTTGAACTTGACAAAGATAGGGTTCTTAATATTTAAGTGAATTGAATCCCAAAGGGGATTATCTTTTTATAAAAGGCATTTAACACATTTGTCCCTATGCTCCAAATTAGAAACTTAAATTTAAAAATCAAAAATGTCAAACCATTAACCTTGGTTCCTTGAAAAGACCCTAAACTATCAACATAGTTCCTTATTAGATGAATGCAGAGGTTGAGTAGCTTTGAAATTTATTGTTGAGTTATAAGGATCTAATTGCTTATGCCTATCAATACCTCAAATTCTTCAACCCAAAAGTGATCAATCACACTATTCCCCTTAAGCTAGACCAAAGACCATTTTGACAAAAGCAAAGGCATGTGAATCCAATCCTTGAGCCATTAATACATAAGGAAGTTCACAAACTCTTTTATACTAGAATAATCTTCCCAGTTCACCATTAAACTTGGGTGTCAAACTTAATACCTATTTGGAATAAAAATTGTGAAATTAGACTATGCATAGACTTCCAAAATCTAAACAGAGCTTCAAATAAGGACAATTATACATTGCCTTTCCTTGATGAAGTGATTCACGTGGTTAATAGATCCCAAATGATATCCTTCTTAGATTGATTCTTAGGATATAATCAATTTTTAGTAAAACTTGATGATCTAACTAAAATTGCATTTACAATGAAATGGGGTACATTAGCCTACAAATGAATGCCATTTGGATTGATCAATGATGGAGTGACATTTCAAAGAACAATGGATTTTGCTTTTAAAATTTTAATTGGTAAATGCATTGTAATTTACATGGATAATTTAATTGTATTTTAAAAATTTAGGTTGGATCACATCTTCCATTTTTAGAAAGTTTTCAAAATATGTAGAAGGTATGGCATTTCCTTGAACCCAAAAAAGAGTGTGTTCGATATCACTGAATGTAAGATTCTTGGTCATATCATCATGAAATAATGTATTTCTATTGACCTCAAATGAGATAAAATAATATCTAAATTATCTTAACCTAATAGTAAAAAAGAAATAAAATCTTGATTTGGTAAAATCAATTTTGTTTGCATGTTCAATTCTGGATTTGTTAAAATTATGAAGCCTCTAAATGCTATGTTGAAATAAGATGCTAAAATAGAGTGCCATGCTAAGTCAAAGAAATCATTTCAAAATATAAGGATGTCATCATGTAACCACCAGTGTTAATTAGTATGTATTATGTTAGAGACTTATAAATTTACCCTTTTGCCTCTGAGCAAACTATTCGTCGATCTCACACAAAGGTTAGATGAATAAGAACACCATGTTGCTTTCATGGGAACCAATACAAAAGATGAATATCTGAGATACTCTATGTTGTAAAAACACACCTACACTTTCATCAAAACTATGAAAAAAATAATGCATTATATTCTAAGGAATAAAATGCATCCAATTGTGCCATACTTAGCTATCAAGTAAATGTTGGGATAGAACGAGCTATTGGAGTGTAAATGTGGATGAATGACTAAACTTCAAGAGTATGAATTGGAGATAAAACCTACCAAGCTGGTTAAAGTACAATGTCTTACTCATCTAATAATTGAGATCAATCTAAGTATAATTGTGCATCAATTACATTAAGAGAAAGTGTTGTAATAGAATTGGTACACCATAATTATCCATTACCTTCTCTATGGGATCCCACCTCTTAGACTCAATCAAACACAAAAGAGAGATATCATATTGAAAGTAGCACAATATATGTTGAATAAAGGATTTATCTTTAGTAAAATCATGAAGGCATTTATTTTATATGTTTTCCAAAAGCTGAAGACAAGGAAATCATGGTTAACTTCCATGAGAAGTTAGGTGTTAGTCATCCTGTAGAAAATGCAATGGCAAACAAAATACATAGAGAAATATAGTATTTTAAAACCTATATAGGGATGTATATACACATGTTACAATGTGTCGTTAGTGTTAGACCTTTTCCAAGAAATAAATCCATGTTGTAATGCCACTACAGCTAGTTATAGAAGGGATGTCTTTTACCCAATGCAAATAGATTTTATTGGAGTCATTACTTCCATCTCCTCAACAGGACACAATTTTTTTCTTAAGGATATAAACTATTTCATGAGATATTCAAAGGTAGTAGTGATGAATAATAACACTTAAATAAAGTAATCAAGTTCATGGAAGATAATGTGACTACTTGATTTGGGACCCTAGTCTCACTAGTTTGTGACAATGGCCCTGCATTTCAATCCATAGAATTTAATGAGTGAGAATATAACAATGGGATAACTTTAAGGTTATCATCTAATTACTACCCACAAGGGAATGTATTGGTATAATAAATAATAATAACCTGATTGAGGTCATTAAGAAGTCTACAGAGAATAAACCTCAAGAGTGGCATTCACTGTTAAAATTTATCCTTTGGGCTAATCGCACCAAACATAAACAATCACTTAAGAGATCATTGTTTCTTTAGTATATGGACTAGAACCACTTCTTCCAATTACACTCAAGCTACCTACCTAAAATTTTATACATCAGTACATGGAATGCAATGAAAAGGTAAATTTTAGGCTTTCAGACATTATACAATTAGAAGAAGCTTGAGATGAAGCCTTACAAAATTTTAATAAGCATCAAATCACTATCAATTGATGGTTTGATAATAAATCCAAAGTGAATTCCTTTAGGATTTTTGATCTAGTACCACTATGAGATAAATTCCATGAGAATAAGGGTCAACATTAAGTTTGATCCACTTTGGATTGGCCCATACCAAATAGTTGAGTTGTTGGGGTAAATGATTTTTGCCTTAAGGATCTAGAAGGGAAAGACCTTCTATTACCAATGAATGGGAAATTCCCCAAGGCATTATTCTTGGCTTCCCCTTCCACTACATATTCATAATGAGTTTTCTAGATTGATCTGGTAATGTATAGTGTACAAATAGTGTATTGTCTTGCTTTTTATGTTTGCTTTCCTAGGTTACTTTTCTTATTTTCTAGTTTAGTGTTAGAGTAATTTTAATTCAATTGTGTTTCTTGTTGCTCCTAGTTCTTTGTTTTGTCCCTTTAGGTGTGTCTTCTCCACAACCCTATTCCTTGAATACATTTTATCTTAGTCTCCCCTTGATAAAAAAAGAGACGTATGCTTCAACAAATACAAATCCAAGCCAAGCTAAGTTAGTCTTTTTGAAGAGCCCATGTTTCCAAGTATATTTATAGACCAATAATTAAGCCTGATGATGAATGATGAAGTTATAAACTTAAATATGATAACCAACATGATTTAAAAATCACCTATTTTGACTAGAGGAGCATCCCATAATCTCCTCATCTGAGGCAATGAATGAAAAGTGTCACCTAGGTTGACTAATCAACCCATATTGGTATGTATTAATGTTCAGCTTTTCTCTTTATCATAAGTTCAAGGTGAAAACCTAAGTTAATTTATTTGGATTTTTCCCATTGCTATTTGTTGATTAACTACAAGAACATAACTAACTTGACTTAATAAATTCAATCTAACTTGACTTAATAAATTCATGAAATAACATTAACAAATCTATGTGGGATAATTCCTTATCACTAAGGTTAACATAAGTGAACATTTAGTTCCCCTTGACCTTATCAAAATCCTACTTACAAGTCTCTAACTAATTTTTAGGCACGTTATCACTTGAAAAACTCTGAAATTAACTTTTTTTTTTATCCCTTATTGTTAGCTTAGTTCACTTTCTACTTGTCTCCCTTGTTTTATTTTGCTTTTCATTAGGTTCAGCTTTGTCATGTTTCTTTTTGGGATGAACTATCTTGTTTTGACTTGAGGGTTCCTTTTTTTAAACAATGTTTAATTAAAGGAATGATCTATTTATGTGAATATAGCATCAATGACATTATAAAGTATAACTAAAAAATTTACTTGAACATATGTGTGAGTTGTATTTTCTTTGCATTTTCATATTTTTTGTGGTCTATGATTCTTAAATGAGGAAATGTATTTATAAACATTGATTTATTTGTTTAAATCCATCAAAATCACTCAACATAAAATTTAAAATAGGTATAAAACACTATCATTTCTGATTTATCTCAACTGATCAACAAAAATTTTGAGCTTTCCTAAACCCATGGCTTCATCCCTGACCCTCAATAGAATGAATAGAAAACCCATTTTAAAAAGTGTAAGAAAATCAAAGAAAATGAAAATAACATGTGAAATCTTAAGATACTCGAAAGCGTGACACCATGGGCTTTTTGGCCTGGTTGGCAATGAAGCAAAATCTTGAGGGAGATCAAAGACATATTTGTCAAAGAAAAAGACATATAACTAGCTATAGAGCAATTCCCATGCTATTTCCTACCTGATATAAGTTATTAAATCTTCCTCCCTCAAAATTTATAATTGTTTAGGTAGATCTAAATGATTATGTGTGAATGCAAAATTATGAATAGATTAATCACTTAAATACACACACTAATGGTCTTTGGCAAGAAATTAGCTTAGTATGTCATGTTAGAGTAGACTTTGGTGCCCACTTTTTTAATTATGTTTAAAGTAATTTATTGTAGCTAATACTTATGTTTATATGCATAAACCAAAAATTTTGAATTCTTTATGATACTTAGGGGTATCTCCCAATAGGAAGTCACCATTATTGTTGTCTCCACCAAAATGTCCCATTTTTAGGCTAAAAATAGGGATCCTCTTTATTTTCAAATAAATCTTAGTTTATTCAATCTTGAGGACCTCTTTGGATTCCTCTTGATGTTTTTGCTTGAGCCCTTCCATGATTGGTAGTTTACTAGATGCTAAGTTATAAATGATTGTTCATCCCTGTGTCTAAATATTTTTACATTTTGATCAATTCAGTCTAAGATTTCATCTTTAAGCATCAAAATATATCTTTTAGGTTCAATTTAAGCCTATGAAGTCTTGGTCCATGATAAAATTCTTTGATATTCACCCATTTGAATGTTATACCTAGGCTTTTAGAAAGTCTATGTAAACTTTTGGGACCTTTTTATGGATTTTATTTTATAATATAGCTAATGATTATATTTTTCACAATAAATGGGCTAAATAGATGCTTATTTTTTACTTTTTCCTTAGTCAATTTTATAAAATGATCTAAATATGCTTTGAAAATGGATTTGAATTCATTTAAAAATGGCTTTCTCTTCACTAAGTTTATTTGCCTTATTAATTTTATTTTGAATCTTAACCATTTTGATTTGAATTTATTAGTTGTTGGATTTTAAAATTGAAAATTTTGAATATTTTTCTTTTTTTTGGTTTCTTGTAGGTGCCCATTTTGTCTCATGGAGCCACACAGTGATCTTTCATATCTCCTGGCAACCCCGACTAATTCTTAAAACCCTCTTCAAGGCTTAGTCAATTATTAAAAAGGTTCTTAGAGACATGTGGTGTCTTTATAAATCTCCATGGGACTTGAGAAATTCAAATTATCTTGAAGAGCCTCCAACTCTCTAGACTGTTGAGATGCTACCAAGTGGCACAATCCGATTAGCCTATTTCCCAGGCAACTCTATACACAGCAAAATCCTTTGAATGATCGAATAAGCAAGATGTTTCCAAGTGACATGATCCCAATGTCATAAACCATCATAAGGTCAATGAGATATGTTAATCCCCAAACTATCAAGGGCCCAATATTGTGCCACTTGGCACTATCTTAGGAATTCAAGAACCTGGAGTGATGATAGTATTAACCTGATAGATCATGGCATTAGCAGTATTAGCTTAGAACCACGTAGAACTTAGAAATATTTTAGGAAGTATAGGAGAATCCATGTGTTATTAATGACATCAAAATATGAGGATAATAATATTGATGGCCTATTTGGTTGTCAAAACCATTAAATTTTCCAAAAGGACTATGTGTCAAGTTTGGGAAGCATAGTAAAAATATAGTCAGTTCCTCACCAACTAAAAGGCTTAAAAGTGATATATTTTAGGCTATTAAAGATATGAATTGATCTAATAGATCCTAAATTCAATCTAGGTATGGATCATACATTTAATCAACCTCTAAATTAATGTAGAATTTTATGCAGGGCATGTTAGAATGGTAATCTTAAGAAAATTCCAATGATAATCTACCACCAATATTTGAATATGATTACTAATGTACCCATAAATTCAATGAAAAGTAATCAGTATGAAATGAGTCATCACATGGCATGCACATGGTAAAATTACAAGGAGAGACAATGAGCATAAAATAAATTTATCCTTTAATAGGTAGAGTCTCTAAATTGCAAATCATGCCTAGGCTAGAGAATCTATTAGAATCTCAACCACATTCTCCAATGATTATTGAATATTGTAACTACCTCAGTGTACATTGAGTGAAATTCATGGACAAATATATCTATATAATAGAAATTTTTTTCCCTTTGAAATGGTCGACACTTAGTGCAAAGAACTCCATCAAAATCACAATGTAATCATTTTACTTTTTTTCGTTGTCTTCTTGCCTAAGAATATTATCCATGGTTTCTTGTTTTAGATTTTATACCTATACTAAGAAATTTATATTATTATTTTTTACTCAATGAATGGATTAATTATATTGTGCTTATGTTAATATAGTTTGCTTTTAAGTTCTTAATATTTGCTTCAGAACACTCTTTGTTTTATGTGCTTGTAGCTATAAAGTAATTTGAAAGTCTTTTATGTAGTTTGTTATAGGCATTTTTAAGTTTTTATATTTAGTAAAGAATTTTTGAGTTAGGTATTCAATTTAGTGTCCCTTAGAATATTTCTCACTGGGTGGTTAAATATTTATGCAATTACTAAACTAGGCACATGATGGTATAACTATGACTTGGCATGCTTCAATTCTCAAGCATCAGTATCTTATTGATTAGAAATCTCCCTTTCTACTCTCTTCCCCCTCTTTTGATGTTTGTTTTAAAATTGAAACACTCTCCCTTGTTTTATAAATTGGTAAATTTAGGCTCAATAGCAATCAGGAATCAATTTCAATCAGCTAATAAGAATTATAAGTGTCATCAAATAGACATTGAGCCTTTAGTGGTAACAGTTCATGCTCTTTGAGTATAATAAGTTAAATTGCTTGGTCCTTGGATTGAAATAGAATCAATCCTAAAATTAAAAAGTGGATATATTTATCCCATGCATTGTCCCCCATTTTTCTCTCTAGAACACTCAACCTCATGAGTGTTTATGGATCTAGATTTTGGGGGCAACAGCACATTCCTCATGCTTCTTCGACTAATAAAATGATTAATGCTTACACTATCAATATTCATAATTCTAATTCAGATGATGGCTATTCATTAGATGAACCTTTCTTAATTGGTTTTGCTAAATCTAAAAATTCAAAAATACTTAGATAACATTCTTATTTATAGCACACCTTTGATAACCTTAGTTATACTGATGTAGTTCCTTCTTCTCTTTCCCCTGACACTATCTCTTTTTCACTTAAATTTCACATGCCAGAGATACAGTGTACACGCATTAATTCTCACCTATTGACTATTGAGCCTCTTTGGACTATGTTTATTGATCATGCCATGATGGGACCATATTATTTCTCTATGTTTTCTTATCCTTAGATCTCGTTACATATTGATATGTCTACCATATTATGTCATCCTATATTACATGCATCTAGCACATTTTTTTACCCTAGCAAAGACTCTATTTTGAGTTATACTAATAATGGTGATGGCATACTACATTTGCCTAAGATTGATACTTTACCTACATGATGGGTAGATGAACCATATTATGAGTTCCATAAGGTTTTTAGTCATTGGGTCAAGGGTTTTCATGCACATCAAAGGTTCTTATCATATCAGTTGGTTTTAGGTACAACCACACATATACTCATACACGTTATTGACAACTTTAGTAGTATATTGATGCACTTTGACTAGATAAGGCAAAGTTTGTTGATAAGACTCTACCTCCTCCTAATATCCTTACATAATATGTATGTAAACATGGGTAGGTTTATTTCCTTTGGCATCAGTACGATACACATCATACATATAGATGTAAAGTCTTACTGTAGTACTTCCTTAATTATCCATGACCTACATCATCTTCTCAACAACATACCCAGATTCATTCATGGGTGAAGGTTTCCCTTCCCCACCCCCTACATCACCTCCAATATTAGAGGCTTTCACTTATATTGTGGTACTGGTTCCTTGCATTGATTTCCCACCATAGGTGTTGCCACAAACAAAACCTTCTTCTTCTTATAACACACCTACATTTTCCATTGAGATAGTGTGATAATACGTATTTACACATATTTTAGTAATAATTAATGATACCATGGTATAATCTAGATTATAATTAAAACAAGACCTAACAAAGGTTATTGATGATTTATATCATGAAATCTATCCATATTTATGAACACATTATTTTTCAATGGCATATTATGCCTGACACTCCTAGTTGATTATTTTTTGATATTTTTACATCATTAGAACATTTGTGATCCATTTTTTATCATTCATTTATTTGTACATTATTTACTCTTACATTCATGTTTTTTATTTTACAAATTTTTAAACATTTCTACATTCAATGTTCATGCTTTAATTTCACTTCTTTCAATACTTTGAAAACACTTGCTTTCCCCTATCTTGGGATGATGCTTTATTATCTGAATAGTATAGTTATATATGTGACTTGGCAATTTATACCACACCCTAAATTATCATGTCTGCTCCCTATGATTAGCTATAAAGCATAGGCACCATTATACCATTATTTACATGGATCTCTTATGATCCCCATTACTTCCCTATATATCCCTCATCTTAAGTGCACATAAGGTTAGTCTTGATATTTCATATTTACTTGTGGGTACGTCTAAACATTTTTTAGGCTGACAACAATTTTAAGTACTTCTCTATTGTAACCAAAAAAGAAGCTTCATTGTGTTAGTCATCTTTATCACTCATATTTTGTTCTTCCAAATCCATACAGAGGAGGAATAACAAAAGCCATAAAAATTAAAATCCAAATCTAAATCATTAAAATAAAAGACAATGATCAAAATGTATAAATAAATATTCCAAAGTTAAAATCACACCAAAAGGCAAGATACTTCTTTGGTACATCTCTTATTCTTATTAAATCTCAAACTCCATAGTTACCCTCATAATAGAGGTGAGGTCCATTAGGGTATGATAGGCCAATAGACTAAGATAGGAGGTGTAATTATTAACTAGTGCCAACCTACTTTCTCAAGTACCCAACCTTTATAATAGACTAACAAGTTTGTAATGGGTCTTAAGGAATGGGGAACATGCCATGGGGAGGTAGGTTCATTTTAATTTTTATGTAAATAACCTTCATGAGATGATCTAGGTACTTCACTCATTATCCAATGATTTTACATCTGCCAATAAGAGTATCTTAAGTATTTTTGGTCCAAACAAAATCTTAAGTGCTTATGATTTATATTTTAAAAGAATTATAGAATGTAAAACCCTAGATTGTTAAATTGATGAAATAATAAATTAGGGAATAAATATGAAATAACTACATCCACTAATTTATAGAATAATTGATTTAACTAATTATTCGACAAATAGAAAATGAATTATAAGAGATGTACTTAGCTAGAAATTGACTGAGACGGGTGAATGACAAGATGAAAATTAGTGTAAGAACTTTGTTAGGGGTCATGAATAGGATCCAAAATTCAAAAACCCTCTTAGATAATAGTAGGGTCTTTTGGATCATATTGCATCATATTAGTGTTCTCTATGTTGTTATAGTGTCCTTTTTCAAGCAATGATAGTGAATTTATAGGTATAAATTCTCTTGATTCTAGGGAGTTTGTGCTTGTGTGCATAGATGTTGGTTCACTATATCTATTTTGATTGATTTCAATTTCAAGGCCTAGACCTCTATGTTTATTAGGATATTTGAGGAGCACAATTAGAAAAGAGTGGCATTGGTAGGGTAGGCTAGACATGACCTCAACACCCCATGTGTTGAGCACTACCTACATATCAATACTTTGAAAGGGGATCGAGCACGGTGTAGTTCTCTCAATCTAAGCATTGATGCAATGCTAGTATGAGTTCTAGGTTGTGCCTTGAGGGTAACTTGAGACTATAAATCTGAGTAATATGATCTATGGGATATTGTATATGGGTTTATGCAAAATTAGGGTAAAATACATATTAATGACCTTAATTTGTACCATTATTTCTGAGTTAGTTTATAAGTATTTGCATCTAATTTCTATTTAGTGGATAAGTGGTTGAAAGTGGTGTATATATAGCATTATGGTGATTTTCAAGATGTAAAATAGGTTTAGGCTAATCATAATTTTTCTTTGGAGAAAAAAATGTATCCATTGAGGGAGTAAAGATCAAAGGGACACTAGTGTGGTCCCTAGGTCAATAACACAATATGCTAGTGTCTAAAGGGTTACACTAATGTCTAGGTGATAGGAGCTAGTGAATAAGGGGCCTATGTTCCTAAGATATGGTTTATTATTTCTTTTGGTATGTCTAGGAATGGGTTAGACACATGAAAGTTAGAAAAGGATCAAAAGAGGCCCTAATGTAGGTCTAGGGATAAGCTAAGAGAAGGTGGTCTCAAGTGGAACTCATTGCACATAAATGATATTTTAGAAGACTACATTTCCCCCTATTATTCTATAAATGTATAAAAATTAAATTACTAGGATAAAAAAAAAATACCTGGACATATTTAAAAGGTGAATTTTATGAATTTAATTCTGAGTCTATGAAGCATGCTTCATTGCATGTCTTGCAAATGAAACATGAAGGAATCATTCCTTAATAAAAATCATAAAAAAGATAAAACTAAGTAAAGAGATGAGAGAAAGAGGAAATTAATGAATACACCTTATTGGGTATGTAAACCAATGCTAAAATCTAGTGACATCATGTGTGTGCATGTAGATGGTGATCAAATAGTGAATAACTTAAACTAAGCTGATGACTTGCCTTAATCCTCATGTGTGGGTGGATCAAGAATTTAAGTAGGCTATGCCTCCATCATTACCTACCCATTTTTAGTAGATGCATCTAAAACCAAATTAATTTAATGTAACTGAAGTTGTGTGATGTAATTAAAATTGTATGGGATGGCTCTAGGGCCACTCAGGCACTCAAGAATGTAGCTCGGGGACTACTCGATAATGCCAACCATTGTAGATGGAATAAAGAATAAATATAGTGAAAACCTAGTGTAAATGGTGTCTAGAATAATAATATACAGAATGACATGGAGCTATCATTTCATCTGAGAGTAATGGTGTTAAATTGAACACATGGAAACAATGTGTCATGTACATGCCCCCAACTTTAAATTTGTGTATATGGATACAAGACTAAGTCATAATAATATATGTTTTAGTATTTGAAACTAAAATAAGAGTGATCATGTCATGCATGATGCCCCCAATCTAAGAAAATCTATGTAATTTTATGTATAACTAAACATATCTAATAATCTATGACTAAAACTATGCAAACTTAGACTATGCCTATTTTACTATTCTATCAATTCTATAATTTTATATTTTTAGAGCTACTAGATGGTAGCATGGTCCCTTGGTCAATAACACACTACGCTAATTTCCTATAATCACATTATTGTCCAACTATGTTTTTTATGTACAAAACTAAGATTGATCTATGTGTGACTATTTTTCACTGTGTTTTCCTAAATTTGGGCTCTATAATTTGTGTCTAAATTCTATAAACTATGTTTTAAGTGCATTACAATGGCCTAATATCTATGATAAACCCCTATGAATTCCCCCTCTTTTGAGGGGATTTGTTAAACCTCTACAATAATTATCCTTAAAATAAAATTTATGCATCTTGTGTGTTAGAATAAAAACTATTAATGACCAAATTTTCACCCTATCTAAGAAAGGGGATTGTTCAGGTCTTGTTTCTCTAAATCTAGTCCAACATGGGAACAACCCTAGGCTATGGGTTACCTATGGTTGGGTTGAACCTTTGGATAAGGTTGACTCCTCTTTGATGCTCACCTGAACTAATACTTTCACAAGGAAAAGAATTAAAAAGGGGGAAAAGGGTCCTAAGAATGCTAAAAAGGTGATTCACTCAGAGATTTAAAGTGTTAGCCTATAATTGCATAACATAGATTAAATCCTTAAACACTACATACCATAAAAGAGCATAAATCATGAATTTAGATTTGAAATTCAAGCAAAGGATCAATTTCATAGAAGTAGAATAAATGAAATAATAGATAGAGATAATTTCATACTCAAATTGACACAGAATACCACATCCTCTTCATTATTAGATGGAGAACTGAATACATAAGGCCTCAAGGGCACATACAAAACATCTATTCACACCTATGATAGGAACCTATTAAGGTTGAAGAATGATAAAATTCCAACTGATATTACTTATATTCTATTACAAAACTGATTGTCTACCAAAGTAGTGAATGCCAATAATGAATGATAACCAATCCCTTCAAAAGGGAAAGAGAGGGATAATATATGAAAGGGGGAGAAGAGAGAAGAGGGAGCACATCTTTTTAGATATTTTGATGAGAAACCACCTCATCATCTAAGATCATCTATGAGTTACCACCTATTGAGGGATGTTTTATGGTCTTTTGGTCTAATCATGACTAGTCCATCTCAATCAGTTAGCCTACATTTGCTCTAGTTAGTCCTCAAGCTCCTCTCATTGGCTGAGAAATCCACTAGAAGACAAGGGCTTTATTTGCATAATGACAAAGCTATTATGATCAAAATTATTTCCCTTAACTACTTTTCCAACTATCAGTTTGCCACCTTTATTTTGATTTTGCATGTTACCTCCACTTGTCATCATTATGAGGATTAGATATTCATATTTTTCCTAGTAGAGCCTTGGAATGTGTGCTCTAAGTGGTGGTTTATCAAATTTATGTCCATATCCAAGGATGGGATCATTTCCAAAACATTACCAACCTACCCTTATGCTTTGAAACTAGGACCTGGATTAACTTTGATCTATATTAAGTCTAAAATACCTAATCTATCTCTGGAGAGCCTTAATGGTAGACCCTGATCTTGAAATCTTCATTATGGTTCCACTAGGATATACATTGAACCTATTTCCATGTATTCCTAGTAGCTTAGGTCAAACTTAAGCTTGTTTCTTCACCTTTATTTACCTGGGGTTGAAAACTAGCTCACCAACCTCCATCAAAAGTCTTTGGCTTTATTTATTCATTTGTCATCAACTATTGACACGGGCTAACCAAATGAAGACACTTAGTATCCTTGTGCTCTATTTAAACCCTATGGATTCTTGAGCATTCTAACCCCTGTTCATCATTGATTTTCTTACCTAATTAAACATGGATCATTGGATCTTATGTTAGTTTGAATGCACATGTGACACTTGTCAATCATGCCTTTATACTCAGGATCCTATCAGGTTGTTAGCTCTCATGCTTATACCACATGGTGGACTCATGTTCCTTTCAATTCAATTGACCCTTTTGACTTGTATGAGTTCTTGTGTGCTCAATACTTGTTAGATGCACATTCATCCTCAAGCTCCCACTAAGGATTTTGAACCTAAATGGCTACGTAGAAGGCTTGAATTTGACATTCATGTGACTATTATTTGATGTCCATGGGGATGTATCTCATTTTTTGACTGACATTGTAAGTTTATATCTCAAATCATAGAAATCATGAAGGCATCAAACTTGTAGGAAAATTTATTAATATTGAAAGGGATGAACCCACTTGATTTTCTAGACTCAAAATATTTCTAAGTGAAGATATTGAATGCACAAGTTGGTTGGTCCATATTTGCTCCTACGTGATGCCCTAGCAATAGTCAAGCTCATTTGGCTATGGAAAACTTAACTAAATATGACTGAGGAGCCAACTTTTCTCATGCATAACTCCATTTGTGCTTTAGTGGAGGACATGGGACTTAGCATGTACATTCTTGGGACTAATGTGATTAGACCCATGTGGCCAATTTTTCCTAACTCATCCACACATGATAATCATGATGTCATCAAAATGCCTACTTATAATTCTTGCCATTAGACTCAAGATGTCTAGATCAATATAATGAAGAACTAGATGGATGGCATGCATTTATAAGTTATTCCAAGCACTCTTGGCATTCCATAGGCTTTCATCAAAACTCTACTCAGCATCTAGGCAAGTTTTGTATGTGGGCCAAAATTTGGCCATTAAAAACATATGATATATGTGTGATAAACCAATATAATGTGTATACATGACATCAGAATGTAAAAAAGTCTAAGCATAAGTTGGTAATGTATGATGTATGTTAGATATAGCATTCACAAGTTTGTCAAAATAGATATAACAATGTAAGCATATATGTGAACAACAAATTTGAGTAAACTAATTATGGGCATGGGGCATGATGTTCATCAAATCACCCAAGGAGGAAGTGTAGATGCATGAGGTCCCTCATGACATTGCAATTGGATGTGAGTGTAACAATCAAGAGACAAGTACCATGGCTATGATTCACACATGAAATCATACATACAAACACATGAGGCATGCAAAGTAGGCCAAGGGGCCATAAACAAGGGATATGGGCACATATCACTAAGTCTAAGAAAGATCAAACATACAAAGACATGTTCAAATGTCCATATATGCATAGATAAATCAAGGTTTTCTTAGAGGCACATGGAAGGACATGTTTAAGTGTTCACATACATAATTAAGAAGGCACACACAAGGACATGGGTACATGTCTAAATTATACATACAATAAAATAAATTGGTGTAGAGTGATATAACAATAACATATTCAAATTCACTCGAATAGATGTAGAAGTAAAGAGACATAATCATATCTAAAATAGGAAAGCTAAAAATGAAACTATGCATGAACATGTGGTATAAATTTGAATAAGATCAAAGATGTACATAAGTTGAGTCTATAGTAGTAGTAGTCAGCAAAAAATCTTAGTATAATATGATCAATATCAAGATTTAAGCAATGCAAAATTTGTGAATGTATCAATGTTGAATCTGTGTATTTATGTATGTACCTCTAATGGGTAGATAGTAGAAAATTTGGATCTATGTAGAGGACCTGAGTCCTGTAATGATTTGCAAACACTCAAAGAGAATAATTGAAGAATGTATGTATGATAAAACTAATTATACTAGCATATATAACATATGTAGTACCTGGAAAATAGAAGGAATGTAAACATGGAAATGCATACAAGCTAAAATTTGTATTTTTTGAGTAAATATTTGAATGTTTTTGTATTCTTCAACATCTTATATTATTTTTTAATTTTTTGAGTATAAGCTATGTACAAGCAACATGAAAATAAAACTATATACAAGGAGCAAGTTAATATAACCTATATATAAGGAATGTGTAAGTAAATGAGATTATATAAATATGAAAAGTAGTGCCTTCTTAGACATAAGAGCACATCCATAGGATGTGGATAGTCAAATGGTGGATCTGGTGGGAGGTCATCTAATGTTGGATGATGAATCTACCCAAACTCAAATAAATAATCATCATCATGATCATCATACCATGTTATCAGTAAAAGTATAGCCTTATCCTTGGCATTAATCTAGATTCTATGCATATGAGTAGAATTTTTTATATTAATTAATAATCCTCCCATGTGGTCCCAGGGTAGATCACATTGTACCATAGGGTATCTGTATGAAATTTGTGAATCTCATCTACGCCATCATGTATAATGTGAATTATGTGTCCCTCACAACTAAAAGTTGAGAATATATCTATCTAATAAATTATGGCATCCATTGTCTATAACCATGTGCTACCAAGTGTAACTTGTATTTGAGTGTTTGTGCTCATGATGAAGAGTAGTGTGTTGACCACCTTAGGGCCACATTTAACTAGGAGTGTGATGTACCCTAATGAATCTTAGTAATGTGTAACATATTGTAGCTCAGTCTCATAATGTTTTATGTGTTGTAATAATTTCAATGTATAAGGATTATAAACCTCATCTATATCAATATGAGAGATGTATTGATCCTTGATAAAGGCCTAAATAGTCAAGGGATCATTCTATGAATGTTGGTGTCGATGAATATTTCATTGTAGTGTTTGTACCGATGGAGGTGGAGGCTGTGTAATCGAGATAGTGCCATGAGCCTTGAACTTGTTTAATTTTTGTTTTAATTTTGAGCATGTATTTGTATCATGTCTAGTAATTCAATGAAAATGACAAAAGGGTATATCATCCTGCTATGACAATCTACTAATAGAACTATGTCAAACTATGGGTAGTACCATTAATTATTTGTCAAGTAATACCTATAAAATATGGTGTGGTATGTCTTATGTATTGCCTATCTAAATCTAAATAATTGGATCGATATCCATAGATGTAACCATATGAGTGAGTTTATAGAAGAATCTGCCTCTAACTACAAGTGAATGTCCAGGCATATATCTATGGAGCTATGAACTAGTAGTGATGGTTATGTAGGTAAGGTATGAGTGCCCTAGAATCATATCTATATTTTTGAGGGCCTAATGGTGTAAATTTCAATCCACAAATAATCATCAATATTCATGTGTGTTATGCTATCCTTTATGGTGGTCTCAGCATTTGTATCTCTATTTCTAATGTATACTTCCTATGAGTTAACAAGTAATGGTAATTGTGTTATATGAATCTCATCAATCATTATGGGAAAGGATAACTATGTTGTAGGAGGATCATTCCCATCATGAGTGATTATATTGGTGTTGTAGGAGGATTTAGAACTGATGCAAGAATAGTAGTGTTAGATTCCCTGATCTCATATGTATGCATATGTTCTATAGGAATGATATGAGATAGGGACTTTATGATAGCATGAGGTGTCTGATTTGAAGATATACTCAAGGTAGTAGGCTTAGTGTCTCTTCAATATTTGAATGGTTGGTTATTAGCTAGACAATTGTATAAATATCCATCATTGAAAAACTTGACACATTTGTGCAAGGTAGAGGGTATGGTCTCCATGGCATGTATCCAAAGTCTCCCAAGTAATAAATTGTAATGAAAATGATTAGGAATCAACTAAAACTATGTTGATGGGGTTTTTGGCCCAATTGTGATATCCAATGTTATATAACCCAATGACTGTTAGATAATGTCATTAAAACCTCAAATATTATTATGTCTTCTGAATGGATGTTATATCAACTCCCATAGTATGTAGAAATGTGAGTTTGTATATGTTAAGACCTGAACCACTATCAATTATAAATTGTTTAATAGCGGTGGTTTTGATATGTGTCTAAATGGAATGGTAGATTTTGATCAATAACTATCTATGAGGGAAAATCATCATTGCAAAAAGATATAACATCCTCAATGTCTTTGATAGTGTTTATGATAGATGCAAAATAAGTTAGTTATGTATCCTAAGGAAAATATGTATGTGTTTGAAAAATAATATCTTTGAAGATGGTTATCTTTTGAATTAATTTCAATATATAAATCTTAGCTGGTGTATTTCTCAATTGATCCACAATATCATATACTTTATTTTGATCCCTATGTCCCATTATACTATTTTGGGGATGAGAAGGGATGGTGGGATTATGTTATTCATATATAGGTTAAGGAGGCATCTGATTCCATTTATTAATAGCTCAAACCACAAGATCTACTATTGGTTAAGGGTGAGTAGTATAGGTGAGATGGGAGCAAAGGTAATCAACTGGTCTAGGTGGAAGAGGAACAAAAGGAGTCCTCTAAACTCATTTGTAACAACCCCATTTGGTTTTACTATAATAGCATAGAAAATAAATTTACACAAATTCAGCTAACAGATTTCATGATGATGAACCCTATAAAGAGTGATATTTAACTAAATACATTAATTTTAGCTAACCATAAAAAGGTCTATATATAATATATTTAGCTAATGATCATAATCATAATATAAATATCAAGAACAAGTATAATTTTGATTACAGAAGTGAAGACTGCATTTAATTCATAAAAGTATTATTACAAATTTAGCCATAGCTGATACAATATTATAGCCAACTATTGTAATTATACATATGAATAAAAAGTATAGTTTCAAAATAATAAATATCTTAATAAAAATATAAAATGATACAAAGCTCCACAAAGTATGCGAGTCTCAAAGAACTCATAATATTCATAAGTAATCTCAAGTGTAGTCTCTAGTTTAGTACTATTAAGGGGAGGAAGAGCATCATTTGAGCACTTTTTGACACCAACCATGGACCATCGATCTCTTGCATAATCTTCCAATTAAGAAATGGCCCTCCCTTAATGGATGAATAGATAATGATGGTGCAAGAATCCAGAGTGACAAACTAGAACCCATGTGTTGTAAGATAAATAATACATGATCTATATCATAAAGAAAACTTGTTCTAACATAATTTCATACAAACATGTAAACTAAATCAAATAGATGAAATGAAAAATTTTAACTATAAACACTATTTTGGCCAAAGTTTTAATATAATTATTGATCTCATGGATCAGTCAATTTTATACACACCACTCAATTGGATTATACCTTATCTGTTCATTAGTGACATTAATTAAGTGGAATCTTTCACACTACTTATTTAGGGTCATTAATGTGAGATTTGATCTAAATATAAAATATAAAAACCAACACATTTCTAATAAATTTTTCCTTTCTAGCAATAACATTTTAAGATAAAATAAGAAAGTCGTATAATCATGCATTTAATCTATCAAATTAAATATTATAAAATTCAATCATCTAATTTACTTATTTCACAATAAAATTAAATATCTATTCATATTTCCATTATGTTATACCATTCAGGTAGAACAAGTTTAATAATCAAATCACTCAACCATATAGGTAAGAATATAAGCTAGACAATTGATTCCATAATAATAGCTCATTAAATAATGATTTAATTTTATTTTTATTTTCTTGATATAAATTGCTTTTAAAATTAGTCAAAGCAAAATAGAAAGAGTTAAATATTTTCAATTGTTTCATAACTAAAAATCCCCTGATTTCCTTTATTCACTTCTATATTCAACCATACTAAAGCTAATAACCAAGCATTCATAACTTTATAATAATGCATATGATGTGTTTAATCATCAATCAATATATGCATTATTAACATATATATTCGGTATACCCCTAATTATAATAAGTGTTATGTTATTAAATTAGGGTATCTCAAATACATATATTTAAATGCATATAAATACAAGGTTATATTTTTTTCCATATAAAATAACATTGTTACTCATTCAAAAAAGTATGCATATTTGACTATGGTATGCCTGAATTGAATTTAAAAGCATAACATATATAAATATGTGTAGTCAAATACTCAGTTATAATACTAAGTTTTGATTCTTTAATGATGATTAAATTCTAACTTAAACAATTGTGACTAAGTCAAATAATTGAAATCCACACTAAGATCTCTATTTTTCATATAATTGAAAACACACCTAGCCACATTTAAAGATATAGTCAGATTTTGTTATGTGAATATATATTTCTAAAAGTACACAGTCATGGTTCACTACATCCATGCTAATTTTATAAATATATCTAAATATGGTTGGGATTATTCCCATGTTCTAAAAGTTTACAAGAGAAACATTCTATTTTACAACCATAAATATCAATGGCCGATTAACTTAATGTAATGGTCAAAATTTCATTCCTTATATACAAATGAAAACTCAGTATATAACCACAAATAAATCCATTCATCTCACAATTTCTTTATATTGTTCAAAAATAATAAAAACACAGTAATATATTTATGTATAAAATGATAACATGTGTATAACATATACAAATATATTGACATATTCATATCCTAAATCATCAATAGAGACTTAAAGATATATAAGTAAGCCCTTGTATATATATATAGTATTTTGGTCTTCCTATGAATAGGTTTTGTATACAAAATAACATTATTTATTTTATAACTGCCTAAGCAAATTTAAATTTTACCCAAATCCATACCCTATATGGGTTAAAAACCTTAAACCATATCATCATCACAATGAATTAATCGATGACATATAGATTTGAGTGGCTATATTCTAACATTTTTATAAAGATTGAGTTTAAAATCAAATAATCTAGTCGATACATATTATATGGAGAAATATATTACTCAAAACAAGTTTTTAGGAATGAATTAATCCCTAAATACCTAGTCGAGACTTCACTCGGGTTAAATGAAACACACACAAATGAAACAAGAATAATATTTTTTGTTATCTAGGGTTTAAATTCAACCCACTAAAATATACAAATAATTCTTTGTTATTATTCCCATGACTCATAATTTACACATAATGTAGTAAATATTTCCACCTCATTCGATGGTTTACTCAACTTATATATTATGGAAAAATAATTTAGTTTTCAAACCTAAAACTCAGGTTTGATGGGTTATATGTCTATTTATATGGATGGCCGAGCCATCTTCAATATTAGGCATATGCTTTGGTTTCTAATAATTTTCAAAACAATAATAAAACCAAAACCCCAAGAAAATCTCAATGATTTAATTCATTCAAAGCCATTATGAATAAAAATCAATAGATCAACCTTGTATAAGATGAACGGTTATGACCAATTGGTAAATCATTCTCTAAAAATTTTCCTTGAACCCTTTATTTTTCCTCTCTTTTTTCTAACTCTTTTATCATGTCCCCCCAGCATCTTGTCTTTCTCTTTTATTCCCTTGCATGCTAATTGATCCTCCATAATTTTTTCCATAACTTACTATAATCTCAGCAAAGGAGAGTCCATGCAACTCAAACTACAGTGTTTATTTTGCATGATTCTCAGTTAACCAACTCAAAGCTCCAATTAACCCTAATTTTAGAACTTTCTAAACATAATCAACTATAAAATAGTCCCTTTTCAAACCTAATGATTATAACCAAAGTCTTCACACTAATTTATTAAACAAGAGTAATAATTAAACTGCATGCATGATAACCATGACTTCCATTGAATCCTTAAACATTATAATTAATTACAATGAAATCAACCTTCGCAATTAGTTAGTAGCACATTGACTAAACATAGTGACTTCACCATTAGTCACTAAACAATATAACTATTGTTATCATTATGAATGATATGAATATTATAACATTGCCATAATACAAGGGTCATTATCACTTTTGCTAAAACTATGATCACACCTAATTACATTATAACCATACCTTGTTATTTAGCACACCATGCAATTTAGCTCCCTAACAATGAATTGATAAATAAGATTCAGTCATAAAAACATTCACATATATCCAAAGGCAATAATAAGGACTATCAAAGATTTTCAAGCATGAGTGTAAGTAACATCATCATACGAGATAAGCTAAATATGAAAACATAAATTTAACACATAACCATATTTAATCATATTAAGCATGATTATAACTGAAAGTAAATATTAACTATCAAATCAAGCAAAGAATATAAAATAAAATTATCTATATGTGGTGTGTGTGAGTTCTTAGTTTTATATTTTCATGGCCCAAAGTCTCCATATATGCCACCCTCTCTAATGATGCCCTCCCTTTGTCACCATCTGAGGGATGGATATATCTTGCATCTACCTCACAATAATAAAGGTAGTTATCCCAAAACAATATAAAATTCATAATATACTATTGTAATAAAATAAACATAATCATCATTTACACAATATACAAATACAGCTAACTCCATAGTTAACAATCATGTAAATTATGCAACATATAACTATCCATAAATCAGCATCTAAAATCTAGCTTAACTAAAATAGTAATTAACCCAACAATAACCATTAAAATCCACTAGTCAATAGGTTATTAGGTATAGAGAGGAATAGGGATGTGACATCATTTCCATCTAAATTTGGTCATCATCCTAATGACACCTATTCAAACATAAGTTCTGAAATTAAACAATATTCATCAAAAAATAAAATAATATCTAGCGACATATTAGGTAAAGAAATCTGGAAACAATCTGTCAAACTAATCATAATATTTCCAAGTGTCACTATGTATTATAGGTACAATCACTAAGAGGAGGGTAAATAAGTGATGAAAGTAATTAAATTCCAATTCTAAAACTTCAAACTCTTAACCAAGCAACAAAAGCATTCATGAAGCATATAAACTAGTTATTAGAAAGAAGAAAGAAAACTATGCAAGATCAACACACATAACACATATATTATGTGGAAAACCCTCATGGGGGATAAAACCCACTCTCAAGTCTAAAAACGAGTGGACTATAGTTCTATAAGATATTTAAAAACAAGAGACGTTAGTGAAGTAGCCACTTCACAAGGACCACTAACCCCTAAGCATGAATAAGCACCCACTTGTCCTAGATGTTGATCACCCACACAACACCTTATGATATTGTCGGTTGAATATTTTGTCTATCAGCATACTGGTAAACAAAATAGGTCTTATCAACCAAAGCAAGAAGATTAGTCATCCTAATGTGTAAGTTTATCACATAAGGAGACTTCTCTCTCCTCTCATCAAGGGGAGGTTCCCTGTGGATATGCTATGTATATATATGAACAGAAAATAGTACTCAAGGGTAGGACCAAACATCCATCTCTATTTCTTCAGATATGATGTATACAAAACAAAGAAAGAACTCAAAGAGAATGACAAACAGCACTCCTCTTCTTTCAGAATAATTTTTCAACCAGTCACGAGAATACTCCTAGAAATAAAAGTAGAATATGACTGAAGTATGGTAACCAACAAATCAAGACACAGCACAAAGTCTACGCAAGAAATACTCAAGAGTGATATACAAATAACAATGAAAGCTCAAAGTATTTCCAAAGTTATTTACACAGCAATGAAAATACAAACACATTGAAGGCAGTTATGGGGGCGCAAAGTCTCTCCACAGTTGATTCTCCAAGACACCTTCTTGACAAATTTACTAATTTTGCTTATTAAATCAATGAAACAAACAAGATATCACAGCACAAAGTCTAAAAAAGTCCCTTATTTTCATTAAAAAAATATGATAAACAAACTGAGCACAGAGTCTCAATGATGCCTCTCAATTTTGGCAGAGTTTCATTCAAATTATCAAAAAGAAGATCCCCCTTACAATAGAAGAAAGTCCCTTATATAGCCTCTTCAAAAAGGATTTGGGAACAATCCTTACATCAATTTGCATTGAAATCTGTTAAGGAGACACGCTGGAACTTAGGGGTACTTTACCCATTTGATTTTATCAATGCAAGGAAATAAGTTGTGCTTATTGAAAATTTGTAACTTCCAATGTTCCGCCTGGCAATCTAATCTTATCTTCATCATTCCTCCTTGTCTGGCTAATTGAATCAGGTCCTAGATTTAATTTGTTGTTCTGTTTCTTCCCCACTTTCTACTGGTCTTGGCCTTGAAAATTATGAATGTATTCCGTTATGTGGATCAAAGGATCAACGGCTATTTTACTGTCTCTGAAATTGACATTTGCATGCCCGTCACTGTGTTTCCAATGGCTAGTTGACTATGTTGAATTTGACATGTTTGGGTGCGTCATCCCTTGGTCTTCTTTTATTTTTTCTTTTGGCACTTTTCCAGATTGGACTTTTCCCTTTTGGGCCCTGAGAAATGATCCTTCATCTTCATTTGTCAGCCCTTCGCAAATTTCCCCCAGGCTTTTCCTCGGGCCATTCGCTTTGAACATTCCCGCGGACATTTTCTCCAGGTGAAATTCCCTGGGCAAAAAGTCTGGGTGAAATTCCCCAGGCAAAAATTATGGGTGAAATTCCCCAGGCATTGGACAAGTCTTTGAACAAGTCTTTGAACATTCTTTTGATGAAGTGTCCTCCGCAAGGGCACTTGTCCTTCAAAAAAGTTCTCTTTTGCATTGAACCATCCCTTTGAACCTAGTCGATGAACCTTTGTTGAACCAGTTCAAAGGTTCAATGAAGCGTGTCAAGCCTTTGAAGCAAAGCTGATGAAAGCATTGAACCACTTGATTGAACCCTCCTTTGAATTTTTTGAAGTTGAACCAAAGGATGAACTAAATGTTGAACCTGTTGCTGATTGTTTGCTGATGAAAATTCCTACAGAAGTCGTGAAGCTCATTGAACTTGGACGTTAAATCATTTGATTGAACCAATTCAGAGGTTCATTGAAGTGCGCCAAGAATCTTTAAACCAAAAAGTGATGAACTTGTTGTTGAACCGTTGAACCAAAAATCCTTGAACCAACTGAAAAATCAAATGATTGAACCAAAAGATGTTAAAACAAAGGAAATGAACCATCTAAGTGAAATAAAGCATTGAACTGCTTGGTTGAACTTGGACGTTGAACTGTTCCTTTGGTTGAATTGACTGTTGAACCTTTGAACCCGTTGAACTTGTTGAAGTGACTGAACTTTAAACCTTTCCCAAAAAATGAACAAATGTTGAAAATCAATTCTTTTGACTGAAAACCGCCTGCAAGAGTCTGTAGATTTTCCTTTTCCTATTGACTCTGTAGATTCAAGCCTGTAGAGTCCATAGATTTAAGCCTACAGAGTCCATATATTTAAGCCTGCAGAGTCCATAGATTTTTTGAGAGCTCTAAAAATGAGAAATCTGAATATCTAAGACAAATTTTGAAAATGGAAGATATTATTTTAGTTTGTAGAACCAAAATAATTCAAATGTTGTTCCAAAAATGACTGTTATTTTTGGGAGACAATAGATATCATCACTTCCATTTCCTTGATTGCCTTTTAATATGATGGAGAAGAAATGAATAGAAACTATTTTCACATCAAGAAGGGATCTCATCTGAGAGATTATATAAACCCCCTATCACTGTGCATACCATTCCTTACCATGACTACCTCGAGCATGCCCATTGATAACACTCGTATTTGACCATGCATAACTATATGAAAAATAAATGAACAATATGAATAAAATAGGAGTGATCACACCTTGATAAAACTGAGAGGTACTCCCCCTAAGTCACCTAAACTTGGGCACCCCTTGAGTATCTTCAGACCATCTCCAACCATGATGAAATTTCATAGTTGCCTTCAAATTTTCTCTCACAAGCCACCCATAAAATAAAGAGTGGATATTCAAGATCTTTCTCAAACATATATGATACATAAATCCAATTGAGAAACATCTTAATGGACAACCATACCTTTTTTTTGTGAATAAAATGACCAAAAATCACTCTTCTTCACACTAGCCTTACCTAGAGACCTAGTAGCCCTACTTGGACCTTACTGAGGCCACAACTCTCTATTTATGTATCTTCATAAATTAAATATCATATATGTATTACACTCATATTCTCCCTCATGCATACCAAGAATCATCATCCAACTTTTCCTCTCCACCAAAGCTCCTTCACAAACTGACCTACCAATTAGCCCTTTATTTGCACAAAATTTTAATCATAAGACAAAATATACACTTATAGATGAATTTAAATCATTTTATGAACACCCTTTTATCCATTTCAATAGATTAATTATCCTTATATTTTAACTCCTTTTGTAAGGTCACTAACCCATATGGTGTAAAACCTACGACATCAAAAAGAAACAAGGTCAACTTACCACCTTCAAAGTCAATGGAAGCTCCTAAAACTTCTCTCACACTTGTAGGTCAACAATACACACTTTTGGACCAATTTTTTAGGTTTGAATCTTTTGGGAACCCATAGAACCATGAAATAGTTTCTATCCTGCTAGCCCTTAAGCAAGGACTATCATACCCGAGAGCCTTCAAAAATCTTCAACTTGCCCTCAAGAGACCTTCAAAGCCTGAAACCACATAGAGCACACCTGTATGAAGTAAAAAAACCTCTATATGCCAAAAATTCATCTTGAACACTCACAAACCTTCATTTTACATCTGGAACCAGTCATACTATGCATACAAACCCTGTATATACCCCTATCACTATGCCAAAACACCTTCAACTGATCATGGATGCTTTTTGACATTCCCTCAACACCTTTTTCACATGGACACATCAAATCCAACTTTCCTCTACCTTTGATTATCTTTGTAGAACTCAAATGCATAAATTATTAGTTTGAATGCACATGTGACTCTTATCAATCATGCCTTTGTACTCAAGATCCTGTCAGTTTTTTAGCTCCCACGCTTATGCCACATGGTGGCCTTGTGGTCCTTCTAAGTTCATTAACCCTTTTTACTCATACGATCTTATGCATGCTTGACACTTTTTAGATGCATTTTCTTCCTCAGACTCCTGCTAAGGATTTTGAACCTAAACATCTACTTAAAAGGATTGAATTTCACATTCATACAACTATTATTTGATGTCCATGGGGATGTATCTCATTGTTTGACCAACTTTGAAATTTCATATCTCAAAGTGAAAAAATCATGAAGGCATCAAACTTCCAGGAAAATTTCTTAATACTAAAAGGGATTAACCCACTTGATCTACTAGCTCAGGAGCTTTCTAAGTGAAGATATTGAATGCACAAGTTGGTTGGTCCATATATGCTCCTATGTGATGCCCTGGTGATGGTCAAGCTCATTTGGATAAGTATACAAAACTTAGTGAAATCTGACTAAGGATCCAACTTTGCTCATACATAACTCCATTTGTGTTTTAGTGGAGGACTTGGGACTTAGTATGTACATTCTTGGGACTAATGTGATCAGACCCATGTGGCCAATTTTGCCTAACTCATCCACACATGATAATTATGATGTCATCAAAATTTCTACTCATAATTTCCACCATTATACTCAAGATGTCTAGATCAATACAATCAAGAACCAGATGGATGCCATGTATTTTGAAATCATTCCAAGTACTCTTGGCATCCCATAGGGTTTCATCAAAACTCTACTCAGCATCTAGGCAAGTTTTGTATGTGGGCCAAAATTTGGCCATTAAAAACATATGATATATGTGTGATAAACCAATATAATGTGTATACATGACATCAAAATGTAAAACAATCTAAGCATAAGTTGGTAATGTATGATGTATGTTAGATTTAGCATTCACAAGGTTGTCAAAATAGATAAAACAATGTAAGCTTATATATATGAACAAAAAATTTGAGTAAACTAATTATGGGGATGGGGCATGATGTTCATCAAGGCACCCAAGGAGGAATTGTAGATGCATGAGGTCCCTCATGACATTTTAATTGGATGTGAGTGTAACAAGAAAGAGACAAGTGTTATGGCCATGATGCATACATGAAAACATACATACAAACACATAAGGCATGCAAAGTAGGCCAAGGGGACACAATACAAGGGACATGGACACATGTCACTAAGTTTGAGAAAGAGAAAACATAAAAATACATGTTCAAATGTACATATACGCATAGAGAAATCAAGGTTAGATTAGAGACACATGGAAGGACATGTTCAAGTGTCTGCATACATAATCAAGAAGGCACACACAAGGACATGGGCACATGTCCAAAGCATACATACAATGAAATAAATTGGCATAGATTCATAGAAAAATGGCATATTCAAATTCCCTTGAAAAGATGTAGAAGCAAAGAGACACAAGCATAAACATGTACAAATTCATATAAGATCAAAGATGTACATAAGTTAATTCTATAGTAGTAGTATTCAAAAAAAATATTAGTATAGGATGATATTTTATATCAATATATAAGCAATGCAAAATCTATGATGTGGATTATAGAAAGATATAACCTAGAAAACTAGAAGTTGTGTGGCATGATGCCCCTAATGGGTGAATGTATCAATGTTAAATATATGTATATGCCCCCAATGGGTAGTTAGTGTTGTTCCCAAAATCTGTCACTCATTTTTTGGGACAACATATGAACTATTTTGGTCCTGCAAGCCAAAATTATCTCTTCCCTTCTCAAAAATTTGTTCTGAACATTCAAAATTCTTCATTATTCAAGTTTTTTCAGTCAAGGGACAAGCAGGTTCAATAGGTTCAACGGCTTCAACAGGCGAGTTCTCACAAAGAAACAAGTTCCCAACACTTAGGCAATTTTAAGATTGGTTCAACGCCTTGGTTCAACCAAAAATTTTCATTGACAAGCTTCAAATAAAGGATTGAACCATTAAACCATTGAACCATTGAACCCCGCTTCCAACAAGTTCAAAGATTCAACGGGTTCAAAGGTTCAATGACGTCAGCAAGCTTAAAGGAGTTAAGCGCATCAGCAGAAGTTCAAAGTTCAACTGCTCCAACAAGTTCAACGAATTCGAAAGACTTAGAAGAAAATAAGGCTTCAAAGAACAAAGGAATGAACCATTGAACCATTGAACCTTGAACCAAAATGGTTTAACGGGTTCAATGGGTTCAATGGGTTCAAAGATATCAAAAGACTTAGAAGAAAAGAAGGATTCAAAAGCAAGATTGAACTGTTGAACAATTAAACCAAAGTTGGTTCAATCAGTTGGTTCAAAGGACTACCCCAAAGCCAAAAAGGCAAGTGCCCTTACGAAGGGCAGTGAATGAAAGGTAGGTGCCCTTGCGAAGGGCAGGGAATATTTGCTCAAAAATCAAAGAGAAGGCCGAAAGGGTAAGGTTTCTTTTAGACTTTTTGTTCGAAGACATTACCAAGTAAAAGAACTGAAAGAATTCCTTCAAAAAGATTTTCCACAGAAGAATTTCAAAGGCAAAGGCAAATCCTTCAGATAATTTGTCTAAAGGAATTCCTTCGAACACTTTGCCCGAAGGGATGATTGAAAGCCCAGCGGAAAAAAGACTAAGCCAATGAAAGATTTCCTTCGGACATTTTGTCTGAAGGAATTGAAGAAACAGACCGCCCGAAGGAAAAGGTCACCCAAAGAATTTTGAAGGGCGGGTACCCTTACGAGGGGCTCTCAGCACCCTAAAAATATACCTTTCCCAAAGACCCGAAGGGACACCCTCCCTTCAGGGTGTTCCAAACACGTAAGGCTGAAGGAATTTTAAGGCTTCAAAGGACTTAGCCAAAACAAAGGATTCTCAGAAAGAGATTGAACCGTTGAACCTTGAACCAAAATGGTTCAAAGGTTCAAAGGTTCAAAGAAATCTCCAAGCAAAGGAAGGAAGTGGAAGATTCCAGAGACCAATTCAAAGGGATGGTTCAACCAAAGAGCAAAGAAGTGATTGAACCAAGGAAGCGATTGAACCAAAGAAGCGATTGAACCAAGAAATTGATAAAGACCACCTAAACCGTTGAACTATTAAACCAATGAACTTTCAAAGGTTCAAAGGTTCATGGTTCAATATGGTTCAAACAACCAGTGACCAATGACATCCCCATAGATGTCAAATTTAAGGTAATGGATTATCTGTTGATTTTCAAATATAGAGTGGAACTTGAAGGATGAACCAAGCAACCAGCTAAAGAAGATAGCCTGAGAGCTCCAATTGTAGAAAGAAAGAAGAGAAGGCTATAGGAGATATTGAAATATCTACAAGAGAGTTATTTTCAGTAGGTGAAACAATTCACCAAGTAGTCCTCTGAGCACACCAAATCAAGGACGCGGCCTATTTTTCTTCCATGAAGTAAAGGCAAAGTGGATAGCTGTGTAAATAAGAAGGAAAGGACTAGGTGACCTATACTTTGGAAGAGACATATGAGATGAATTGGCACGCCATAGTTAAGGCCGATGCACTGTTCCAAGCATGGCCCCTTGATGGAACTAAAATTGTATTCAAGGCATTGAATGTAGCATGGGTCATTCCATAGAACAAAGTGCCAAGCCTTTCTTGGTTGTCGTATATTGTAATCTCTTGTTTTATGAAAAAGAGATCTCTCCATTATAGAAGCAAAACTCTGCCCAAATTGAAAGGTGATTACTAAGACTTTGAGCTCAGATTGTTGATCATATTACTTTATCTGAATGAGAAAGCAATTTACTTTCAAACTTTGTGCTATTATAGCTTGTGTTATTTGAGGAAATTGTTCTTATATCCATTTCCTAGGAGCATTCTTATTTATTTAATTTAACAATCAGAACTAGTGGAAGTAATCAGGAAGATGTCTTGAAGTCAATTGTTGAAAGACTTTGTGCTGTCATAATTGTCTTCAATGTGTTTTTAGTTTCTTTCTATATAAAGTATTTTGGGATGACTTTGTGCCCCCATTATCCTTTTTATTTCACTCTTTGGGCAGTTGAGGTGTAAACTTTGTGTTACACTTCATCCTGCTGGTTATTGTGCCCTTGTTACCTATTGGTTACCCACCAAAAATAACTCTTGCACCCTGCTACAAAACCACTTTTGAAAGAAGATAAGTGCCTTCAGTATTATCATCAGGATTTGTCCTTTGTCTATGAACATTATCTTTGAAAAAAGAGATATGGATGGTGTAGTCCTATCTCTGAGTGTTATTTTCTATTTATATATATATAGTATATAGCTCCTCATATTTATAGGGAACCTCCCCTTGATGAGAGGAGAGATTTGTCCACCTCTGATGTGGAAAACCTACACATTTGGCTGACCAATCTCCCTATGCTATGGTTGAATAAACTTATTTAGCTCATCAGTTAGCTGGTGACAAAATATTTACCCAATAGTTTTTTGGTGACTTCGCTGGGAAAAAAGTGTGCTTTCCCATTTTTATTCTGCAATCTGGCAACTCCATGCTATACTAGAAAATAGAGAACCCAAGGTGTTGTTGACCCTATTTTTGAGTTGGTGTAGCAGGGAAATTTTGATTTGTTCCCTCCCCAACTTCAAGTTCCTACCCATACCAGGTCACCAACATAAGGCAAAGCTTTTTTTTTCTATATATAGCTGAGCTTTGCCTATACATACTCCACCCAGATTTGTCATCCCCACTATCCATAATCAAATCATGGCAGCTCAAGGCCCTTGGGGTAACTCTTTTGGTCCACTCAATCTTACTCCACCTCTACATGAGCTAACACACAGTTCAAGGAAGAATTTTCCCAAATTATTTGGTGATAGGAAAGTTCATCTTGATGAACATATTGTAGCCTTAAGCATAGCCCATGGCGTGATAGGTGTGGAATATGAATATGTAGCAGTCAAGTTGTTTGTGGAAACACTACAAGGCACTACTGCAGACTAGTTCTACCATCTATAGGCTCAGTTAGTGATTGATTGGGACACTCTCAAAGCCAAACTTAAAGAAAGGTTTAAGCCTGTAGAAGATGCACATGCCCTGCTAGCCCAGCTCAAATAGATGAAGAAATAACCTCATGAACCTATGAGGGACTTTATTGCCAAGTTTGACAAGCTGAGGAACTAGATTCTTACAATTGCTCAACCAACACCTAAGAACCTTAAATGCTTCTTCATCAACTCACAACAATTTGAAATGAGTTTTCTGTTGAGACAGGCTAGCCACATAGACCTTGCTGCTGCTCAAGATTTAGCTACTGAGGTAGAAGATGACCTTATCTTGGTAGGAAAGATAAAGAAAGATCCTAATAGAGGTAAATCATCATCATCTTCTGAATACTCACCTATAGCCACCACTGACCCAATGGTACATAAGCTGGCAAACAAATTGCTAGATCTTAGAAAGCAAATGGTGAAAGGGATGTCATCTACTCCTTTATACAGAGATATACCAAGAAAAACATTCCCTAATTAGTAATATCAAGGCCATGATACTAGGAATCAAGGGCAGCCAAATCGTCTTCCTCCCCCTTAAGGTAAATTGGCCATTGAAGCACCTCCAACCAATTTAGCAGTCAGAGATCTTGAAGTAGAATTAGATTTCTCCTTCCAGCCTGAGTTGAACCTAGAAGATGATGCTAATCTATTCACAGAGGGAGAAGAAGAATTAGTTGTTGACTCCAACATTGGTTTCATGAATTACCAGAATGAACTCAAAAATGAAGGTGGAGCAGTTAAGGTAACTTACACTATATTCACCAGGTCCAAGAACCAGTCAGCCTAGCAGGTTGATAAGGAAAAAATAGAGGAATGACCTCAACCATCAATTTCAATTGCTAAGCAGGGAACCACTCTGCCTTTCCAGCCAAAGGACCCAGTGATTGCAAGAAAGGTAAGTATACCAAACATCCCTACACCTTCTACTTCAAATTCACAGACCAGTCTTCCCTCTCCCAAAAACTAAAAGGATGAACTCCCATCTTCTATTCCTAGTTCATTTCAAATATTTGACATAATTGACTATATAAAGAAAACCAAATTCAAATGTCTAAATTTGAATTCCTACAATCTAACCTTGAGCAGTTAGATAAGTTGGTTTAATGTATAAAAAACCAAGCCATCTCTGTAGGACAAGCAATTCTAAAGGTAACTCGTGATCCCCCCAAGAACACATCCACCAAGAATAACCTTGTCATTACTCTTCCTGCTGCTCTTGGGAGGACTAAACTATTTTATGTCTCCCTGCTAATAAATGGACAGCAACTGACCAATTACATCATAGATTTTGGTGCATCTGACAATGTCATGCCTGCCAAAGTGGTAGAATCTCTTAGTCTCACACTAACCAAGATATTTGAGAGATTTTTCTCCATGGAGAACAAACAAGTGTCACTATTGGGATAAATCAAAGATGCCCAATTTGCATTTGCAATATTCCCAGATAAGAGAATCAAGATGACTGTCCTGGTGGCCGACGTCCCAGCATCATACGACATCCTTCTTGGCCGAAATTTTTGTAAGGATATTGGTGGCAAATTGAGCATGGACTTTTTTGAGGTGAGAATCTCTGTCAAAGGTATTATGTAGAGGTTGCTCCCTGAGAAGGAAGAAAAATATGTGGTCACTAAAACATCAGCCCCTGAAGCTCAAATTCTATTTGAGTCTTCAAGTATGGGTAATTACTTTTTATCCATGGAGGAAGTTCATGAGGCATCTGATGAAGGTCTTGAAGATGACAACCTAAAAATTGGTTCAAACAAAATAGTAAAAGGATTGGTGGAGCACAGTGTAAGTGCAAAAGAATCTCTCTCTCCATACGAAGAAGAATCTAAGGAAAAATCAATGTCTAATGAGGTATAGATTTTGGAATTCAATGGCAGTTGCTCCTCTACCAGTTTAAGAGCTAGGATTATGTTGATATCTCTTCAAGAAGATATTTTTCCTTTTTCATACAAGTTGTAATTCAGTAACACCAATAACATAGCTGAATATGAATCGTTGCTGCTTGGATTGAAGGCCACTCAAGACAAGGGTGTCAAGCTCCTTCATAATAAAGGAGATGCTGAGCTAGTGGCTTGTCAGGTGAGGAACCTGTATCAAACCAAAATGAGAGATTACACCACTACCACAATCTAGTCTAAGATCAAATTGAAATCTTTAATGCTTTTAGCATCTCTAACTTACCTAGAGAATTCAATGATCGAGCTGATGCACTGGCTATTTTAACAACTCTCTTGGTTCCTCACCTCGATTTTAAGGGAGATAGGTATACTATTAAACTGGTCTTTTGACCAAGTATGCCTGATAATGCCAATCATTGGCAAGTGTTCAATGGTGACAACCAAATCATTGCCTTCTTGGAGCAAAAAGATAGCTTTGAATAGCTTCATTTCGAAGGCAGTAAGCCTCAAAAGCTTGAACCAACCCCTGAATCAAGTGCAGATGTAAATAAAAAATTCTTGCACCTTAAAGGAAACAAAATCCCAAAAGGCCTGGTTTCCCTTGAGAAGTTGTTTGACAAACATGACAGGTTCATCAAACAGCAACAGATGGATTCAAGCTCCTCTCAAGAGTTTGATCAAATAAATCTGGGTACCAAATAAAATCCCAATATGGTGAACATTGGGAAGTGATATACTCAGGAAGAGAAGTTTAAGTTCACTACTCTGCTCAGCCAGTACATGGGTGTCCTATCATACTCCTATGATGATCTAAAGTCTCTCAGGCCTGAAGAAATTTTCCATGAGATTCCTCTCAAGAGTGATTCGATACCTCACAAGCAAAAATCTAGGTAGTAAAATCTGAAGATATCAAATACTATTGTGTCTAAAATATAGAAAATGTTGAATACTAGGATAATTTTCCCAATCCATCATTCCACATGGATTGCAAACATAGTACCTATGAGGAAGAAGAATGGAAAAATTTGCCTCTGTGTGGACTTTAAAAATTTGAATTAATCATCCTTAAAGGATAACTATCCTCTACCCATCATGGACCAATTCCTTTAGACAGTGACCGGTTCAGAAATGTTATCAATGCTGGATGGCTTCTCAGGGTACAATCAAGTTGAAGTTGGTAAGGTAGACCAGCATAAGACTACCTTCACCACACCTTGGGGCACCTTTGCCTCTCAAAGAATGTTATTTGGCTTGATAAATATTGGCACCACTTTTCAGAGAGTAATGGACCTTGCTTTCAAGGATGAAATGGGTGAGTTCATTGTAGTGTACCTAGATGATTTGACAGTCTTTTCCAAGCGTCGTCCTGATCATGTGCACCATTTGTAATAAGTGTTGGAACGCTAATGCCAGAATGGCATTTCTCTAAATCTCAAGAAGTCTATTTTTAGAGTAAAAAAAGGAAAACTTCTTAGGCACATTATATCCTGAGAAAGCATAAAGATTGACTCAGATAGAGTCAAGTCCATCTAGGAACTTACTCTACCCACAAGTAAGATTGCAGTTTACTCTTTTTTTGAAAAGGTGAATTTTTTATGAAGGTTCATCTCTGAGTTTGCTGAGAAGACTCACCACATTGTGGACATGATGAAGGGTAAAGCTACTTTTTAGTAGACTACAGAGGGTAAGTCAGTATTTGAAGACATCAAGACAGCTATTACCCATGCCCCAATTCTGGTTTGTCCATATTATACCAAGGATTTCACAGTGTATAGTTATACTTTTGAACACACACTTTCAGCAATTTTGGTTCAGCAAAACCAAGAAGGTGTGGAATCTCCCATTTCTTTCATGAGCTATCCTCTCAAAGCTCATGATCTGAAGTACTCAAACATGGAGAAGCATACTTATGCAGTGGTAAAGGTAGTGAAGCATTTCTACTTTTACATCCTGAATTCACATACTACTGCCTTGGTTCTTGACACCATAGTCAAATCCATATTAACTTAGCAGTATTTTGGAATGAAAAGAGGCAATTAGATTGCTAAAATCCAAGAGTTTGATCTAGTCATCAAACCAACAAAGCTGGTGTAGGGAAGGGGCCTATGCCAATTGATTGCTAACAACAGACCAGAAGAAATAGAGCATGGAAAAGAAGAAATTGAAGACATGCCAACAGTCCTCTTTCTCTCCACCACGAATGAGTGGTATTTAAGTATTGCTCATTTCCTTACTTATGGTGAGTGTCATGCTCACCTGTCTCATAAAAAAAAGAGGACTGTCAAGTTGAAAGCTACTAATTTTGTCCTCTAGGACAACGGCCTGTATAAGAGGAGCCTTGATGGAGTGTTCCTTCACTGTGTGGATAAAGAGTAGCAGAGCCAACTTTTGAAGTCCTTCCATAATCTATCCTATGGAGGACCTTTTTCTGCTCCTGTAACTACCCATAAGTTTCTGTGAGCTAGGTATTACTAGCCTACTCTATTTCAAGATGCATACAAATAGGTACAAAGATGTAAACTATGCCAATAGTTCGTTGGAAGACCCAAGTTAGCTACTCTACCTCTCAAGCCAGTGGTGATAGAAGAGCCATTTCAGCAATGGGGAATCAATTTCATTGGTGTTGTAAACCCATCTTCAAGTATTGGACATGAATATGTCCTCACAGCCACATATTACTTCACCAAGTGGGTGGAAGCTATTCTAACCAAGCATGTTACTTCAGAAGTAGTGTGTAATTTCCTCAAGGAGAACATCATTTCTAGGTTTAGGGTCTTAACTAAGATTATCACAGATAATGCAACTTGTTTCTCTTCTCAAGGGATTAATCAGTTCTATTTTTACTATGGAATCACCCTCTCTCACTCTTCTAATTATTTTCCACAAGGGAATGGCCAAGTTGAATCAAGCAACAAGAACCTAGTGACTATCATCAAGAAGCTAGTAGATGACAACCAATGAACATGGCATAAAGCATTGGTTGATGCTTTATGGGCAGATAGAATTACACCCAAGAGGGCAATTGGTATGTCACCTTTCCAAATTCTTTATGGTCTCAATGCTGAGATACCAATCACCTTGGAATTGCCAACATTGAAATTGGCCAAGGCAGTTGAAGATTAGACATATGAAAGCTCCATCGATAAGAGGATCATGTGATTGACTGAGCTGGATGAGCAGCAAACTATGGTGGTAGACTGAATTACTACGCATCAAAGTCTGGTGAAGAAGCTCTTCAACTAGAAAGTAAAAAACTGTGATTTTTAGATTAGAGATCAAGTTCTGTTGTGGGACAAGAGAAGAGAACCAAAGGGAATGCATGGGAAATTTGACTCCCTTTGGAGAGGCCCATTTACTATCCATCAGCTTAATGGTGAAAATAGTTTTCTATTGAAATATCAAGATGGCATGCCCTTTTCTTTGCCTCATAATGGGCAGCATCTGAAGCACTTCAATTATTGAAGTATCAGATAAGTTTACCTGTACATATGTATATTTGTATAGTCTTTGGTTCTATTTGTGTTGTTCATTTTTATTTTTGGCACCTTTATTTTTTGGGTAGCATAACTCCATTGCCTAATGGCATACTTAAAGGCACTGGAGATTTTAGTTTCTACTCCCCTCAGTGGTTATAAGTTTTCAACTGAAGGAAGTTCCCCAACTGGAGCCAGCTATTGTTCTCAAAATATGTCACTCATTTTTTAGGACAACATATGAACTATTTTGGTCCTACATGCCAAAATTATCTCTTCCCTTCTCAAAAAATTGTTTTAAACATTCAAAATTCTTCATTATTCAAGTTTTTTTAGTCAAGGGACAAGCAGGTTCAATAGCTTCAACAGGTGAATTCTCACAAAGGAACAAGTTCCCAATACTTAGGCAATTTTAAGATTGGTTCAATGCCTTGGTTCAACCAAAAATTTTCATCAAGAAGCTTCAAATAAAGGATTGAACCATTGAACCCCACTTCCAATAGGTTCAAAGGTTCAACAGGTTCAAAGGTTCAACGATGTCAGCAAGCTTAAAGGAGTTAAGCGCTTCGGCAGAAGTTCAAAGTTCAACCACTCCAACAAGTTCAATGGTTTTGAAAGACTTAAAAGAAAAGAAAGATTTGAAGAAAAAAGGAATGAACCATTGAACCGTTGAACCTTAAACCAAAATGGTTCAATGGGTTTAATGGGTTCAAAGATATCAAACGACTTAGAAGAAAAGAAGGCTTCAAAAGCAAGATTGAACCATTGAACCAAAGTTGGTTCAATCGGTTGGTTCAAAGGATTGCCCTAAAGCCAAAAAGGTAAGTGCCCTTACGTAGGGCAGTGAATGAAAGGTAGGTGCCCTTGTAGAGGGTAGGGAACATTTGCTCAAAGATCAAAGAGAAGGCTGAAAGGGTAAGGTTTCCTTCTGATTTTTTGTCTGAATAAATTACCAAGTAAGGGAACTGAAAGAATTCCTTCAAAAAGATTTTTCATGAAAGAATTTCAAAGGCAAAGGCAAATCCTTCAGATAATTTTTCTGAAGGAATTCGTTTAGACACTTTTCCCGAAGGGATGATCAAAATCCCAGTGGAAAAAAGACTAAGCCAATGAAAATTTCCTTCGAACAAAATTTCTGAAGGAATTCCTTTAGACATTTTATCCGAAGGAATTGAAGAAGCAGACTGCCTGAAGGAAAAGGCCACTCGAAAAATCTTGAAGGGTAGGTACCCTTGTGGGGGGCCCTTGGCACCCTAAAAATGGACCTTTTCCAAAGCCCTGAAGGGACACCCTCCCTTTGGGGTGTTCCAAAGATGTAAGGCTGAAGGAATTTCAAGGCTTCAAAAGACAGCCAAAATAAAGGATTCTCAGAAAGAGATTGAACCATTGAACCTTGAACCAAAATGGTTCAAAGGTTCAAAGGTTCAAAGAAAGCTCCAAGTAAAGGAAGGAAGCGAAAGATTCTAGAGACCAATTCAAAGGGATGGTTCAACCAAAGAGCAAAGAAGTGATTGAACCAAGGAATTGATAAAGACCGCTTGAACCGTTGAACTATTGAACCAATAAACTTTCAAAGGTTCAAAGGTTCATGGTTAAATATGGTTCAAACAACCAGTGACCATTGACATCCTCACAGACATCAAATTTAAGGTAATGGATTATCTATTGATTTTCAAATATAGATCAGAACTTGAAGGATGAACCAAGCGATCGGCTGAAGAAGATAGCCTGAGAGCTCTAATTGTAAAAGGAAAGAAGATAAGGCTACAGGAGATATTGAAATATCTATGAGAGAGTTATTTTTAGTAGGTGAAATAGTTCACCAAGTAGTCATCTGAGCACACCAAATCAAGGATGCAGCCTATTTTTCTTCAATGAAGTAAAGGCAAAGTGGATAGCTACGCAAATAAGAAGGAAAAGACTAAGTGACCTATGCTTTGGAAGAGACATATGAGATGAATTGGCATGCCACAGTTAAGGCCGATGCATTGTTCCAAGCATGGCCCCTTGATAGAATTGAAAGCACATTCAAGGCATTGAATGTAGCATGAGTCATTATATGGAACAAAGTGCCAAGCCTTTCTTGGCTGCCATATATTGTAATCTCTTGTTTTATGCAAAGGCGATCTCTCCATTATAGAAGTAAAACTCTGCCCAAATTGAAAGGTGATTACTGAGACTTTGAGCTCAGATTGTTGATCATATTACTTTATCTGAATGAGAAAGCAAGTTATTTTTAGACTGTGTGCTGTTATAACTTGTGTTATTTTAGAAAATTGTTCTTATGTCCATTTCCTAGGAGCATTCTTATTTGTTTAATTTAACAAGCAGAACTAGTGGAAGTAATCAGGAAGGTGTCCTGAAGTCAATTATTGAAAGACTTTGTGTTGTCACAATTGTCTTCAGTGTGTTTTTAGTTTCTTTTTGATTAAAGGATTTTGGGATGACTTTGTGCCCCCATTATCCTTCGTATTTCACTTTTTGGGCAGTTGAGGTGTAGACTTTGTGTTACACTTCATCCTGTTGGTTATTGCGCCCTTGTTACCTGTTGGTTACCCACCAGAAAGAACTCATACACCCTTCTGCAAGACCACTTCTGAAAGAAGAGAAGTGGCTTTAGTATTATCACTAGGATTTCTCCTTTGTTTGTGAACATCATCTCTAAAAAAAGAGATATGGATGGTGTAGTCCTACCCCTGAGTGTTATTTTTTGCTTATATATATAAAGTATATAGCTCCTCATATTTATAGGGAACCTCCCCTTGATAAGAGGAGAGATTTATCCACCTCTGATGTGGTAAACTTGCATATTTGGCTGACCAATCTCCTTATGTTGTGGTTGAATAAACCTATTTTTCTCATCAGTTAGCTAGTGACAAAATATTCACCCAACAGTTAGTAGCAAATATGGATCTATGTAGAGGACCTGAGTCCTGTAATGATCTACAAACACTTAGAAAATAAGTGAAGCATGTATGTATGATAAAACTGACTATACTAACATAGATAGCATATGTAGTACTTGGAAAATAGAAGGTATGTAAATATGGAAATGCATACAAGCTAAAAAAATTATTTTTTGAGTAAATATTTGAATTTTTTTGTATTTTTGAACATATTATATTGATTTTTAATTTTTTGAGTATAATCTATGTACAAGCAACATGAAATTAAAACTATATACAAGGAACAAGGTAATAGAACCTATATACAAGGAATGTGTAAGTAAATGAGATTATATAAAAATGAGAAAAAGTGCCTCCATAGACATAAGAGCACTACATCCATAATATGTGGATAGTCAAATGGTGGATCTAGTGGGAGGTCATCCAATGTTGGATGATAAATCTACCCAAATTCAAATAAAGCATCATGATCATCATACCATGTTATCAGTACAATTATGGCCTTATCATTGGCATTAATCTAGATTCTATGCATCTGAATAACATGTTGCTCTATTATGTAAGAAACCTCCCGTGTGGTCCGAGGGTAGATCATATTGGACTGTAGGGTATCTATATGAAATTTGTGAATCTCATCTATGCCATCATGTATAATGTGAACTATGTGTCCCTCATAAATAAAAGTCAATAATTTACCTATCTGATCAATTATGGCATCCATTATGTGTAACAATGTACTACCAAGTGTAACGTATATTTGAGTGTTTGTGCTCATGATGAAGAGTAGTGTGTTGACCACCTTAGGGCCACATAAAAATGGGAGTGTAATGTGTCCTAAGGAATCCTAGTAATGTGTAACATGTTGTAGCTCAATTTCCTAATGTCTTATGTGTTGTAAGAATGTCAATGTATAAGTATTAGGATTGGAAACCTCATCTATTTCAACATGAGAGATGTATTGATCCTTGATGAAAGCCTGAATAGTCAAGGGATCATTCTATGAATGTTGGTATCATTGAAGAGTTCATTGTAGTGTATATACTAGTGGAGGTAGAGGTTGTGTAATACAGATAGTACCCTGAGCCTTGAACTTGTTCACTTTTTGTTTTAATGTTAAGCATTTATCTTTATCATGTCTAGTAATTCGGTGAAAATGACAAAAGGGTATATCATCCTACTATGATAATCTACTAACAAAATTATGTCAAACTATGAGTAGTGCCATTAATCCTGTATCAAGTAATATCTATAAAATATGGTGTGGTATGTCTTGTGTATTGCCTATCTGAATCTAAATAATTGGATCAATATCCATAGATGTAACCAAATGAGTGAGTTTATAGAAAAATCTGCCTCTAACTACAAGTGAGTGTTCAGGCCTATATTTATGGATCTATGAACTGGTGGTGATGGTTGTGTAGGTAAACGTATGAGTGCCCTAGAATCATCTCTATACTCTCTAGGGCCTACTAGTGTAAATTTCAATCCACATAAATAATCATCAATATTCATGGGTGTTATGTTATCTTTTGTGGTTGTCTCATAATTTGTATCTCTATTTTTAATGTATACTTCCTATGAGTTAACAAGCAATGGTAATTGTGTTATATGAAACTCACCAGCCATCTTAGGAAAGCATAACTATGTTGTATGAGGATCATTCCCCATCATGATTGAAGATATTGGTGTTGTAGGAGGATTTAGAACTGATGTGGGAATAGTAGTGTTAGATTCCCTGACCTCATATGTATGCATCTATTCTATAGGAATGATATGAGGCAGGGACTCTATGATAGCATGAGGTGTCCCATTTGAACATATACTTGGGGTAGTAGGCTCAATGTCTCTTCAATATATAAATGGTTAATTATTATCTTAACAAGTATATAAATATCCATCATTGAAAAACTTGACACATTTATGCAAGGTAGAGGGTATGGCCTCTATGGCATGTATCCAAAGTCTCTCGAGTAATAAATTGTTATGCAAATGATTATAAATAACCTAAAACTATGTGGATAAAGTTTTTGGCCTAATTGTGATATCCAATATTATATAACCCAATGTCGGCTAGATAATGTCATTAAAACCTCAATTATTATGTATTCTAAATAGATGTTATATCAACTCCCATAGTCTATATAAATGTGAGTTTCATATGTTAAGACCTCAACCACTATCAATTAGAACTTGTTTAATAAATGTGGTTTTGATTTGTGCCTAAATGGAGTGGTAGATTCTGATCAATAAATATCTATGAGGGAAAATCATCATTGCCAAAAGATATAACATCCTCAATGTCTTTGATAGTGTTCATGATAAATGCAAAAAAAGTTAGTTATGTATCGTACAGCAAATATGTGTGAGTGTTTTAAAAAGGATATCTTTAAAGATGGTTGTATTTTGAAGTAATTTCAATATATAAATCTTATCTAGTGTCTTTCTCAATTGATCCACAATATCATATGCTCTATGTTGATCCCTATGTCCCATTGTATTGTTTTATGGACAAGAAGGGATGGCAGGATTACGTTGTTCTTATATAGGCTAAGGAGGCATCTGATTACATCTAGTAATATCTCAAACCACAAGATTTATTATTGGTCAAGGGTGAGTAGTAGAGGTGGGATGGGAGAAAAGGTAATCAACTAGTATAGGTGGAAGAGGAATAAAATGAGTCCTCTGAGCTCATTTGTAACAACCCCACTGGTTTTTACTATAATAGGGTAAAAAAAAATATTTTTACAATTTTAGTTAACAGATTTCATCATGATGACACCTACAAAGAGTGATCTTTAACTAAATACATTAATTTTAGCTAACCATAAAAATGTCTATAGATAATATATTTAGCTAATGATCACAATCATAATATAAATATCAAGAACAGGTATAATGTTGATTACAAAAGTGAAGACTACATTTAATTCATAAAAGTATTATTACAAATTTAGCCATAGTTGATATAATATTACAACCAATTATTGTAATTGTACATATGAATAAATAGTATAGAAGCATAATAAATGTCATAATAAAAATATAAAATGATACAAATATCCACAAAGCATGCGATTCTCAATGAACTAGTAATATTCAAAAGTAATCTCAAGTGTAGTCTCTAGTGTATTACTATTGAGGGGAGGAAGAGCATCATCTGAGCATTGTTTTACACCAACCATATACCATCGATCTCTTATATAATCTCCCAACTAGGAAATGGCCCTCCCTTCATACATGAGTAGATAATGACAGTTTAGGAATCTAGAGTGACAAACTAGAACCCGTGTGTTGTAAGATAACTAATACATGATGTATATCATAAAGAAAACCTGCTCTAACATAATTTCATACAAACATGTAAACTAAATCAAATGGATGAAATAACAATGTCTAACTATAAACACTATTTTGGCCAAAGTTTTCATATAACTATCGATCTCGTGGATCCGTCAGTTTCATACACATCACGCAATTAGATTACACCTTATCTGTGCATTAGTGACATTAATTAAGTGGAATCATTCACACTACTTATTTAAGGTCACTAATGAGATATTTGATTTATATATAAAATATAAAAATCAACACATTTCTAAAAAAAATTCCTTACTAGCAATCACATTTTAAGCTAAAATAAGAAAGTACTATAATCATGCATTTAATATATCAAAAGTAGTATTATAAAATTCAATCATTTAATTTATTTATTTCATAATTAAATTAAATATTTATTCATATTTCCATTATGTTATACCATCTAAGTAGAACAAGTTTAATAATCAAATCACTCAACCATATGGGTAAGAATATAAGATAGATAATTGATTACATAATAATAGCTCATTCAATAATCATTTAATTTTATTTCTATTTTCTTGATATAAATTTCTTTTAAAATCAATCAAAGCAAAATAGAAAGAGCTAAATATTCTCAATTGTTTCATAACTAAAAATCCCTTTATTTCCTTTATTCACTTCTATATTCAACCATATTAAAGCTAATAGCCAAGCATTCATAACTTTCAAATAATGCATATGATGTGTTTAATCATCAATCAGTATATGCATTATTAATATATTTTGTAATTAGGGGTATACCACATATATATATATATGGTATACCCCTAATTATAAAAAGTATTATGTTATTAAATTAGGGTATCTCGAATACATATATTTAGATGCATATAAATACAAGGTTATATTTATTTTTTGCCATATAAAATAACATATTTACTCATTCAATAAAGTATGCATATTTGACTATGGTATACCTGAATTGAATTTACAAGCATAACATATAGAAATATGCACAATCAAATACTCAGCGATATTATTAAGTTTTGATTCTTCAATAAAGATTGAATTCTAACATAAACAATTGTGACGAAGTCCAAATAACTTGAAATCCACAGTAAGATCCCTAGTTTGCATATAATTGAAAACACACCTAGCCACATTTAAAGATATAGTCAAATTTTGTTATGTAAAGATATATTTCTAAAAGCACATAGTTATGGCTCACTACAGCCATGCTACTTTTATAAATATATTTAAATATGATTGGGATTATTCTTATGTTATAACAGTTTACAAGAGAAACATTCTATTTTACAACCATAAATATCATTCGCAGATTAACTTAATGTAATGGTCATAATTCCATCCCTTCCTTATATACAAATGAAACTCAGTATATAACCAAAAATAAATCCATTTGTCTCACAATTTCTTTATATGGTTCAAAAATAATAAAAACATAGTAATATATTCATGTATAAAATTGTAACATGTGTATAACATATACAAATACATTGACTTATTCATATCTTAAATCATCAATAGAGACCTAAAGATATATGAGTAAGCCCCTGTGTGTATATATATATATACTATTTTGGTCTTCCTATGATCAAGTTTTGCATATGAAACAACAATATTTATTTTATAACTGCCTAAGTAAATTTAACCCTTTACCCAAATCCATACCCTATATGGGTTAAAAAATTTGAACCATATCATCATCACAATGAATTGATCGATGACACAGATTTGAGTGGCTATATTCTAACCTTTTTATAAAGACTGAGTTTTAAATCAAATAATCCATTTGATACATATTATATGTAGAAAGGTATGACTCAAAAGAAGTTTTTAGGAATGAGTTAATCCCTACATACCCATCTGAGTCTTCAACTGGGTTAAGTGAAATACACACAACTGAAACAAGAATAATATTTTTTTTATGTAGGGTTTTAATTCAACCCACTAAAATACACAAAATTCCTTATTATAATTCTCATGACTCATAATTTACACAAAATGCAGTAAAGATTTCCACCTCATTTGATGGTTTACTTAGCTTATATATTATGTAAAAATAAATTAATTTTCAAACCCAAAACTCAGGTTTGATGGGTTATATGTCTAGTTTTGTGGATGGTTGAGCCATCTACAGTACTAGGCATATGCCCTAGTTTCTAATAATTTTCAAAACAACAATAAAACCAAAACACTAACAAAATCTCAATGAATGAATGAATTCAAAGACATTATCAATAAAAATCAATAGACCAACCTTGTATAAGATGATAAGTTATGACCAATTGGTAAATTGTTATTTGTAATTTTTCCTTGAACCCTTTCTTTTTCATTCTTCCTTTTCCCTACTCCTTTGTCATGTCCCCCCAGTATCTCATATTTCTCTTTTATTCCCCTGCATGCTAACTAGTCCTTCATAATTTTTTCCATAACTTAATATAAGCTCGTCAAAGGAGAGTCCATGTAACTCAAACTACAGTGTTTATTTTGCATGATTCTTAATTAACCAAATCAAGTCTCCAATTAACCCTAATTTTAGAACTTTCTAAACATAATCAACTATAAAATAGTCCCTTTTAAAACCTAATGATTATAACCAAAGTCTTTACACTAATTTATTAAACAATACTAATAATTAAACCCCATGCATGATAACCATGACTTCCATCGAATCCTCTAAACATTATAATTATTAAAAATGAAATCAACCTTCGCAATTAGTCATTTGCACATTGACTAAACACAATGACTACACCATCAGTCATTAAATAATATAACTATTTTTATCATTATGAATGATATAAATATTATAACATTGCCTTAATACGAGGGTCATTATCACTTTTGTTAAAATTATGATCATACCTAATTGCATTATAACCATGCCTTGTTATTTAGCACACCATGCAATTTAGCTCCTAACAATGAATTGATAAACAAGATTCATTCATAAAAATATTCACATACATCCAAAGGTAGTAATAAGGACTATCAAAGATTTCAAAGCATGAGTGTAAGTAACATCATCATACGAGATAAGCTAAGTACGATAACATAAATTTAACACACAACTATATTCAATCATAGAAAGCATGATTATAACTGAAAGTAAATATTAGCTATCAAATCAAGCAATGAATATAAAAAAATATTATCTATTTGTGGTGTGTGTGAGTTCTTAGTTTTATTTTATCATGCCCAAAAGTCTCCATCTATGCCACCCTCTCTGATGATGCCCTCCCTCTATCACCATGTGAGGGATGGATATATCTTGCATCCACCTCACAAAAATAAAGGTAGTTAGCCCAAAACAATATAAAATTCATAATATATTACTTTAATAAAATAAACATAGTCATCATATACACAATATACAAGTACAGCTAACTCCATAGTTAACAATCATGTAAATTATGCAACATATAACTGTTCATAAATCAGCATATGAAATCAAGCTTAAATAAAATAGTAATTAACCTAATAATAATCATTAAAATCCAATAGTCAATAGGTTATTAGGTTTAGAGAGGAATAGGGATGTGAGATCATTTCCCTCTAAAGTTGGTCATCATCCCAATGACAACTATTACAAACATAAGTTCTAAAATTAAACAATATTCAGCAAAAAATAAAATAATATCTAGCAACATATTAGATAAATAAATGTGGAAATAGCTTGTAAAGCTCTATATAATCTTTCCAAGTGGCACTATCTGTTATAGGTAAAATCACTGAGAAGGTGGGGTGAATTAGTGATGCAAGAAATTCAATTATAATTCCAAAACTTCAAACTCTTAACCAATCAACAAAAGCATTCATGAAGCATATAAACCAGTTATTACAAATAAGAAAGGAAACTATGCAAGATCAACACACATAACACATATATTATGTGGGAAACCCTTATTGGGGATAAAACCCACTCTCAAGTCTGTAAAAAAGTGGACTACAATCTTATAAGATATTTACAAACGAGATACTTTAGTGAGGCACCCACTTCACAAGGAGCACCAAATCCTAAGCATAAACAAGCACCCACTTGTCCTAGGTGTTGAGCACCCACACAACATAATCCGGGCAATAATTCAGGTGACAATTCAAGTGACAGGTCCACCCCAATTGATGATAGAACTTCTAGGAGCCATAACTTTTGCACCATAGCTCCAATTGACTCACCGTTTGAACCATTGGAAAGCTAAGAATGAGGAGAATGTAATGAGATGGCATGGAGATTATTTCAATGGATTTTGACCCCATAAAACTCAATGGAAGTTCCTCAAATTTTAATTTTAGTAGTGCAGTCTAAAAATAGTAAGCTTCTAAAAATAGTAATTCCTCGAATTATGTATTTTTGTAAATCATGGAAGTCGAACCACTTAATCTCACTCAAGATTGGTGACCTTCCACATCCTCCTCACACCTTAAAAACATGTATAAATGAATATGTAACCTGAAATGAAAATTAGACATCTCTTTTTAGAGATAGGCATATGTTTGGGTCTACAAATTTGACCAATAAAATATCTCTTCTTAGAGATATCATTATTTGAATTGTGTTGTTCTTGTTTCTTAAATTATCTTTCAACCAAAGCTTTTGAGTTTTCTATCACAACACCTTCATATATCATCACCTCCAGCACTTTTATTTCCTTTCAATCTGATGGAGAAATGGTGAATATCAACTCTCTTCAACCCTTTAAGCCTTCACACACAAGCAATGCATCAAAAACAACCTTTTGGATCACTCTACACTTCTTCACTCCTCAATCTTCAACCCTACAATAACATTTTAATAACATCAAAAATATAACCTATAGGTCACACACATATTCCTCATACTGATCTACTCTTCAATCCATCCTCCAAGCATACTCAACATTCTCTTTTCTTCACTTGTCAATACTAGAAACCTTCATCTTTGTTTATGCTCTTTATAGAGCCTTCATGATTACCATCTTCTTGGTCATCTATAAGACATACCTTAACTCTTAAGGCTTATATCACACTTATAATAATATCAATTTCACCTACATATGTCATACATATCTTTGATATATCACCCTTAAGTAATAACATTTTTCAATTAGGCCTTAGAAGCCATTATAGGTCCATGGAGACCTATTCAACCTTTTAACACTTCACCAAGCAAAACTAGGAATACAAGACTACTTCAAAGCACATAGGTCCTTGTCATATGACCCCTAAGACACCCTAAATTTATTACATCCATCACTACACACCTCTACATATGCAAAACCTATAAAACATTTTCCCTATACATGAAAACACCATGAATGAATCAAAAGTCAACTTTCAAGCAATGGTTCATACTAAAGATGGATTAGTCAAACCTCCAAAATCCATATAGATGATCTTCATGGAATCTAAAACACTCTCCAATAGATAATTCACCGTTAAACATAAAAAAACATCAATAAAAACTCAAACACCCTTCTTGAGTCACTTGCATAAGATAGTCAAACCCTCAGTCAACTTTGAACCATAATAAATGTGGGTATATGACCAGTCAAACCTCCAAATCATTTTTTATAGATTACCTTTGGAGTTACATACCAATTTTATTTTTATACCACCATAAAATTGATCCATAATTAAAATTTATTAACAAAACATTTCAAACTAGTTTTCCTTTATAAATTCAAATATTTGAATTCCAACGATCACTTGTTAATGCAAATGACTATGGAGACTAGTGAAATCTGTCTGAGAGACCAAATTTGCACTACCATAACTTGTGATATACATCATTTAAATACATAAAATTTGAAACACATGATCTATGTATAAATATGAACAAACCCATGTGACCAATTTCTTTTGACACCTTCACAAGTATGAATGTTGATGTCATCAATCTACTTACTCAAAAAGTTAGGCCAAGATGACTAGGATAACCTAGACATTCACAAAACTACATAGATGAATTAATTTCACTTAAAAAAGTATATAAATAACTATTGAATCCTAATATTACCCTTTAAACATGGTCAACACATCACCAGCATCCATCATCTTGCCTAATTAAGCAAACACTGCAAGGTCCATGCATGATCACTAAGGCACACTTTGTCATTGAGAACCATGCATACAAATCAACTCATGAACACTATTGGACACCTTAGGGACATAATTAATAACACCTAAATAATATCTCCTTTTTTCATTGATGTCAAAACTTGAAAATGTTTTCAAATTCAATAACAAAGTTTATACACATACTATTTTCCTTCTACAAACACTTTCTCCCCCTTTGACACAATGTCAAAGTGGGCTTCCTTGTTGATCTTGAGGACCTATAAATATTTTAAAAGACAAAATCAAGAAATTATCTCCTATTATATATTATATAAAGTCTCCCTATCACTGTGCATACCATTCCTTACCATGACTACCTCAAGCCTACCTATTGATAACTCTCTTATTTGACCATGCACTGCTATATGAACAAGAAATGACCAATATGAAGAAAATAAGAGTCATCACACCTTGGTCACACTGAGAGTAACTCCCCCTACATTATTTTAACTTGGGCACCCCTTGAGTATCTTCAGACCATCTCCAACCATGATGAAATTTCATAGTTGCCTTCAAAATTTCTCTCACAAGCCACCCATAAAATGAAAAGTGGATATTCAAGCTCTTTATCAAACATATATAATGCATAAATCTATTTTATAAACATATTCATGTACAACCATACATTTTTCTTGTGAATAAAATGATCAAAAATTGCTCTTCTTCACACTAACCTTGCCTAGAGTCCTAGTAGCCCTACCTGAATCTTGCAAAGCCCATAAAATTATGTGTATGTATCCTCATGAATTGAAATTTCATATATGGAGTAAAATCATATGACCCATAATTCATGACAAGAATCATCATCCAACTCTTCCTCTCCACCATAGCTCCTTCACAAACTACCCTACCAATTAGCCCTCTATTTGCACAAAAGCTCAGCCATAAGATAAAATATACATGTCTAGATGAATGTAAATCACTTTATGAGCACCCTTTTATCCATTTAAATATATTAAGCATCCTTAGACTTCAAATCCTTTGGGAAGGTCACTAATACATATGGTGTAAAACATAGGGCATCAAAAAGAAACAAGGTCAGCTTACCACCTTCCAATCAACACCAAATCCTAAAACTTCTCTCTCACATTTAGGTCAATAGTACACACTTTTGGACCAATTTTTGATGTTTGAATCTTTTGGTAACCCATAGAACCATGAAATAGTTTTTATCCTACTAGCTCTTATGCAAGGACTATCATACTTGATAGCCTTCAAAAATCTTCAACTTGCCCTCAAGAGACCTTCTAAGCCCAAAACAACTTGGAGAAAACTTTTATGAAGTAAAAACACCTTTATATGCCAAAAATTCATCTTGAACACTCACCAATCTTCATTTGACACGTAAAACCAGTCATATTATGCATACAGACCTTGTGTATACCCCTGTCATTATGCCAAAACACCTTCAACTGATCATGGATGCCTTCTAACATTTCCTCAACACCTTTTTAACATGGACACATTAAATACAACTTGCCTCTACCCTTGGTTAGCTTTATAGACCTCAAATGCATCAATTTTTCAAGATGAATACACACTAAGCAGTGAACATTGAACAAAATAGTCAAATTGAACAAATGGTCATGAATGACTCTTTTGAGTGGTTGAGCACATTTTAACCCATGGAATACACTTTTACAAGTACTCTCCACACTCCATATCAACCTTACCTTCATTCTTCATGATTTGACCTTCTAAACAAAGCATCAAAATTTGACTAAAACATGTTTTTAGGACCAATGTCCCTGAACAAATTTCTTAAAGCTTTTCATCACAAACCTAAGGAGCAAGTTCATGAACTTATTTTTCCCCCTAACCAATGACCTTATATGATCAACACAAGGATTGGTAACATAATATCATTTATTCTATACCAAAATGGCATTGGTCTTTAAAGACCAATCAGTAAATTTGCATACCTCTGTACTTTGTTCATCACCTAGAACACACACACTTGCTTCTACATATGAAATATGTCTCCTAAGAAGCATAAGTAGAGACACCCACTTGTCATATAAGGGACTTAAGGTCCCAAAACTCAATAGACTTGCACATCTCCATGCACTTGACTTGTAGTCATGCCTCATCATCAAATTGAATTTGACTGGGTTCTTAACTTCATTCTTTCCTTTTGACTCAGAATCTTGTTTAATCTTCTTGTTCCCTTGGGCAGATAAAGCTTGCTCTTTGACACTCAAATTTGTACCTTATTCTATCATTACAATTAGTCCATTTTGAACCTATTTTTCATTCACCCCCTTGGGTATCCTTAGTTATGGCTCATTTTCTTCATGTTATGATGGTCATTCTTTGAAGTAGAATTCTAACTATTCTTGTAGAACCTTGTTATGTGACCTCTCTCTTGACACTTGAAATAAATGAAATTTCTTTGATTGTACATACCTTGTGTATAGGTCATATGATGACTCCTTGAAGTTTCATTATCCAATTCATACACCTAATCATATGATTTCCTAATGAAGGCATTGCAAGACCTTGCAATATGACCAATCTTTGACACATGTATCACAAGATGTCATGTTTTCCTTATAGACCAGTTGACTGTCTTGAGTGATCATATTCTTCATGTTTTTCATTATCTTGCTCACTATTCCATGCAAATCTCTTACTAGGAGCTTTTCTCTTGCAATCAATGATCATATGTCTAAACAAATGACAAGAATAATAGTAATCATTGAAGGAGTTATCATACCTTAATGAATTGGGTTGCTTGATTTGATTTGAACTTTTATAGATTTTGAAGTTGTCCTTCTTATTCATATTGTCATTCTTCTTATCTATACTAGTACTCTCCTTAGCATGATTAGTTTCCTAGTCTATCAACATTGTCTTCTTAATCTTCTTAGCCTTTTGAACATCTTCATGGAACCCTAAGCCTAATTTATCATTTAAGACCTTTTGACTACTCAATAGGTCATTAAGATCAACTATACTTTTCTCAAAATTTTGATATGTAGCTTGATCATAGCTTGATCTAGTTTCATCTTCAAAGACTCCATCTGTGATTTATTTGACATAATCCAAGGGTGTAAACCTAAGTTTCAAGATGTTGAGTGATCTCATCATGCTCTTTGACTTCATTGCTCAACCTTTCTTCAAAGAACCCAATTTGCTCCTCATAAGTCTTGATCAAGGATGATTGCTTTCTATTTTTATCTTGTAGAAGCTTCAACTCTTCCATGGTATTTAGATATTTTTCTTTAAGAGTAACTTTTTCATCTTCTTCCTTTAATAAATAACATTCACCTTCATCATCCCCAAGAGCCATGAACAATGTCTCCTTGTCCTCATCATGAGATGAATCATCATTGTCTGATGTGTTTCCTTATTTAGTAGATGAGTTACTATCTTCTTCATGGTAAAGAACCTTAATGCCTTTATATGACACTTCATTTCCATTTATTATGTTGAAGAGCTTTTTTTACTTGCTAGGACCCTCAAATTTTTTTTGCTCATCCTCATGAGATTCCTTATGATCTTCCTTGTGTTTATACTTGCCTCTATCTAGGCACTTAGCTACAGAATAACCAACTTTACGACATGAAAAACATTTAAAATGAAACTTCCCTTCATATTAACTTGATCCTACATTCAATTTTTTTGCAATCATGGATTCAAATTAATCTTCATTAAGATCAAAGTCTTCAGGACTTAACTTGCTCTTCTTGCCTTTTGTCTCATTGATCACCTTGAAGGTTTCTTCCTTCTTTGTTGGTTTGTCCTCATTGAATCTCATCTCATAGGCAGTAAGGATTCCATGTAATTCATACATCTTCATCTTGGTGATATCATGACTCTCTTCTATAGCATGAATCTTTGAATCAAACTTAAGGGTGAGAGACCTTAATACTTTATGTACAATAGTATCTTATTCAATCTCCTCTCCAAGACCTTTGATCATGTTTACCAGCTCATCAATACTTAGAAGATAGGATGCCACATTATCTTCTTCCTTGATTTTGAAGGCCTCAAATTACCTTTGGTAGGTTTTTAATTTAACCAACTTAACCTTTGAATCTCCTTCATAGATGATCTATAATTTATCCTAGATTTCCTTAGCAGATGTGTAATGGATTACCTTGGTGAACTCAGCCTCTAATAGGCCATAAATGATGGCATTCATATCTTTAGAATTGTTCTCACTCAAATTCTTGACAGTTGCACTATTTGGAGGAGTAGGGGGTGTGAAATAACCATCCATAATAGATTTCCAAATGTTAAAACCTAGAGACATGATGCAAGTCCTCATTCTTATAGTCCAAAAAACATAGTTGGATCCATTGAGTAGTGGTGCTTTCTTAGTAGAGAAATCACCTTGCATTTGATGACTACCCATTGTACCTTTTATCACCTTCAAGTGGTTAAACTTTACAAAGAAGGTATAGCTTTGATACCAAAAGTTAGAGGTACAATCACTAAGAGTGGGGTGAATTAATGATGCAAGTAATTCAATTCCAATTCTAAAACTTCAAACTCGTAACCAATCAACAAAAGCATTCATGCAGCATATAAACCAGTTATTGCAAAGAACAAAGAAAACTATTCAAGATCAACACACATAACACATGGATTAATTGGGAAACCCTCATGGGAGATAAACCCCACTCTCAATTCTACAAATAAGTGGACCACATTTTTATAAGATATTTATAAACAAGATACTTTAGTGAAGCACCCACTTCACAAGGAGCACCAACCCATAAGCATGAACAAGCACCCACTTGTCTTAGGTATTGAGCACCCACACAACACCTAATATCATTACCTCCAATGCTCTTATTGACTTTAAATATGATGGATAAATAGTTAATAATAACTCTTTTTAACCCTTCAAGCCTTCACACACAAGCAATGCATCCAAAACAACCTTTTGGATCACTCTACACTTCTTCACTCCTCAATCTTCAACCTTGCAAGAACATTGTAGTAACATCAAAAATATGACTTCTAGGTCACACGCATATTCCTCACACTGATATGCTTTTCATGTTAGATTTAAAATCATTGATAAGGGGGGTGAATCAGTGTTGTAAGATATTTCAACTTTAATTTCAATCCTTTCAAACCCTTATTCAATTACCACAAGCATTCATAGAATATATAAGTCATTCATAAAAAATAAATAATAGATAATGCAAGATCATATACATAACACAAGATCTATGTAGGAAACCCTCTTGGGGATTAAAACTCATTCTCAAGTCTGAAAACACATGGACTACTTGTCTTATAAGAAGACTGGTCAAGTTCTTCTGACTAGAATTTAGTGAAACACTTGTTTCACAAAGAGCACCTACCCCTAAGATGATCAAGTCCTTCTGACCACCTTTTATTCAAGTCCTTCTAATCAGCTTTATTAAAACACCTATTCCATAAGGAGCCCCTATCCCTAAGATGATAAAGTCCTTATGACCACCTATTGGTCAAGTCCTTCTGACAAAGATATTGAGCACCCTCCCAACACCTATGAAATGAACATCTCTTAATCACTAATTATATGCCAATCTAATAGAGATACAATGTATATTATCCCATTCACTTCTTCACACAGCCACACACATTCAAAAACCACCTTTTGGATCACTCTAGACCTCTTTGCTCATCCTCAATCTTCAAACCTGCAAGAGCTCTATCCTTGACATCATAAATATGAGCTATAGGTCATACACACAATCATCAACCTAATATAATCTACAACCCATCCATTGAGTAAACTCGTTCTACACACCTCTTCTCTCAAGTCTCACACTTCTATTCCACAAGCCTAGAAACCATCACATTTTATTTCACCTTTTATAGAGTCTTCATGATTATTATCATGTTCACAACCTTATTTATCAGCCACAACACATGCCTTCACTCTTCAGGCATCTACATGGGTCACCTTTAAGCACAACCATCTTTCAAATAGGCCTAAGTTACCTTTTACGTCCTATGAAAACACGTTCTCCTCTTTGACACTTCTCCAAGTAAACTTAAGAACATATTAACACTTTTAAATATATGAACGCATGACACACAATCTATAGGTTCTCCTTAAGTGATAACAACCATCACATCACCCTTATGCTAAATCGCAATTCGCGCAAACAACATTATGTGCACATAGCCACCATGAATGATTACACAATTAACTTCTAAGCATTTATTCATATTGAATATGGATTGGTCAAACCTCCAAAAGCTATATAGATGGTCCTCATGAAGTCTAAAACACTCTTCTAGATTTATCTTATCTTAAAACATTGAAATACCATCAAGAACAACTCAATTACTTTTCTTGGATTACTTGCATAGAATGTATGAACACACAGTCAACTTTAGAAGTTAATAAATTTGAAAATATAGACAATTAGACCTTAAAATACATATTTATGGATTCACCTTAAAGTCCTCTACAACTTTTATTTTTATACCATGGTCAAATTCTGCATATATCAAAAGTTATGGCTCAAAAATCATAGACTAGTCTTCCCTCACAAATTCAAATATTTAAATTCCAATGGTCACTGAGCAACTGTTAAACTTTGAATACTATGTCAACATCTTGTGTCCTTAGATCTTATATCAAATAAACACCATCGATATTCTTCATAAGTAGCTCAAACTGTAACTCATCTAAACTATTAAACATCAAACATGTTGACCTCATCTTGTGTACCCTTATAATATTGACCAAATGTGCATCATCAATCTCTGCATATCAGCCTTGTCCTTACCTTACAGTGCTCACTGTTAGATCTTGCTCATACCTCTTGAGATTATGAAACTTGGCACCTTCGCATGCCTTTTGATAACTTTACTGACAGTCGATGCACTTGTGCCACTTGGCAATCTCGCATGCATTATTGACTCTTTGACTTGTCCCACACCGTTAATCTTTGTTAGTACAAATTGCCATTCATTGTTGATCTTCTATCAAACTAGTGACACTTGTCACCAGTACATGCAACCTTTGACATGTTAACTTCATATGCACCATTGATCTCAATATATATGATTAAACAATCACCGTTAGATCTACTAACCAATGACCTCAGTCTTTGATGTGGTTAAACTTGATAGTCTAGTCTGTTAGAGCAACTTTTAAGCTTTAAACTTGAGCTTGACAAAACTTCAAGTCTCCAAATTTTTAGGGTATCTTCTTGGCACTATAGACAACATATTCGTGTAAACCTTTGACCATTATTGATTTTTTTCATACCTAAAATAAATGTACAAACATATTGGTTCATACATATTTGCATGACATGCAGTGATGGTCTATCTAAGTATGGGAACCTTTGTAATCTATCGAGAAAGCTAACTTTGAACTCACATATATTTAGTTGCGCTCACTTGCATGACCTAAAACTTAGACCATAGCAACATGAGACTAATTTGATCACACCCATATGACCAACTCCCCCTGACTCATCTATACATGGTAATGGTGATGTCAGTAAACTACCTACTCAAATTTTTCTATCATAGAACTAACTATGCCAAGATAAACATAATGAATAACTAGATGAAAACCATGCACTTAAAAAATCTCTCCAATCATCCTTGACCTCTGATAGTACCCTTGTAACATGATTTCATCATACATAACTTTCAAAAACATCATATCCAAGCATATACTGAAGATCCACGCTTACATACTAGGCTACCAAGCCTATGCCAACACACTATTCACATGCTTGTATTCTCTCCTTATTCTGAAACCAAAACAACATGCTAAATGCAATATGATAAGCTCAAACAATCCTTACCTCAGCTTATATGCATCCAAATCCTGCCTTGCACAACTTTAGGGTAAAACTCATCATCATCATGACATCACCACTTTGTCATTACCTTTGACATAAATGCACACATGACATTAATGAAAACACTTTCCAACACTTAAATCCATCCACCAAATAATCTCAACCTTCTCTTTTCTTCATTTGTTAATACTAGAAACCTTCATATTTGTTTATGCTCTTTATAGAGCCTTTATGATCACCATCTTCTTGGTCAACCGTAAGACATACTTTAACTATGAAAGCTTCTATCACATTTATAATAAGATCAATTTCACCTACATAAGTCATCCATATCTTTTATATATCACCCTTAAGCAATAACATCTTTCAATTAGGCCTAAGAAGCCCTTATAGGTCCATAGAGACCTATTAATCCTTTTAACACTTCACCGAGAAAAAATTGGAATAGAAGACCACTTCAAAGCACATAAGTCCTCTCCATATGACACATAAGACACCCTAAATTTATTATATTCATAACTACACACCTCTTCATACACAAAACCTATCAAACATTTGCCTTATACATGAAAACACCATGAACAAACCAAAAGTCAAGTTTTAAGCAATGGTTCATATTGGAGATGAATTGGTCAAACATCTAAAATTCATATAGATGATTTCCAAAGATTCTAAAACACTCTCCAATAGATAATTCATCTTTAAACATCAAAAAACCATCAATAAAAACTCAAACATCCTTCTCGGGTCACTTGCAGAAGATAGTCAAACCCTCAGTCAACTTTGAACCATAATAAAAGTAGGTGTACAACTAGTCAAACCTCCAACTTATTTTTTCTGGATTTCCATTGAATTTATCAACCACTTTAATTTTTATACCACCATCAAATTCATCCATAATAAAAATTTATTAACAAAACATTTCAGACTAGTTTTCCTTTGTAAATTCAAATATTTGAATTCCAACAGTCACTTTTTAAAGTAAATTTGACTATGGAAACTAGTGAAATCTACTTGAGAGACCAACTTTGCACTACCATAAATTTTGATAGATATCATGTCAAGACCTAAAATTTGAAACACATGATCTAGGCATAAATATGAATAAACTCATGTGACAACTTTCTTCTGACACCTTCACATTTGTGAATGTTGATGTCATCAATCTACTTACTCAAGAAGTTCTACTAAGATGACTAGGATAACCTAGACATTTACAAGACTACATAGATGAATTTATTTCATTTCCATAAGGATACCAAGCACTCTTGACTCCTCATATGACCCCTCAAACATGGTCAACACATCACCAACATCCATCATCTTACCTAATTAAGCAAACATTGCAAGGTCCATGCATGATCACTAAGGCACACTTTGTCATTGAGAACCATGCATACAAATCAACTCATAAAAACTCTTGGCCACCTTAGGACATCATTAATACAACCTCAACACTATTTTCAAAATATTGATTGCATTAGACCTTGCACTGTGACACTTTTATTATGTAAACTGAGTTTGTGAGTGTCAATTATTATGATTAGTTCTATCATGACCACCCTAGGATATATAACCTCTAATAATTCCAATATAAAACATGTGAAGGATTAGAAACATACTTTTTAAGATATGACACATAAAAAATATTATGTAAAAAACTAGAGCTGGTAGCAATGTAAACCTATACGCTACAGGATTTATCACTTCTAGACCCTCAAAGGTCCCACATATCTCGGTGAAATCTTAGTTGATTTCCCAAACTTAATCGATCTTTTATGAGTCTTAATCTACAGAAATACTTTATCACCAACAAAAAACTACCTTGTTGTTCTCTTTATATCAGCATAACATTTATGTCTATCATTAGCCTCAGGCAACCTCTACCTGATTATTTTAACTTGCTCTTCCATTTTCATAAGCATCTCATGTCCAAAGACTACCCCATCTTCCAACCTATCCCAACCGATTGATGTTCTACACCTCTTTCCATATAATACCTCAAACGGAGTCATTTTTAATGTTGATTGGTATGAGTTGTTGTAATCAAACTCAACCAATAAAATGTATTCCTCCCACTTGTATTTCTAATCCGTGTAATACATTTGAATGAGGTTTTTTAAAACTTGGTTAACTCTCTCTACCTATCCATCTATTTTTGGGTGATATGCAGTGCTAAAATTTAATTGTGTACCCAGAACTGAATTCAAAGTCAACTAAAATCTATAAGTCATTCTCAGATATCGATTAGAAATTATCTTTTTCAAAAATCTATGCAATCAATGCACCTATTTCATGAATATCTTTGCAAGCATAGGTGCATCATTTGTCAAATTCCCTAGTATGAAGTGAGCTACCTTGGTTAGTTTATTAACTACCACTAGGATCATATCATGTCGGTTCTATGATAACAGTAAACCTTGGACAAATTCCATGCTAATCACCTGCCACTTCTATTATGTTATATCATGAGGATACAACAATCCTTTTAGATGCACATAATTAGTTTTTACACACTGACATTCCAAACAATGAGACACAAAATCTACTGCATCCTTCTTGATCCCTTTCTAGAAATAAATAGATATTATCTTAGCCATGAGTTTGGTTACACTAGGATGTTCTGAGTATGGGGTATTGTGAAATTATTTTAACATCGTGCTCCTTAGATTTTCTCTATCAGGTGCATACATCCTACCATTGAATCGCAAAAGACCATCACTCTCTAACTTCAATTCTTTATACTTGAGATTCTAAGCATTCTCTAACAATGCTTCCTTGACATGATCATAGAATTCATCTCCTAATGATAATTTGATTACCTAGTCATAGAAAGTACTCTTGATAGTAGCCAAGGCTACTATGTACCTTCTACGATTTAGGGTATCTACAAATTTATTCTCCTTGCCCTTGATATAGTTAATATTAAAATCGTAATCAAATAAGAGTTTTAACCAATATCTATGACGTGTATTCAAGTTCAGTTGGGTGAAAATGTACTTGAGTCCTAAGTTGTCATTTTTGAGCTCAAATGATTTTTCCAATAGATAATGCCTTCAAATTTACAAGACATGCACTATTGCATCAAGTTCTAGATCATGAGGGGCATAATTCACCTCATAAGGCTTCAATTTTTTGGACCTGTATGCTACAACTGAACCATCTTGCATAAGAACTCCTCCAAGTCCATCCCTAGATGCATTTGTTATCATTGAGAATTAACCATTAGGATCAAGAACTCTTAGTACAAGTGTCAAATAAGCCTCCTTTTCAGCTACTAAAAGGATTTTTCACACTTGTTTGACCAAACAAAACTCTAATTCTTCTATTGATAAGAGGTAATTAGATTATCTATCTTTGATAAATTTGAAAAAAACATCTTGTAATAGCCTACTAATCCCATAAAATTCCTTACCTCATGCACATTTTTAGACATTGGCCATTCCATTATGGATCTTATCTTCGTCGGATCCACTAAAACTCTATTTACAAAGATAATGTGTCCCAAATATTGGAATTTTTTTTGGAAAAATACACTTGGACAACTTTCCATACACTTTGTACTTTCATAAATGTTGTAAAATCAATTCTAGATGCTTAAGATGTTCTTCCTCATCCTTAGAATATATGAAGATTTCATCCTGAAAAACCAACACAAAGCGGTCCAGATAATTCTTGAACACATTTTTCATGAGATTCATAAATGTTGCTAGAGCATTTGTTAACCCAAAAGGTAAGACTCATAGTGCCCATACTGAGTTCTAAGCGTTGTTTTCAAAATATCCTCATCTCAGATTCTCATCTGATGATACCCTGCTCTAAGATTAATCTTAAAAAATATTGTTGCCCCTCACATTTGATTAAAGAGATCATCAATGTGAGGTAATGGATATATGTTCTTGATTGTCACCTTGTTCAACATATTTTAATCAATAGACAGGCAAAAATTACCATCCTTCTTAACGAACACCACTGGTGCACCCCACAGTGACACACTTTGTCGAATCAATCCTTTCGATAATAACTCCTGAAGTTGAGATTTTAACTCAACCAATTTGGTAGTTTTCATTTGATATGGTGCCTTGGACTGTGGTTCAAATCCATGTATGATGTCAATTATGAAATCAAACTCATATTTGGGTGGTAACCCAGGCAATTCCTTTGGAAACACATCTTGAAATTTTCTTAGAAAAGGATAATCTTTGATAGACGGTTCCCTAGATTCCTCTATCTCATTTATTTTAACAATAAATATCTGACATCCTTTCCTCTGAGCCTTTTTCAATTAATTACATAAATTTACCTAAGTTTCAACTATTTTTTCTCACTCTGAAGTTGTGTCTAATTTATAAAATCATCTTGGCACTCTTCCTTCTTCAGATAGCAATCAACCTTAGATTTATACTTCGTAAGCCAATTAACTCCTAGGATCACATCATATGACCCTAATGGTACAACATATAGATCCACTATTATAGTGAATTTAGGCAATCTAATCTTAGCTTCTACTAGACACTTATTAACCTTAACCTTTGACTCATTCTCATACTGTACTGACCATGCATTTCTCATAACCCCAGTTTTTCTAGACAACTTATTAAGAATTATAGGAATAATAAAACATTTTGTAGTCCCAATGTCAATCAAAATAAAAATTGGATGATCAAACAGAATACCTGACAGTTCAATAGGAGAAGCTTGGAACTTAGCTTGATGATTGTCAATAGTTGCATGAATCTGTTATTGAAAAGTTTCCTATTGAGAAGAGAAACCCTTGTTATTTTCATATGATTTACTCTTAGTACACCCTTGAACATAATGATCACCTCCACATATGAAGCAACCTCTAAGTGGTCCTTTCCTATCAGATTGATAGTTTCTCTTGAAACCTCCATTGAAACCATTTCCAAGTTTCCCTTTTGCTAAGCTATTGTTAAACTTAGCATTTTGGCCATTGAACTAGCTCTTGGAGTTCCACTCTTCTTCTAGTTATTTTTAAAATTCATTCTATAACTTCTAAAAAAAAATTAAACTTATCTCTGACTTGGGAAATAAATTTTAACTTTTGCTCCTACTTGATTTCTTTCTCAAAGACATGATCCATGGTAGATTGCTCATGCACATCTACCTCACAATTAATTTGGGTTTTTAATCCTATAATAAATTTACTGATTCTAAACCTTTCATATGTATAATACTAAGGTACATACTTTAAGATTTTGATGAATTGCTCCCAGTATTCATTCACAGAAAGGTCTCCTTGCTTAAGGTTCTGAAAATCTATTAGCGTCTGATCAAAATATAGCTGAGAAAGCCACCATGACCTAAACAATGTCACAAATTGTTTCCAAGTGGTGGTGGCAGAGTCAAGGTTCATCTTGAACTTCTTGTTTTCCCACCAAGTTATTGCTTCTCTAGCAAGTTGATATGCTCCCCAAACTATTTTGGCGACTTCAAAGTAATTTTGATTCTCAAAATATTTTTCTATCTCTATCAGCCACACTTCAACTCCATCTCCCAAAATGGTTCCATTGAACTTGGGATTCACATTTTTCATATCTCCTGTCAACTCTACAGCTACTAGACCTCTCGTATAGTGTGGCACTTCATCATGTCTCTATTCTTGAGTATTTTTCTACTCAACAAGATGTTCTTCAAGTTTTTCTGAACATTCTCCTCAACATCCCCATGCACTTCTTGTTCTAGGGTCATGATTTGGTCCCTAGCTTCATGCTTGGTTACAAGGATTTAATCCAACTTCGTAGCTTGCTCAATGGTGAATTGATTTGGGTTTACTATAGAATTGGTGTTTGAGGTACCCTCACCTCTAAGTCTAATGCACATCATTATTTTTCTTGTTTAATAGGAGAATATACTTGTCTTAGTGGACTCATTAAGTCCTTGAGTTTGAGCCTCAGATCTAATACTACAATGTAACAACTCTACCAGGTTTTACTAGAATAGGGTAAAAAAATTAAACAATTATACAAATTCAGCTAACAGATTTCATCACGATGAAACCTAAAAAGAGTGATCTTTAACTAAATACATTAGTTTCAGGTAACCATAAAAAACTATATAGTTAATCTATTTAGCTAATAATCACAATCATAATATCAATATCAAGATCAGGTATAATGTTGATTATAGAAATGAAGATTACATTTAATTCATAAAAATATTATTATAAATTCAACTACAATTAATACAATATTACAACTAACTAATATAATTATACAAATAAATAAAAAGTATAGTTTCATCATAATAAATGTTATAATAAAAATATACAATGATACAAAGCTCCATGAAGCATGTGAATCTCAACAAACTCGTAATATCCATAAGCAATCTCAAGTGTAGTCTCTAGTGCAATACTGTTGAGGGGAAGGAGAGCATCATCTGAGTGTTTTACACACCAACCACAGACCATCAATCCCCTACATGATCTCCCATGACTTATAATTTACATATAATGCAATAAATATTTTTGCCTCATTTGATTATTTACTCAGCTTATATATTATGGAAAAATAATTTAGTTTTCAAAGTCAAAACTAGGGTTTGATGGGTTATATGTCTAGTTTTGTAGATCGTCGAGCCATCTGTAGTACCAAGTATATGTCTTGGTTTCTAAGAATTTTTAAAACAACAATAAAACCAAAACCCTAACAAAATCTCAATGATTTAATTCATTCAAATCCATTTGGGTTATATATCTAGTTTTGTATATGGACGAGCCATCCGCAGTACCAAGTATATGTCCTAGTTTCTAGTAATTTTTAAAACAACAATAAAACCAAAACCCTAAAAAAATCTCAATGATTTAATTTATTCAAATCCATTATGAATAAAAATCAACAGACCAACCTGGTATAAGATGAACGGTTATGACCAACTAGTAAATCGTTCACTGCAATTTTTCCTTGAACCCTTTATTTTTCCTTTCTCCTTTTTCCTACTCCTTTGTCGTGTCCCCCAAGCATATCATTTTTCTCTTTTATTCCCCTACATGCTAACTGATCTTTCATAATTGTTGCCATAACTTACTGTAACCTCGGTGAAGAAGAGTCCATGAAACTCAAACTACAGTGTTTGTTTTGTATGATTCTCGATTAACCAAGTCAAAGCTACAATTAATCCTAATTCCAGAACTTTCCAAACATAATCAACTATAAAATAGTCCTTTTTAAATCCTAAAGATTATAACCAAAGTCTTCACACTAATCTATAAAACAATAGTAATAATTAAACCCCATGCATGCTAACCATGACTTCCACCAAGTCCTTTAAACATTATAATAATTAACAATGAAATCAACCTTCGCAATTAGTCATTAGTGCATTAACTAAACGCAATGACTTCATCATTACTAATTAAACAATATAACTATTTTTAGCAATATGAATGATATGAATATTATAACTTTGACTTAATATGAGGGTCATTATCACTTTTGCTAAAATTATGATCACACCTAATTACATTACAACCATGCCTTGTTATTTATCACACCATGCAATTTAGCTCTCTAAAAATGTATTGATAAACAAGATTCATTCATAAAAACATTCACATAAATCCAAAGGTAGTAATAAGGACTAACACAGATTTCAAAGCACAAGTGTAAGCAACATCATAATACAAAATAAGCTAAGTATGTCGACATAAATGTAACACACAACTATATTCAATCGCAACAAACATGATTATAACTGAAATCAAATATTATATATCAAATCAAGCAATAAATATAGAAACATATTATCTATTTGTGGTGTGTGGGGGTTCTTAGTTTCACTCTGTCATCTCTTAACGTCTTCATCTATGTCACCCTCTTCGATGATGCCCTCTCTCCATCATCATCTGAGGGATGGATCTATCTTACATCTACCTCACAAAAATAAAGGTAGTTAGTCCAAAATAATATAAAATCCATAATCTAATACCACAATAAAATAAATATGATCATCATGTACACAATATACAAGTACAACTAACTCCATAGTTAACAATCATGTAAATTAAGAAACATATAATTATCCATAAATCAACATATAAAATATAGCTTAACCAAAATAATAATTAACACAACAACCATTAAAATCTATTAATCAATAGGTTATTAGGTCTAGAAGGGAATCAGGGTGTGACATCGTTGTCATCAAGTGTTAACTGAAGGTAACTCAAAATTGTCCATGAAACAATGCTCTCCATAGAAGGAGAGCTCAAGAGGAGGTGGACTAATGTGTGAAGTAGCTAAATTCTGATGTGATCCATGAGAGGAGTGACATACATGAGCATCATTATACAAATGGCATGTAATAAGCATGCAAAACAAACCACCAAACTTTATACCAAAAGTATAAAATTGCATCTATCATAATAATCATGATAAAAGGTTAAAAATTAAAACTGAGCAAATTTTAGAAGTAAGAAAGGAAATCCTAATGGTACACTAGGGTTTTTAGGCAATATGTTCAAAGTAAGTCGGGTTCACCAAATGATTTAGCTTTTGAGTGGATTATGGAATAACATTGATTTTTACAATAATTAATTTAAATGATTATTCTATGAATAGAAAATAAATTACAAGAGATGTACTTAGCTGAAAATTGATTGAGATGGATGAATTATAGGTTGAAAACTAGTGTAGGACTGTATTAGGAACTAGGGGTTATAAATCCTGTTGGACAATAGTGCGGTCCTTTGGACAGTAGCACACCATGCTAGTGTCATTTGTGTCGTGGTAGTGTCCTTTTGCAAGCAAGGATAGAGACCTTCTAGGTGTAGCTTCACTTGATTCTAGAGAGTTTGTGTTTGTGTGCATGGATGCTGGTTCGACTTATTTTGACTATTTTCAATGCCAAACCCTAAGCCTCCATGTTTGTTAGGGTATTTCAGGAGCACAAGTAGAAAAGAGTGGCATTAGCAGGGTAGGTTTGACATTACCTCAACACCCCATGTGTTGAGTATTGCCTACATACCAATACCTCAAAAGGGATCAAGCCCGATGTAGTTCTTCCAATCTAAGTTTTAGTGCAAGTGCAAGTGAATGCTAGTATGAGTGTCGGTTTGAGTGCCTTAAAGGCGACTTGATACTATAAATCTCAATAATCTAAGCTCTAGGCTATTGTAGATGGGTGTATGTAGTAAGTCAAAATAGGGATTAATGGCCTTACTTTACATCACTATTTATGAGTTAGTTTATAAGTACTTGCATCTGATTTCCATCTAGTAGATAAGTGATTGAAAGTGGTCTATATAGATATTTTTTGTGCTTCTCAATATGTGAAATAGGTCTAAGCCGACCCTAAGTTTGCTTATGGGAATGGAAATATATTTGTTGGGGGAGTAATGAGTTAAAGAACATTAGCGTGTTCCCTAGGTCAATAGCATAGTGCACTAGTGTCCAAAGGGTTGCATAATGTCAAGGGCATAGGAGTTGGTGAAATATGGGCTTGGGTGCCTAGGGGATAGTTTAGTGTTACTTTTGGTATGTCTAGGAATGGGTTAGACCTGCATGAAAGCTAGAAAGGGATCAAAAGAGTCCCTAAGATAGGTCTAGGGCTAAGCTAGCACAAAGTGGTCTCAAGTGACACTCAGATAGCATTTTAGATGACTACAACTTGAAATTTTTCTTAATAAGTCTCATTTCTACTAAGGAATGTTACAACACATGTTTGAGCTTTTCATTCCCTATCTTCATAGCATCATTCCTAAAAAACCCCCTTGATGCATATTGTTGTTATGTTGATCACACCCTTGCAGTTAATCTCTTGTAAGTTGTAATGTAAGACCTTGGATAAAACCAAGCCTTCCTCACAAAATTTCTCTCTAAACTATTTTCATCCATCTTTGTTAATCCATTTGTGAGTTGCAATGTAAGATCTTGGATAAGACTAGGCCTTGCTCACAAAATTCCTCTCTCTAAACTATTCTCATCCATCTTTGGTAATCCACATGTGAGTTGTAGTGTAAGACCTCGGATAGGACCAAACCTTCACAAAATCATTATTTATCCTTCATACACTACGTGTCATATTTCATCACAAAATAACTTTACTTTTCCACATTATTGACTATCACAAAGTCCAAGTTTGATTTTTATCTTATTACTATTGTCATTTTTATCTCGCACTTATTTATATATTTTTGTTTACATTGATCTTTGTTTACATCAATGTTTCATCATTTACTTCCTTTACATTTGACATTCATATCCTTGTTTTCATTGTTATTTTTCACATAGATATCCCATATTACTTTACATTTATATTATTCCCTCATCTTATAAGTTTCATTTACATTTTCTTCATGATTGATATTTGTTTGTCATCATTTTTCAAAATTATTTTCATTCTCATTCTTTTTTACCATGCATTTGTTCATATTTTCTATAAAAGAATAAAAAAATACATCATACATTTTGCCATAGTGTATATATAAATCAAACACGTGCTAGAAAGAAAATAAGTGCATCCATAACATCCATGAGTCATCAAAACACCACATCTATATATATAAATGGCTCAACAATGTTTGATACAATATCACATAATAAAAATCATAGTACAACAATCACTCTATAGAGGGGGTCCACCCCGCATATCTAGGGATGGCTAGGCTACACTGCCCATAAAAGCATGTGACTTCCCTCTACGAATAGTTCATTGAAGTGACTATGTGTGTGTCTGTAATCCCTCCACCTATCCCTACAAATGGGCCATTTGGCCATGTACCTGAGACAACTATCTCCTTGTATCCAAATACACAGCTCATTTTGTAGCTAAAAACTGCCATGCTTGCAACTCTCCATCACCAAGACCTTGTGGTAATACCAAATGGGTTGCATCAAGTCATCTACATAACTCTCGAGCAACCGCACCAACCAAACGAAACCAACTAGCATACATAGGTAAGCTCGCCTAGGCATATTTCTCAGAGCTAGTCACCCATAAGGTTAAGGCTCACCTCTTTGCATCTATATCTGACCTGTCTCACATGCCACAGGGAACCCTAAATCAAGAGTTCCAACAAAGCATGGACATCCTCAAGGGTGATACCCACCTCAATGATATCCCCATCCACCACCAACCTACAAGTATTAGTTAGTCGCTCTCATGTCCCTAAGAACATGACGATTGTCTCTACGCTAAATGGAATATGTCACATCTCCATAATACCACCAAAACTCAAGGTAGTCAACTGAGTTCAATCCACCACAGACAATCTCTCGAATAGATCTAGTAACCACACCGCATCCCCTAATATCTAGAGTCTTTGTTGCCTCTGTAAAATATCAAACAACAAAGCACATACTAGCCCATCACCCCACATAATTAACAAATATACTCAAAAATACAAGCAATTAACTACTTCATCAACCTCTTTTGTTTTTTTCTCATTTTCAACTATGTCGATCAGCTTCTATACTAAGTCAGCCACACATTTATTCATATTCTACTAGATTGACCACGTTTTATACTATGTCAGCCACCTAAAACTTTGTACATGATCTGTCAGGGAATACACCATGGCCCAACTTGCTGAAACCAAACAACATTAGCCACTTTTACAACTAAGTCGGCAACCTAAATTTTTACATGATCGACCATGGCCTATGCCATCGACCACCTTAATCAAAACTTACTACATTGGCTACCTTCTATACGAGGTTGGCCACCCTTGCGCTAAACTAAATTGGCCATGGCATATGTAGTTGTCCACCCTAGAGCCTATAACTAGATTGGCCACCTTAAATGAGGTCAGCCACTACAATCTTCTACTTATTCGGCCACTTACTTTGGAGTCAGCCACCTATTCTAAAACATGCAATCCAACTAGATCGGTCAGGCCGGTCCTGTTCAAATTATGCAATGATTTTTAATTAGCTCATCATTAATATCCTCAACCTATTTTTTAAATTTTGGCTCCTACACATTAAAACCCATAATTTTTACTCTATTACTAATTTTTTGAGGCAAATTCCATTACACGGATTTACCCTAACACCTACTTTTCCTAACCTACTTCATTTTAATCCCAAAATATTATTTAAATTCATCTCATGCCTGGATTATCTATGCAGTAGCTGCAATACATCCTCCAACACATCTGCCTCCTTGAATTCTCACCATCATCACTCTCTTTGATTAAACAGATACTCAGAGCTATAATACTCAATAATCGCAAATGCACAAATGAATTATAATTTTTGCATTTTATAGTAAATTTCAAAAATTCAAGATATTTACCAAGAAAGTTTGTATTTTGCTCATAAATTTATTTCTATAAATATTTTTGACAAACCGAAAGAAGTTCTGGAATCCTGACAATAAAGAAAAAAAATCAGTACTCAACACATATTTTGCAAAAAAAAATGAATTTTATCTTTTGTTTCAATTTTGTCTCTTGTTCTTCACACTGGATGCATCTTCCACTTGCTTCTCATACGGCTCATATTTAACATCAACAATGTAAATGAAGATATGTATATATCAATTATTTACTTTCATTTATTTTCTGCTTTCTACTATAACTTATTAGTTGAGCGTTGTGTGTTGCTATGTTCTTTCTCAAAGTATCATCCCATGTTACAACTACGTGACACGTGATGAGCTTCGAGTGGGGCATATGTATACACAATAATTTTTAATTTTATCATTTATTGACACTCTCTTGCAGGAACTTGTCGAGTTTCCATCTCTCTAAATGCACGCCTTAAAGAGTGCACCGGAAAAAAGGTGGACAGATCATTGGTGTTTTGTAATATTGTTGGTCAACTTTATCATTATCTAAACCCATTACAAATTATGTTTATCCAACTCCTCAAGCAATCCAAACCCGATTCACACATTTCTCCTTTCAAATAGCCCCTAACTAAGCAAATACCCCTTTTTTATACTAAGTTGGTCAGGTCAATCTTGTTAGAAAGGATTAAGCAAACGTTATGGAACTAAGTCAGCCAAGCCGACTTAGTTTGAGGCCTAACAATATTTTTTCCCAACTAACAAGATCGAGCTGGTTGATCTTGGATTGAAATTCTGAAAGGTTTAAGGCTTATCCATTACTATAAATACAAGGCTCATTTCAATCCAATAGAGAGGAACATTCATTTTGCATCATTACAATTCACAATTATGTTAAATTTGTGTTTGAAGGAGCCATTGCTTAGGGTTTGCCTTGGAAATAAGATTATTTGTCTTGTGGAAAGTCTTGGATGCAAAATAGGAGTATATTAGTGTAGAGTAAATATCTATAGTGTGATCCTTATAAGACACAACAACCTTTTGTAAATCACCATTGGCTAGGGGAGAGATTAAGACTCAACAGGGTCACTCAAGGTGAGTATTCTTGACTCTTGTTATTTCACTCAACAAATAGATTTTGTGTAAGTAATGTGTTATGAATGTATAAATCCTTGCTTAGATTACCTATATGTTTAAACTTAGTATAGATATAAAAAAAAAATTATTGGTCATCTTTTATTTTAGGTGATCTAGGCCCCCATTTGCCTACCATGATCCTTTGATTGTTTATTTATGTTTAACCATCCCCCTTTGTGTCACAAGCTTTGGTGAGCACTAGATTTGTTTTATTTTATGTATTGCGTAGTACCATTTGCCTAGAGGATTTAGAACCCTCTCCTTTTGTGTTGTGTGGTAAGATATCTCTTGGTTAGGTTTAACGGATCCAATTTGGTCATGCTCCCGATATAAACATGTATTGCAAAGCATGTTAGTTGTTTATCTTATCTGATCTTGGATTTATTAGGTCAGGGACGTTGTAGATCCATTTTAATTTGTTGCATACACTATATACCCTTGACGTTGAATGTGGATTGCCTTGTGCTAGATCTCTTGTTTGTATCCTAGTCTAGAGAGAGAGAGAGAGAGGATCGTTATATTAGTCATCCTAGCACACACATACATTTGTTTTGTAGCCCTATTCTTTTTTAACTACTTTCTTGTAATTATATATTGTAACCATTCGAACCCAAGAGGAACAAGCATCGATTGGTCATTTGTGCACATAGTCCAATCAAAACAAATCAATTAGGAACCATTTCCACTTTTCTTATCATGGGAGCTCTCATTCTCAAACTTTACTGCATATTTTACAACGTACCATACATGTTCATTTCTCCTTTAATAGAAGAACGTTATTTTGATAATATCATGCATTCAAATGTGTAATGGTTTACTTTTGTTCTACTCACTATTGCATATTCAATAACTCGGTGATTTACTAGCTAATTTATTGAATTGACTTTCGTGTGTGCAGATCAAGTGACCTAGATATCAAGTTAACATAGTTCATTTTCATCCTTTAAGGACCTAGTAACTAATCTAGCAAGTTTGAGGTGGTGCAAGAGTAGTCCTTGAGCACAAAATTGATGACTATGCAACAAAAAACAAGCGTCAATATTTCATTTAAGGGGATTAGGGAGTTTTTGCCAATATTTGACAAGTTTACAAGGGAAAAAATACTGCTAAGTTGGAATAATCAAATAATTGGGCCATGCAATGCACCATACATGTTTCACTAATTATGGACACATGAAGTTGGGCATCAGACAAGTGCAAATGTGTGTGTGTGTGTGTGTGTGTGTGTGTGTGTGTGTGTCTCCTCATTGAATTTCATGTATATATATACATGAAATTCAATGAGGAAACACACACACACACACACACATATATATCAATGTGTTTCCTCATTGAATTTCATGTGTGTGTGTGTGTGTGTGTATATATATATATATATGAAATTTAATGAGGAAACACACACACACACACACATGAAATTCAATGAGGAAACACATTGATATATATATATATATATATATATATGAAATTCAATGAGGAAACACACACACACACACATATATATCAATGTGTTTCCTCATTGAATTTCATGTGTGTGTGTGTGTGTGTGTGTGTGTGTCTCCTCATTGAATTTCATGTATATATATATATATATATATATATATATATATATATATATATATATATATATATATATACATGAAATTCAATGAGGAAACACACACACACACACATATATCAATGTGTTTCCTCATTGAATTTCATGTGTGTGTGTGTGTGTGTATATATATATATATATATGAAATTTAATGAGGAAACACACACACACACACACACGAAATTCAATGAGGAAACACATTGATATATATATATATATATATATATATATATATATATATATATATATATATATATATATATATATATATATTAAATTCAATGAGGAAACACACACACACACATATATATCAATGTGTTTCCTCATTGAATTTCGTGTGTGTGTGTGTGTGTGTGTGTGTGTGCGCGCGCGTATATATATATATATATGAAATTTAATGAGGAAACACATTGATTTGTCGAGACCACATAAACAAAAAAAGGTATGGTTTGAAAGGTAGCTTCAAACCTTTGCTATAGGAGCAAGGAAACTAAAAGTGCATACCCTTTATGTGTGTGTGTGTGCGTGTGTGTGTGTGTTTCCTCATTGAATTTCATGTGTGTGTGTGTGTGTGTGTGTGTGTGTGTGTATGAAATTCAATGAGGAAACACATTGATTTGTCGAGACCACATAGACAAAAAAAGGTATGGTTTGAAAGGTAGCTTCAAACCTTTGCTATAGGAGCAAGGAAACTAAAAGTGCATACCCTTTACAGGATGCATAATTTTAAAAAAATAACAGTTAAGGAATGCAAACCTTATCTCTAAAGAGGGCTTCATTTTGAGTATATGAACATGGGTTCGTTGTAAGTTGTTAAAGAAAACAAAAAGGAGTGAGGAAATATAAATTGATAACTACTGAGCCAACAAAATGGGCAGTGCAACTGTGAAGAATTTGATCCTTTTTTTTTGTTTTAAATTAGTTTGTCATATTTATTTCATATAATTGATACTAGTGTTTCCTAACTGCGTGACAAATTTCATCAAAATATTGATATGAGTTGAAGACCACTTTGTCTTAAATGGGTTGGAGTAACTTTGAGCAAGTATCTTTAACAATTCACTATCAATGTGGCCTTTGGCTCGAGAAGCAGCACTGATTTGACGAGAATTATTAATGTGGAATGGGTAGGGGGCTTCCACCCCTCCTCCCCCCCAAGTCTCTTTTACAGGGAGAAAGTCGCAAGTGTGAAACCCACAATATTTGACAAGGATGTGGAAGCAATAATGGTGGTAGCAGGGAAACAAAAAGAAGGGCAAAAAAATGGAAGCAAAATATTAAACATGCAAACCATGGAGGTAGATCCAATCATTTGCCTTGATCTCAATGAGTTAAGGAAAAATGTATGAGACTTTTGAGGAAAATTTTGATCTATCAATTCTTGGAAGGGAGGAGACACAAGCATGGGCCATCAAGAATTGGAAAACGCATGAAGAAGTGATCGGTACTTGCGTGAAATGATATTTCATTGCAATCTTTGTCAAAAAGATGGATCGTGATAAAATTCTTGGGGGAGGCCTATCTTTCCTCTAGAATGTAGGCATCTTCATGAAAGATTGCCATATCAACTTCAAACCAACGGAGGAAATGTCGTCCACGACTCTTGTTTGTATTAGATTATATGCTCCCCCTCATGAGTTTTGATCAAAATGTGTTTGACACGATTGCCAATTTGATAGGAAAGGCGGTTGAAACCTCAAAAGCTTTCCATGGAAAAGGTCTATTGAATTATGCAAGAATTTGTGTGGAACTAGATGTCTCCAAGCCACTCCCTAAGAATGTCGCATTGAAGTTATGGGAGATAGAGTGGACACAATCACTGGCCTATGGAAATAATTCCTTTCAAATACCACGAATGCCATGAATACAAACATTTCGTAAGAGAATATCAACAAATCTAGAATAATACAGAGAGCTCCAAACGAAATGTTGAGGTAAAGGAAATGGAGGATGGTTTTATCAAACGAAAGGAAAAACATGTTATCAGAAGCAAAAGGAAAAGAGTAGGGAAAACATAAAAGAAGAATGGGTTTTGAGCAAATAAGAGGAACCATCAAAAGATATTGAAGAAGAATGGGTGTTAGAAACCCAAACAAATGATCAGAGTAGGGTAGAAGAAAAGGACTCCCTAATGGAAGAATACGGCTAGAAATATGATTTAGAAAATCTCATTGAAGATCATGTTCCCTAGGATACCAAAAAGGGAATGAAGGAATCACTCGTGCAAATAGAGGAAGGGCCCCTCTCAAAAATGGAAGACATTAGTAGTCAAGGGAAGAATGATGAATTTATAGAGGCTCCAGAGGGAACTTCCTTCACTTTTGAGCATAAAAAAAAAAGAGCAAGAAGGCCAGTGTAGGGAGCAACAAGAAAGGGAGACTCAAACCCACTAAAAGAATTGAAAAAGAAATAAGGGAAGATCAGATAGTAGGTAATCAACCTTAGATGGAGGATATCTTGGCGGGTACCAAGAAAACTAAACTTGTTTAAATATTAATTGTCTCTTGGAATATTAGAGGGCTTAATGCCCATAACAAGAGAATGCTCTTAGAACGGATGATTGTAAAATATAGGCCTAGGATTGTTCTACTCTAGGAAACAAATTTGAACGAAGAGGCTACTCAACAATGGACAATGGCCAAACGTCTCAAGATGGAAATGGTATGGGTGGGAGCCATTGGGATGGCTACAGGGCTCGTGATGTTGTGGAATGCGTTGGAGATGGAGATCACTTGCAAAACACCTCTCATAATTGGATGGAATGTTAAGTGGTAGGAAAAATGTCCAAGGTATATTTTTCCATTACTAACTACTATGGCCCGTAATCACAAGGGGCCAAGAGGATACTTGGAATCATATCCTTTGAACTATGGATAATGAAAGACACAAAATATGGATTGTGGGGGTGATTCAATGTGAGAATCGACAATACGAAAAAATTATGCGAGTTATTTTTTAGGGAGATGATAACTTCATTAGATCATTGAAAGAGCAAATTTGTGGGATGTGAAACTGAAAAAATGTCGGTTCACCCAAAATTACAAAAGGCAAGGCAACGAAGTAATCTTTGAAAGGATTGATAGATTTTTAACCTCCACTAACTAGTGGGATCACAATGGAGTTTTGGAAGCAGAAGCTCTTGTAGAGCATGGTTCAATCAACTAGTCTATATCCCACTTCGATGTAAAACCCAAGACCCAAGAAAATCAATTTCAAATTTAAAAAAATGTGGTTGAAACACCCTAGTTTTGAAGGAGTGATAAAAGCGTAGTAGGAGAAACCCACCACTAGGTTTGGGATTAAAATGTTCCTCTTCACTCAGAAGCTCATAGATCTAAAAGGTAAAATTAAGGGTTGGAATTGGGAAGTCTTTCCAAATATTTCCAAGCAAAAGAAGGGTTTGGAACTAGCCATGGATCAAATCCCATACATAATAGGGGAATAAGGGCCCTCAGATCCTATGGAAGAGGAAGAGAAGGGTTGGCAAAGTAGTTGGAAGAGATCTACAAGAAGGAAAAAATCTTTTGGAGACAAAAATCAAGGGACAGATAGATCAAAGAGGGAGATAGAAACTCAAAAAAACTCCATATGACTACAAAAATAATAAGGCAAGCTAATTTCATTTAGAAATTTGAGAATCAAAATTGAGAGATTGGAAAACCTTCAAAATATTTTTGAGATTCTGATGAGAAACATTGAATTATCTCTTTCTAAAGGAAGAGAAGGATCGAAGAGATGCTTAGGGTCTTTTCCTCAACAACATCCCCAACATGATCTTGAAATCTCAAAATGAGAATCTCGAAAAACCCATTGCTTTGGAGGAAGTAAAAGTTGTGCTCTTTGGAATGGCAGGGGATAGGACTCCTGGCTCGAAGGGGTTACTAGCTATGTCCTTCCAATATTTTTGGGAGATAACGAGTTTAGAGCGCCATGGTGTGGTGAAGGAATCCAAGTGCTCATAGTCAATCCTCAAAAATATGAACACTAGCTTTTTGGATTTCATCCCGAAAAAGAAAGAAGCCAAGAACCCTGAAGACTTCAAGGCCATAATGCTTTGCAACACAGTCTATAAAGTGATCTTTAAAAGTCAGCTAACAAATTAAAGAGGTTGCTACCCTTTATCATCTTGAAGGAGCAAGGAGGTTTTGTTGAAGGCAAACAAATCATGGATAGTAGCATCATGATGCATGAACTCATCCATTCTCTAGAAAGCATAAAGAGGAAAGGACTTTTGATAAAATTGGATATTGCAAAAGCTTGTGACAAGGTCAATTGGGATTTCATGAACATAATGGTGGGGAGATTTGGTTTTGATGAAGGTTGGACAACATGGGTTAGAAGTTGCTATGAGAGTAGATAATTATCGGTACTCATCAATGGTGCCCGAAGGGTTTTTCCGGTAGTACGAGAGGCTGAGACAAAGTGATCCTCTATCTCCTTATCTCTTCATCATTATGGTAGAAGCTCTAGGATGGTATTTGAAAAATATTCATAATAGACAAAGGCTTAAGTGTCTTCAAGGTTCTACAAATGGGGAAAAGCATGTGCATCAACAATTTGTGGATAACACATTATTGTTTGCTTCCCCCCATCTTCAAGGAATAAGGGAAATCAGAGATGCATTGGAGCTTTATGAAAAAGCTTTGGGGAAAAGGTGAATAAGCAGAAATATAAAATGTTATTTCTCAACTGCAATTAGAGGGAGCATAATTTTCTAAGCAGGAAAATAGGCACAGCAAAAACAAACTTCCCAAATAACTATGTAGGTTTTCCTATGTTCATAGGAACACCTAGGAAACAGATATGGAACTCTCTTATAGATAAAGCTAAGCTCCCACTTTGGAAAGGAAAATCATTGTTGGCGGTGGGTAGCACTGTTATGATCAAAGTGGTGCTTTTAGCGATTCCTAATTATTAGATGTCTATTCTTCAATGTCCCAAAGAAGTCTTAGAGAAGATCGATTCCATCTTTTAGAAATTTCTTTTGGCAAGGCTCACAGAATAAAAAGTTCCCTTTGGTGGCTTGGGACAAAGTGGGTACCCCTAAAGAAGACAACGGGGTTCATCTTCAAAATATGGAATTAGTTAACAAAGCCCTTCTAGCCAAACTAGTGTGGTGGGCTTACAAAGAACATGATAAAGGATGGAGCAAAGCTTTGTGATGCAAATATCTTCTAATGGAGGATCAAGTTGGATTTTTGTAGGGAGAAAACAACCCAAAAGGCTCGACGATTTGAAACAACAAGCTCGAGGCGAAGGCCATTATCAGTAAGAATATCTTCTAGATTCTCAAAGTGGGATCAAAAGTGAATTTTTTGGAATGAAGCCTAGATCCAGAACAAGCCATTAGGCCAAAATTTGAATGCCCTAAACCTCAAAGATCAAGCTACCATAGAAAGGGGAACTAAGGTCAATAACTAATGGATCGAGGGATTGCACAAGAATTTTAACATTAGAAAGTGAAGAGGCTTTAGAGAGCTCCATGAGGTAGATGAGGAATCTACTCTCAAGATGAATGAGCTTCTATCTAGCTATGGGTTTCCTATCACAGAGGAGGAAGACTCTTGGGGATGGGACCACAAGGGCACAAGAGACTACTCAATGGCAAAATTTTACGCATACTTGTCTCAAGGACTGAGTCACTAGACCCAATTTTGACTGGAAGAAAATTTAGAAGTCTCTAGTTTGGCCCAAAGCAAAGCATGTTCTCTAGTTGGTAATGCAAGGCAAAATCCTTATGGAAGAATATCTTAAGAAGAAAGGTTTTGAAGGATCAAGTAGGTCACTGCTTTGTGAAAAGCCCAGAGAGGGATACAATCATCTCCTTTTGAGTTGCCTTTTTCTCCAAAAGAGTTTAGAACCGCTTCATAGAGAGGGTCTATGGCTTTGTGGAAGAGATATGGAGATGCAGATGAAGCACTGGACTAGCCCAGTGTCTCTAAATATTTTAACATGCACTTGACGAGCAGCCCCACCTATAATATGTTGAAAACTTTGGTTGGAAAGAAATTCAAGGATTTTTCTTGATAAGAAAGTCAAGGCCTCAAAGGTGTAGGCAGAAATCAGGAATAATATCACAAAAATCATCTCCAAAGATAGGAATAGCAAATACAAAGAAGCTAACCCAAGGGAGTCAATGATCCTGCAGAGATGGCCACAAATCAGGATGGTTTTTTAACGCTGATTGTTCAAAACAAGAAGAGAAAGAAAGAGGATGGCTTAAGCGTATAGCTTAGTGGTGCAAACTTAATTTTGATGGTGCTTCTAAATTAAACCCTAGAGAATCGAGGACAAGATACATCATCAAAAACCATTATGGGTAAGTCGTCGTTTTAGGAGCCTCTTGCACAGCGATAAGCTCTAACAATATGGCAGAAGGGGCAGACCTTGTGCTTGGTCTCACTGTAGCTATGCAAAATAAAATTGAGCACTTAATAGTTGAAAGACTCCCAAAATTCATTAATGGTGCCAAAACATGTACTATGAAGAACTAGAGAATGCAAATCGTCATTGAAGAAGTAAAGCATGTCGAAGGTAATTTAAGGGAACTCACTTTCTGACACATTTATAGAAGTAGCAATAAGGCAACAGGTTGTCTTGCCAATTATGTTATAACCTCTGAAATCAAAACTTTGGAAGTTGGCAGGAAGGATATAGTAGAAAATCAGCACTTCGAGAATATGAAGTATATTATCGAAATCGATGATAAGTAGAGAATGGATAAGGCTAGCAATCACCATCTCGGTTAGTTATGTTTTGGCTTACGAACATTGATGCGATGCTCTGCAAAGAGAGTAAGATAGTTGACAGAGAATATCAGGGAACGTAATTTGAAGCTATGGGATGCTTGCTGTTACAGCAATGATGTGTGGTCTGGTATGGTGTGCTTAGATCACCTCAGGATCAGGATTTCTGCTTTGGTGTCTTCACCAGCAATGAGAAATATGTTCGGGCTGGCACCGATAATGATAAAATTAGGAAAAAAGCTAATTTTTTGGCTAACTCTCCACAGTAAGAAGCTCTTGGACGCTAAAATTTCCTCTTTGGACTTTGTAGGCTGTGCGAGCAGGTACCTTAGGCACATTTATCTTGTTTTGAAATAACAGCTGCATAGATTTTTGCTTTTTAGCAACCCGGAGCACAATAAAGGAAGCATTTGTAAAGCATTTACTAGCTAGAGCTGCATGGTCCAAGATAGAAACTGCTGTTGCACTTTGTGTCGACCTGTGGTATTTGTTTTTTCCTCTTCTAAACCCAATTCAGTTTTGGAAAGTTGTTTGGATTTGGTTTTTAGGCAGACAAAGGCAGAGGTCGAGTTTCGGAAACATCTCCATCAAAAGCAATTACAGCTGGTCTGCCTGGGGATGTCCCTTTTATAATCCCTCACACCTGCTCTTCTTGCTTCACCCATTGTGCAATCTACGTTTGTTTTTCTGCCTACAATGTACATAGACATAGCCATCTCTGTCGTGTCCAAGCAAGAATTTTTGACATGCTCAATGGAGCTGCTGTATCTATCGTCATCACTGATAATGCTTAGCACAATCTCAGTGGTTCGCAGTTTGTTAATGACATCCCCTTCGTAGCCAAAGTTCACACCATGGTAAAGTGGAAAGTAAGGATATCAAGAGAAATACTAAAGATCCTCATTTTCTCTCTGAGGATGAGGGAGAATCATAAATTTTATGTGCCCTGTCTTTTTGGATTAGTATTCTAGCAGGCTAATGGCCGTTGATGGTGGCTGGTTTTAAGTCTTGTTGTGGGTTAGGTCCTGATTCTTATTTAAGAATCCTGGCTGTGTATATTGGAGTGCTCCTCGCTTGTGGGTGATCACCTCCTTTAGTTCTGCTGTAGCAGGTTTTCAATTCACCAAATTTTTATCATTAGCAAAAAAAAATACAATTGAGATTAGCTCTGTTTTGCTTTTTCTATAACATGTTCTTTTGTAACATAGTGTAAAGTTAGTCCTTGATTGCCTTTGTTCTGTGGTTGTGGATTGTAGCCTTCATATAGATTGGTACTTTCTTCTACTACCTGATAAATGAATATGAGTGTGATGTATATGGCACATCATTTTGAAGGACTATATTACCTTAATCAAGATTTATCTTCTTAACCACTTTTGCCACAAAAAAAAACCTCATTCCTTTTCATTTTATTGTTTGTACAATACGTTTCCAAAAGCCTAAACAAGATATGATTTGAGAAAGAGATGTAACAAAAAATGGTTACCGGTACTTGCAGGTTACCACTATAGTTATAGGAATTAGAAAGTTAACTTTTAATAAGCATTTAAGCTGGTTTTATAGGCCTGCACTCTTTTGGAAACATTTTTTTAACAAAAGACTGCCCACCTCTTGTTAAGACTATAAAAAAAATTGTGTGCATGGTCATCTGTTGTCTTTTTGTTAAGGGTAGCTAGGAACATCACTGGTCACAGACCAGTTCTGGGAGGCACAGGCTCCAGTCCCAGACATGTTATAAGCACATGTCCTCCAAGTTCTGGGGCTGCCTTATTTGAACTCGGGTCACTCTAAAATGCACCTTTTTTCATTACACCACAACCCTTTGGATGGTCATGTGCTGTTCCATGTTTACATTTTGAAATTTTAAACCAAGGATTATCATCAGAGAAAGACATCTCACATTCCTTTCAAGTCATTTGTGTTTATAGCCAAGACACGTAAATACTAAAATATAAAACACTGGGCATGGGAAGGTCACTTGTTCAGACACAATTTTGGAATGACACCATTGCCAGATACGCACAATTGTGCCACCAAAACCTTAGCCTTTTTCTTAGATAATATCTTTATTTTACACACTTTGTAGAAAAGGTTGACAAGATATTGACCATTTCTCCTACAGAACTATTGACTTGCTTATTCCCATCAGAGATATTTTTTCTTCAGAATAAAAAATGGTTACTCAAATTCACAGAAATATTTATCACTCCATGGATAATGCACTCAATAGACACCAAAATAAATGTAAAACAGGAATAAGTCGGAAAACATAAGTGTAATACATCATCATAGTCAAAATTTAACTTCCTAGAGTTCTTGTCAATACCCATAAAGATAGCAAGTTGCACAACTCGACAAAGCTAAAAAGAATAAGTTTGTGCTCCGCAAATAACTTGGGAAAATATGTGGCAAATAGAAAATGTAAAAGATCTTCAAATTCACATTAAAATATAGTTCTAAAGCAAATCCATAAATCTAAATATTTGTTATGTAGGAAAGCATCTTTGTAATAGAATGCACATTAACATAAACGCATTTGCCAAATTCATGCATGTTATATTTGTATCTTTTGATGTCTAGGAAGCATTGACGAAAAAACTCAGACAAGCTGAATTGAGGGTAGAAAAACTCAGCAATAACTTGGGAGTAGTCACATTCTGAGTACTCAGCCACTAATGAAGAGTAATGTGACTATGAAAAATAGAGACTACCCACAGCATCAATCAGCTCAGAAACGAGATCAGATCAATAGCTTCAAAGATGACACTCATTATAAAGTGATAAATTCCCATTGCATCATTAAATGGCTTCCAACCTCTCCTTAACCGCAGTTGCCTTTTTATCACATGCACGCTATTTGGAATCTCTTAAGTTTCCGTGAGGCGAGCAGTCAACATCCTATAATCAACTTTTGGCATAGCCACCCAATAATTTCCTGCTCACAAATATCGTCAAAGAAAAAGGTATTCAAATCTAACATATAGAATATAAAGGTGGGCACCAATTTGACGGAAGCCCACACTTTAAAACTCAAAAAGGTTAAAAGAATTGTACCAGTTTAGATCCACTTAATTTTTTATTGGTTCACTTTGTAGTCCCTTTTTGTTTCCTTCACTATTCACATCTGCAGCTCCTGCCTTTAGACTGTCATTTGCTTCCTGGAAACCAAGTTCTGATATATCTTGCTTGGCCATCAAGTTCCTGAATAGTGTAAACAAAGAAGTATTATATTTGGAAATAATAAACTCCAAATTCTCAACAAAAGCATAACGCTTCTCAGGACCTTTCGTAAAACAGAATCTATATCCAATCGATTTTACTATGTTTCAAGACCAAAATGAATATTCTATTGAAAAAATAGCACAACCCAATATCAAAATGTACATTGTACTTATTCTGACTGGATGCAAGCCCATGGTCCTCGAGGCAAACCAACCGTATTAATGATAAACAATTGATTGTGTATATTACGAATTATCAGCATTCAAGAAACACGGAAGTGGAGAAGGTAAACATGTGAATGTTGTTAGAACACAATCCACTATAACAATGAGCACAAAGGTCTACAGGAAACGAAGCAGATATACGAGAGGCCATATCATATTTTATGTTATAATATTAATAGCTGAAAGGAATGATACTATAAGTGTATGATTTACCAGGATAGTGTTAAGAGAGAAGTAGAGTTTACAGGTCTGGTCCAACGTTAGTTTTCCCTAGATTAGGAGATAATCAGTCTACTGAATGAGGGGTGTGAAAAAGAGTGATTAAAAGTTGTAAGTGGTTAATCAAAGCATTTTAATTTCGCTATCCATTTTCTGAAGGCCTTTCATGGCTATATTAAATGCCAGCCATGTACTGGTCATCTACCATTGGCCATGTCTTCTTGAGCTGCCCGGTTGGTGAGGAGCTCTTATGCCCCATACTCAAGAAAATGGTACCCATTTGTGTTTTGCAACTGATGTTGGAAATAAAGGAAAAAAATTGTGCTCAACCATACAAAACTTATTTCCAAGGTGTCCCAAAATATTGTTCTTCATTTGATATTATAACTAGTCATATTGTTCACATCGATGTTTATTGCAGTTTATCCTTATATGTAATGTCCCCAAATGGGACGATTTCATGCAAAAGGAGTTTTCCCCTAAATCCCAAAATTCTGAAAATGCAATCAGCGAACTCTAGTTTGCAAAATAAGCTTTTAAAACCCTTGTTAAGCCCTAGAAACCCTAGATGCCAAAATGGTAGGGTTTTATGGATGAATTCCAACCAATAACTTATTCCAAAATAACTGAAAATTGGTAGAAAATAACTAAAAAAATAAAATTGCACAAAACAAATACATTTTTGCTCAATTTCTGAAGCTCAAATGCCACTTTTTGATGGCTGAAAAATCTGATTTAATTCCAAAAATATAATTGTTCTGAATATTTTTTTCGCTTCAAACCCTTGCCAAAAATCTGCCCTCAACAAATATTTCCTACGAACAACTGAAAACTTCAAAAATTCATGACTCCCTCAATATTTAGAATTATGGTGCAAACAAGAGCTCAAATTGATCATAAAAATAATGGCTATCAATTAAAAATAATTTCAGAATTTTCCTTCTATGAGAAGGTCACCAAAATTTGCTCTGAAATTCTGAAAACCCTAGTTTCCTGTCAAATGAAAATTGTTACTTAATTTTCTACTTCAAACCCTTCACGAACACCTCCAATTCCTCACACCACGCAGAAAATTAGCAAATAAAATCAGAATATTTAATTTTCAATAAATAGACTAAAAGAGGCCTCCAAACCCTAGATCCAAGCTTCCAAGGTGATTCGTTTCACTTGCAAAAATAGTATAAAAATTTAGCAAGGTTAATATGCAAGTAAAAAACCACGAAGCCCTCGCAAAAATCCACATGAACTCATCAAAGCAAATCGCCCCACTTCTAGGGGAAGAACAAGATCTCCTTAGCAAAAGGTGGTGTCAAAAGACACTTTTTTAGATTAATCAACACTAAAGGTAGCGAACCTCTATTGAGCATGCATCCCAATAGTTTTATTCAAACATGAAGAACAATTTATCAAAATTCAACATATCCTCCATTGTAGCTTTCACCATGTATTTATAACTTTCCAAAGATGGTGACCCACTTTGGGAAGATAAAACATTTTTCCTTATCTTTACTTTAGCTCCTATGCCGACATCTCTTTTTTGAATAATATATTAATTATTGACCTTAATTAAAATAGTAATTAAAATTACTTTAAAGTAAATAAATTAATATTTAATTCATTTAAACATCTTAGTGGTAAAAAACACTTTTTAAATATTCTATTAATTAATAATTGTCTTATGATAAAAATCACTATTTCGACAATTAATAAATAACTAATAAAATAACATTCCCCAAAAAGGGCTCCTTTAGTCTATGGGGAAATATACTAAAGGTTTTCAAGCCCTGTTTATTCATGATGTGGAAATGGGGACATTGCATTATATGTGAGAATAGGAGGCCCAGTAGAACCTACTCCAAGTCTATATATGGGTGCAAGGAAACTAGGACTAACAAAAGGCATACTCAACAGGGACCCTCACCAAGTACTTCCTCCTGTTATTGAGTGCAAAAAAAACCTAGTATTGTTTAGTTGTTGGGTGGTTGATGGCCAACTATAAAAATAATTGCGCTTCCTTGCATGGACATTCATAGTCTAGGTGTAATTCCCCAGCGTCAAAATGTCTTATTATGTCTTCCCTAAAGGTCCTAGTCCAAGCTCTAGGAGTGTAAGTTTCTCACATACGAGAATGTTTGTTTTGTCCTCAACCCAACAACTCTACATAATACCCCTCTCAATATTTATAAGGAACAGGATAAATTACAATTAAAAATTAAAATGTTGTGCACATTAACATTTTGACTGCTCATGTCCAAAAGGATTGTAGTGTAATTGTAAGAAGGTGCAATTGTATGAGAATGAACCACATTTAAATCCCTACACCATAATTAAGTGGCCCATATCTTAAAGGACATGTCACAAAGCTTGTGGATTATTGATTTTACAAATAGTTACCATGAGACGGGTATGAGTATGGGTACAAAGAGATGGATACAGGTACCGCTACGGCGTTTTAGAAAAAAGTGCAGATGGGTACTCGCAACAGAAAAAAATAAAAATAATATTTTTATAGATTAAAATTTTAAATTTTAAAAATTTATTAAAAATTTTAATTTGAAATTATTAATTTATTAATAATTTAAAATACAATTTAAATTTTAAACATCTAATATTTATATTATAAAAATATATATATTATATAATATATCTAATAAAATTAAAATTAAAAATATTATAAAAAATTAAAAATTAAATGTTAAATAGTAATTGTTATTTAATAAATTAAAATACAATGTAATTTTAATTTTAATTTTTTATAATATAAAAAATATATATCTAATAAAATTAAAATTTTAATAATTATTAAACAAAACTAAAAGCAAAATTTTAAATAAATTAAAAGACTAAGACACTGCTGCAGACTACCGTGGTAATGCCATGTGAATGCCACAACAATTTTTAGCATACCTGTGGCATTGCCACAGGGGTCAGCTACCGGCCCACATCATTCCCACTTTTAACCTATCCAAGAAGCTTAGTGATGGATCTTTTAGTCGATACAATCTCCAGATACGTCTGTTATGCGACCTTCACAAGCTTTGTTAGCCGAGGATAAAGGGATAGCTTCCAAGGACGCAATGTTGGACAACCATCTGGGACTCTAGGTGTGCATTTATTGTCCTCTAAATTGCCAACCAACAACACTTGGCCTTTTGCCTCTATTTCCACAATAGGGGTTTTTGCAAGGGCTCTGCATCTTGGCAAGGGTTTTACATGCTCTGTTTAAGCATAGCAGCTGTTGCAGGGGCAGCAACGGTGTCCGTCAATTACAGGTTGGCTCTTGAGCACCGCCTACCCACTCCCTATGACGACTACTATGTGACCCTCTTGTGGATTTGCTCCAAGGGCGACCCGTGGCTCCAACACCATGCTGATTTGTCCAAGGCATGCATCACCAAAGCTTGTAATGGCCAAGACCAATCCACTAAAAACAATGATGAATTCAACAATTCATACCACGTGACCATTTCACCTTTGTATCATCTACAAATCGATACCACCGGTCAGGATTCAAAGGTGAGGACTCGATGACTAACCTTTATTTCATTTCTTTTCTTTTTTGTATGTTAGCCGGCCTTTACCCCCTTTTAAATTTTCGTTTGTATCACAGTACTATTTAGGATCTTGATGTGTCTTCTTCATATCAAGCATTGGCTTCAATCTTCTCTTCTCTAAATATGGATCCAATAGCAAGATCCAAAACCTCAGAAAATAACTTTGTTACATAGTCGAATCCAAAAGAAGCCTATTTATTATTAAACTATGAAGAAACTAATCTCAAAACCAAAACCTAAGTACTTATTTTGCTCCAAACTTGGAACATGTACATCATCAAAATCAGTCGGTTGAGTCAATCAACTGTTCATGAATGAAATGAATGATTTTAATAATGTCCACAAGACCTGATGGTTGATGGGACCATAAATTGCTATATCTGCCTCAACTGCTCAAAGACGGTGATATCACAAGTCAAGTTGTTTCTTTAAGAAGGTTGTTCCTTCTCTTACTGGTTTGGGTTTATCAGCTCCCCTTTCCCTTTTATCCTAGTCTCTTCAAATAGCTTCAACTCTTAATGTTTTCATATATTTGACTCAAATGTCCACGAAGTTAGGCATTCAAGGATGAAATGTTTCTCCATTTCTACTATCCTTGTGGTGTAGAAAACACATATTCTTTCCTCCCACTCTTCCTTATAAGTCATCTATTTGTTTGTCTCACATTTGAGCTTATGGGAACTAGTACTTATTTAAGCTATGAGTATCTTCTCCCTCCATTTGATTTCAGCCCCTATGTGTGTCTTCTCACAATGTTCATAATTTAAGTTTATTTATGTAACATAATGTTGTCATTTCATGCTTGTTTTCTTTCTCCACGTGACTATTTTGAACCTTTCATTCATATAATCTTTTATTTCTTTGTTAAGGTTTGGGCACTCATTTAGGCAGATATCCCATCTACTCATCCATTTGTGGTTTTGTTTCATCTATGTGCTCTTCTTTTTGTGCAGCTCTTCTTCTCTTGCAGCCCTAGGCCACCTACAAGCCTCCATGTATTCTATTTTTTTCAAGTAGCATAGCAACCTAGGCATAGTGGTCGCCTCTAATGAGAAAGTGTATGTTTCTACAAGAATTATTTCATTGGGAATTGAAGCCTTGATTCTAAAGTTATTTTTTATTAGGCGCTTTTGGATCCTTTCTATTTGTCTCCATTTCAAACTTGACGCATCACTAGCCCATAGTTCACACCCATACAACATCACCAAGGTGGCAAGTAGCCCAAATAAGCCCCCAGTGGTCTTCCAATCAAATAAATTTGCATTCCTACATCTACTTTGAAGTACATAAAGAGCTCTCTGCCCACCTTGTATTATTTTCATTCTACATGTATCCCAGCTAAATTTGTTGTAAAAGTCTAAACCAAGATATTTGTATTTTGATACCAATTCAAGAGACTCTTCTTCAAAGTGGAAGTTGAAATGCTTCTTTTTCTTTTTTAGGGAGAAGATCAGAATTTTGGTTTTATCGATGTTCACCTACATCCCTACCTCTTTACAAGAGAGTTATAGGGCCCATGAGTGGTCTCTTAAATATTGAATTGTCTCTGCCATTAGAATTAGATCATGGGCATATAGTAGGAGTTTCACCACAAATTGGCCAAGTGTAACCCCTCGCCCTCTGTATTTGTCTATCCATTCTTCTAGCTTGTCGATATATAGCCCAAAAAAAGTAAGGGACAAAAGGCAGCCTTATTTGAAGCCTAAGTCACTCCCGAAACACTCGGACAGCCTTGCATGCATTTTGGTTTTGGCATTGACTTGCTCGTATAATCTGTGAATTATTGCCCTATAATGCATTGGGACCACTAGTTCCTCCATTCTACTCCATAATTTGTTCCTCCATAGTATGTCAAATGCCTTCTTCAAATCTATGAAAAAGCAATATACTTCACCTTTTTTATCTCAAAACTTTTCATGTAGGTGTTTGAGCGTGACACTATTTTATAGTTGAATGTTTTGGTCTAAAACCTACTTTCCCCTATGCTCTCTTTCCTTTTTCCTCGGCCCAATTGTTAATCCTAAGTTCTATCATACTCCCGAAAAGCTTTGCAAAGAGAGGGTTAACCATGATAGTTCGATAGTTTGCTGGATTATTAACATCTCCACTCTTAAACAAATGTATGGTTAGACTAGTTGTCCACTATGTTGGGTATCCATTTTAAATGACCCCATTGAATATTTCTCATTTTAAGTGCTAGAAATTCTGCTCCCCATTTTAGATGCTCCGGTTGTATGTTGTTTATGACCTGAGCCTTAGTTGCTGCTAGTTTCTTAATCCCTTGTATGATGTCTTTAGTTGTGAAAAAGTCTTCTCTAACATTGATTGTATGCATGTCAGTTTCCTTTTTACATTCTTAAAACTATTTTGAATATTCTGACCATTGACTAGCTGTAATGTTGTTTCCTGTTTGCATTTTTTCCTTACGTAGCTCCCTCCAAAATCTTTTTGGCTCATGTTCCCCTAAGGATATCATCAGCCCTGTCCTTCTTGTCCTTTTATATTATTCCTTCTCTGTTCTCACCATTTGCTCATATATTTTTTTTGTTTGCCTTCATTTTACCTATTGGTTCCTTTAACATTCTTCTTTTTGCTTGCATTCTTCATCAAACCAAGGATTTGTCAGAAAGCTGTTTTTTTCCTTTTTTTTCAGTTTAGGTCTCTTGCATGTGCTTAGGGCTTATTGAATTACATGCATTGGCCTCACTTTTAATGGAATATATACATGTGTTATATGTCCTCTTGTCTTCTCCCTTCTACAAACTACTACTCAATACCACCTGCAGGCTTGCTCATTTTCCTCTGTCAAGAGGACGTTCCCTTTGGTTGGTGGTTTAGTTTGATTGGCCCAAGTGTGCTCTTCTTGCTAGTTGTTTCCTTGTATTTGAAATTATGTATATATATGGTTGTGATCTAATTTAAACTCCACAAGAGAATCCTCTAATTCCAACTTCTAGATATACATTTTTGTGAACATAAAATATGGTCAATTACACTCTGTCCCTTGTGGGTTTTGCAAGTATAGTTCCTGATTTTTTCCATTTACTCATTACCATCGCAGATGATCACCCTGTGTATGTTGCACAAGCTTAGGAACTCTTCTCCAAAATGCATGATATTCCCATGCTCATCTTCATAAAGTCTAGTCCATTGCTGATTTTCTTCTTCTTCTAGCCATAGAGGATGGTATCTAGGTCCTCATTGTTTCCTAAAATGTTGGCTTGTTTGTTTATCGTCCTTGCATTGAAGCGCCCCGATAGCATTATCTCTGCTAGCTTAATGTAATCTGAAATGCCCCTCTTTAGGGACGAATATGACTCTTCGAGGTCTAAATCGCACTTATTATAAAATTTGGAATTTTGGGATGCAAAGTAGCATGTAGCTATGCTAATTATTATGTTGTTTTCTATGATTCTAATCCATACATAGTTTATATACATCTTGCTTTTCTAATTTGATATATCTGCCCCAAGATTAATTTATTAGCAAAATTGATCCCCCATGCCCTTTGTCATTTTCTGCTGCCTTATTCCCATGGTTGATAGGGGGTGGGTACAAATATGGGGAGACGAGGACACGTGCGCCATTTTTCCGAAAAATAGGAAGAAGGTACTCAGAGACAACGAAATATATATATATATATATATATATATATATATATATATATATATATATATGCAGTCACAAGGTTCGAGTTTGAGTTCGGCAAGGATAAAATTCGGTTCAAATTTGTGTTCATAGAAAAATCAAAAAAAAAGTCACCATTAAATTCGAACAGTAAAAAACATTTTATTTATATAAAATAAAATAAAAAATTTAAAATATAAATACATAATTAAAAAAATTTAAAAATCATAAAAAATTATAAACAAAAAAATAGTAAATATTTCAATAATAATTATAAAACATTAAAAATAATTTTAAAACATAGAATTTAAAAATTAAAAATATATGATACATAAAACATAATTTTTAAAAAAAATGTAATGAAAAATTAAAAAATCAAAATCAAAACATAAAATAATAAATAAAAAATCAAAACGTGAAATAAACCTAAAATATTAAAACAAAACATAAATCAAACAATAACAAATAAAATAAATTAATTAAAACAAACCCTATTGATGATTATATGCCTGAGGCCCAGATCCCCGTTGTTAGCTATGTAGATGCAATCACCAAAAGAATCTCGGCCTCACTCAAATGGTAAATGGACTTTTGTCGTTGACTATCTGCCTTGATCCCGTCACCATCGATCCTGCCTGCCTTCATCCCAATGACCCTACGAGCGTCGTCCCTTCCCTCCCGTCTCCTACCCACGGCGTCCCTTCCCTCATGTTCCCTGCCTCTCCCATCTAACACAATGCTTATAGTTACAGACTTCAGCAATGTCCAACACGTCACACGATTTTTGGCGATTTTTATTAGCTTGTAAAAAAACAATGATTTTCGAATTTCTAGCCAAAAAATCGGCGAACCTTGTGATTATGTATATATACAATGGCCATGGCTCATCCTCATTTGAGCAAGTCTCAACCCCTAATACAAAATATTAAAACTGACTATTATTAAAATTAGTAGATTAAAAATTTCTAAAAAACAAAAATACTAATTAAAGATTATTATTTGTATAATTTATATCCATTAGGAGTGGTGTAATGACAATTGGTATCTCTTGTTAATGTGTATTCCAAGGTTCAAATCTCACTTCATGTTAACACGGCCCACTACTGGATGGATTCCCAGTTAATGAGGCACCATGCTAAAGTGGTTCAATATGTGGGCACGCCATGATAAAACGGTCAAAGTGCTTAAAATTCCCATCCTTAGTATAGTAACACGGACAATATGGGCCGGTGATCCCATGTACCCTTAGCAAAAATTATTTTTGGAATTTTACCATCTCATTTAATAAAATTTAAAAAAAATCAAATATAATAAACTAAATATAATAAATTGTTAATTAATAATATTAAATATCTAAATGTTATTAAAAAAAATCAAAATAAATTTATAAACTATAGATTATGACTTTAAAGTTTTAACTTTAAAACTTAAAATTTAACAATTAAAACCTATACACTATATAGCAAATCCTAGTCTATGTTTAAATTGTCATTTGTATGTTACACAAGTTCATTGTAAACGCAATTATGTTGTGTTTACAATGAACTGCCATAGTGTTTGAAATAGCATTGAAAAACCCTAACAGCACAACCACAATGCCAAATGGCAAAAACAGAAAACCCTAAACAATAGAGGTGAATGCATATCTAGTTTTGCACAATACAATCAAAACTTTTGCACTGATGACTCCTCAACCGATACCCTTTTCTTTACATAACGGACAATGCTTTTGAATCAGTGTCTGTTGTCTTGTTTATATAACTAGAAAAGGCATTTTTAAGGTTGTGGGAGAGGCATCTATGGTTTCATTCTTGTTTTTACCTTTTTTGTTTTTGGAGACATTGAAAGTCTAACAAGAAATGGTCAAGGAGACATTGAAAGTCTCCAAAGGGTGTCTCTGGGCACGGAAGACATTTCAATACTCATCTCTTGTTCCATAACCCGACATCTCACGTAGTAGGTGATGCGTCTCCCTACAACAATGTGTATTCCATACTATTGGTTTCTTGTATCGCTCAAAATCTATAGCTATGCAACCATCGTGCTCATGCAGTTCTATGAAAATGAATATATCTTTGTCTCTAGCTATGGGCCCTAACCTAGGTCCTCTTCTCCAAGAATAGCCTCTACAATTCCAACTTACCGGCGTAAAATGCTACCAAGGGAGCCTTACCCCCTATTTGTTTCAAGTTTGTCAATTAGTGATATAGGCTTTCCCATTGTTTAAGTATTTAAGTATTTCCCATCTTCTTTTATTACTTGTTGCCTTCACTTATTTCCATTCCTCTTCCTCTCTTCTAGCTACAAATAAGGGAAGTCTTCATCTAGATAAAAATTTGAGCCTCTCAACAAGTCTTTATTTCTTAGCACACATGTCTTATCCTCAAAGTTTGCCATCGTAACCCATATATGTCTATCTCTTCTCCCTTCCCTTATCTTTCCAATTCTATTTGCTTGTGTGATTTGGCCTTTCCATTATAACCAATCTCTAAGAAAATCCCTTGCTAAGTTGCTTGTGTCCTCCCCTTCTCCAAAGTATTTCAATCCTTTGATGATTATGTTTGTTGATCTATCATAAAGTTCTCTTCTATCATTTGACTTTTGACTTGCTTTTCTATCAGCACCTTTTGTTTATTCAATGGTTCTTTTACTACTTGTTCCCATGTCTTAGCGTCCTTGTTAGGACTACTTTGTCCTAACTCTTTAGTTTGTATTAGGTGTTATTAATAAAATCTTGGACACAAATGCTTTGTAAGTTATCCCATTTACTACTTGCAATTATCTCAAATGTATGGGAAGTAGTAAGTATAAGAACTCCAAAATTATCCCAAATTAGCCATTGTCAAAATTTTGTGAAGTCCTGTTGGTTTGCTTTGGCCCAAGTGCATATAAGGATTTTACGGGATTTTACAAGAGCCCTAACCAACTTACAGCAGATTGGTTCTACTGAGGGATATTAAACAATATTTGAAAAACTTGCTAACAAATCAAAAGGGTTGACATATGACTTCTTCAAAAAGTGTTTCACCAATGACTTAGAAGAAGATATTTGAGTTGAGGTCAAAATGTTCAAACCTCATGATATGATGGCGACCATTGGGTTAGCTAAGTTCGCCAAAGAAAAGTTCATAATCCAACACAAGGCTTCCAAATCCCACCTATTCAGGAAATCCATGCCATCACGACAGGCAACATTTGCAAATACAAGAATACACTCATAATGCCTAACAGAGGTTGAGATGCAGGTCTGACAAAAAAATATATTCTATTATGACTGTGAAAAAGAAATTCACACCAGGGCATCGAAGTGTGGTATAAAAACTATACCTACTTGATGTAGAGTCACCTCAAGAGTCCGACGAATGGGAAGATACACCTGAAGCCCTAGAGGAAGAACATGATATCGAGGACCCAGTGCCAGAAATTTCGGTGAACGCATTCGTTGATGTCGCCACTCAAACAATGAATTTTAAGGGGTGCCATAAAAAATACCCCCTCGCAATCCTCATTGATTCTGGCAACACATATTGACCCTCGGCTAGCCATACAAGCCAATTGTTATGTGTCTCCCTATTCAAGTTTTGAAGTCGTGATAGTCAATGGTGGAGCCTTACTTGTAAGGGAAAATGCCGCATTGTCTAAATTTCAGTGGGTGACTATAATTTGAAATAAGATATGTTTATTCTACTTCTGGGAGGTTGCGACGTAGTTTTGGGAGCACAATAGCTTTGATCTCTAAATCCTGTCATATGGGACTTTTTTGAACTAAGGATGCAATTCACTGATAAGGGGCAGCAACACACCTTAAAAAGACTCACTCCAAGTTCAACAAGTGTCATTGACTCTCATCGGATGGAAAAGTTGTTCAAAAATGGATCTCATGGAAATGTCACCCAACGTTGTGCCATCTAGCTCAATGAATCATCTAATCGCAACCATTTGTCAGACTTACAAAAACTATTGCCTAAACATACAGTTGTCTTTTAGGAACCTAAAAGGCTACGTCCACAACATCCAAAAGATCATGCCATTCAGTTTGCTCCAGGGAGTGTACCTCCAAATATTCATCCTTACCAATACCCATTTCTACAGAAGAATCAAATCAAAAAAATGGTGCAAGAATTGTTAGAAGCAGGAGGCATTAGACCAAGCATCAGTGTCAACTCTTCCCCTATATTACTGGTACGGAAAAAAAGATGGGTGTTGGCACCTCTATATGGACTTTCAAGCACTGACTAAAATCACAATCAAGGACAAGTTTTCCATTCCAGTGATTGATGAGCTATTGGACAAATTACATAGAGCTCATTTCTTTTCGAAGATGGACTTAAGGTCAGGGTATTATCAGATCCGCATTAAAGAAGACGCTATTCTTAAGACAACCTTCCGAACTCATGATGGTAATTATAAGTTTCTTGTAATGCCCTTCGATCTTATCAATGCTTCGTCCACATTTCAGGGCTTAATGAACAATATCTTCCAACCATTTCTCAACATATTCATTCTGGTATTCTTTAAAGACATCCCAGTTTTTGGCCATCCTAGGAGGAGCATCCCGTTGCATCTGAAACAAACCTTCCAACTCCTTTCTGATAATCAATTATGTGCCAAACAGTGGAAGTGTGTTTTTGTCCAAAAGGAAACAGAGTATCTAGGACACATCGTCTATGAGGAACACATTAAAGTGGATCACATTAAAATTGAACCTATGAAAAAATTGACCTAAACCCAAAACACTCAAGAGCCTTAGCGAATTTTTGGGCCACTAGATATTAAAGGAAAAATCACCCAAGACTATAGGAAAATTGCAACTCCGTTTATGGCCAATGTTGAAAAAAATCCCTTTCAATGTTCAAAGGTGGCTAGAAAAGGCCTTCAAACTTCTCAAGCAAGCCATGTGTACTACCTGAGTTCTGGCGTCTCCAAACCGTTTGTCATCGAAAATGATGCCTTAGACAATGCAATTGGAGTTATCTTAATTTAGGAAATTTGATCCCTCACATTCACCAACAAGGCACGTATAGGGAAAAACTTCGCTCACTCCACATATGAGAAGGAAATGCTAGCCAGCTTCATGCAATCAACAAGTTGTGTCCATATCTAGTCGCAAGACACTTCTGCATTAAAACCAATCACCATAGTCTCAAGTACTTTATGATGCAAAGAGTCTCTTTGCCTGAGCAACAGAAGTGGGTAACCAGACTGACGGGCTATGACTATGAGATTACCTACAAAAAGGCAAGGACAATGTTGTCGCATATACGTCGTCTCACAAGTATGAAGAACAGACAACTTTGCGCACATTGTCCTTCCCCATTCAGGAGTGGGTGCACAAGGTGCAATAAGAATGGTCCCAGGACGCCCAAATTCAATAGCTCATCCAGCAAGTGACCACTAATCCTTCATCTCGGCCAAATTACTCTCGAGATAGTCATTGTTTGCAACACAAAGGATGTTTGGTACTAGTGCCCACATCGACACTACGAGAAACAATTCTGCTAGAACTACATGCCTCCCCATCAGCTGGCCACTCAGGGTTTTTTAAACATACAAAAGAGTGTGCCAAAAAAAAAATTGGGAAGGCATTAAACATGACATCAAACAATTTGTGGCAAAATGTGAGACTTGTCAACGCAACAAAGGGGAAAAAATCGCGATCTCAAGCATGCTCTAGCGCTTGCCTATTCCCATCTAGGTATGGTCCAATATTTCCATGGAATTCGTTGTTCAAAGGTGGCTAGAAAAGGCCTTCGAACTTCTCAAACAAGCCATGTGTACAGCCTGAGTTCAAGTGTCTCCAAACCGTTTGACATTGAAAATGATGCCTCGGACAGTGCAATTGGAGTTATCTTAATGTAGGAAATTCAATCCCTCACATTCACCAACAAGGCACTTACAGGGAAAAACTTTGCTCACTCCACATATGAGAAGGAAATGCTAGCCAACTTCATGCAGTCAACAAGTTGTGCCCATATCTAGTCACAAGACACTTCTGCATTAAAACCAATCACCATAGTCTCAAGTACTTTTTGAAGCAAAGAGTTTCTTCGCCTCAGCAATAGAAGTGGGTAACCAAACTTATGGGCTATGACTATGAGATTACCTACAAAAAGGTAAGGACAATGTTGTCACATATGCGTCGTCTCACAAGTATGAAGAATAGACAACTTTGCGCACATTGTCCTTCCCCATTCTGTAGAGAGTGCATAAGGTACAATAAGAATGGTCCCAGGACGCCCAAATTCAATGGCTCATCCAGCAAGTGACCACTAATCCTTCATCTCGGTCGAATTACTCTCGGGATTGTCACTATTTGCAGTACAAAGAATGTTTGGTACTAGTGCCCACATCAACACTACGAGAGACAATTCTGCTAGAACTACATGCCTCCCCATCAGCTGGCCACTTAGGTTTTTTAAACATGCAAAAGAGTGCGCCAAAAAAAAAAAGTTGGGAGGGCATTAAACATGGCATCAAACAGTTTGTGGCAAAATGTGAGACTTGTCAACACAACAAAGGGGGAAAAATCGCAATCCCAAGCATGCTCTAGCACTTGCCTATTGCCATCTAGGTATGGTCCAATATTTCCATGGAATTCGTTGTTCAAAGGTGGCTCGAAAAGGCCTTAGAACTTCTCAAGCAAGCCATGTGTACTACCTGAGTTCTAGCATCTCCACGCTGTTTGTCATCTAAAATGATGCCTCAGATAGTGTAATTGGAGCTATCTTAATGTAGGAAATTCGATCCCTCACATTCACCAACAAGGCACTTACAGGGAAAAACTTTGCTCACTCCACATATGAGAAGGAAATGCTAGCTAACTTCATGTAGTCAACAAGTTGTGCCCATATCTAGTCGCAAGACACTTCTACATTAAAACTAATCACCATAGTCTCAAGTACTTTTTGAAGCAAAGAATCTCTTCCCCTGAGCAACAGAAGTGGGTAACCAAGCTAATGGGCTATGACTATGAGATTACCTACAAAAAGGTAAGGACAATGTTGTTGCATATACGTCATCTCACAAGTATGAAGAACAGACAACTTTGCGCACACTGTGCTTCCCCATTCCGGAGTGGGTGCATAAGGTGCAATAAGAATGGTCCCAGGACGCCCAAATTCGATGGCTCATCCAACAAGTGACCACTAATCCTTCATCTCGGCCGAATTACTCTCGGGATAGTCATTATTTGCAGCACAAAGGATGTTTGGTACTAGTGCCCACATCGACACTACGAGAGACAATTCTGCTAGAACTACATGCCTCCCCATCAGCGAGCCACTCTAGTTTTTTTAAACATACAAAAGAGTGCGCCAAAAAAAAATTGGGAGGGCATTAAACATGACATCAAACAGTTTGTGGCAAAATGTGGGACTTGTCAACACTACAAAGGGGAAAAAATCGTGATCCTAGGCATGCTCCAGCACTTGCCTATTCCCATCTCGGTATGGTCAAATATTTCCATGGAATTTGTTGAAGTGGTGGTGGATTGCTTCTACAAGCATGCCCCATTTTGGCACCCTCGCCCATCCTTACCGCCTCTATCATTGCCTAAATCTTTCTCAATCAAATCTTCCACCTCCATGGGATACCTACTTCCATTGTTTGCAACCATGATTCCGCTTTTACTAGTCACTTCTGGAAGGAAATTTTCCACCTAACTTAAAATGAGTTCCGCTTACCATTCACAAACGTATGGTCAAACAAAAATTGTCAACAAATGCTTGAGGTCATATTATTACCACTTGTTAAATGGTGGTACAACTCCACATACCATACTGCCACCAAGTGAAACATATGAAGTCATATATGGTCAGCCACCATCCTCTTTTCATACACACCTAGGAAGTTCAAAGGTATGAACAGCCGATGCCACATTCAGCACACGTGCAAATATCCTTCAAACTCTCAAGGATAATTTCCAACTGGCACATAACCGCATGAAGCAACAGGGTGATCAACACGAATCTAAATGGACTTTCGACATAGGTAACACAGTTTTTCTCTAGGTACAATATTATAAACAGTCCTCCTTGAAGCTAAGGATTATCGGAAACTAACACCCAAGTTTTATGGTCCTTATAAAGTGCTCCAAAAGATTGGTCCTATGGCCTACAAGTTAGAGCTTCCCTCATCCTCCAAGATCCATCATGTTTTTCAAGTCTCATGTTTGAAGAAGGTCATTGGTCAGCATGTTCAAGCCCAAACGACACTCCTCACACTCAACACTGAAAGCTCTATCCACTTGGAACCTGAGACTATTTTAGACAAGCGCTCCCGCCAACTCTACAACCCTGCTATCATAGAGATTTTGGTGCAATGGCGCGACATGCAACCAAAAGATGCAACATGGAAACTCCACTACAATTAGCAACAGTTTCCTCATCTCATGCTTTGAGGAGAGCTTTTTTAATGGGGGAGGGCATGTTAGGACCCCTTCATCCTAACTCTTTTAGTTTGTATTTGGTGTTATTAATAAAAGCTTGGGCGCATATGTTTTTTAAGGCATCCCATTTTCTATTTGTAATTATCCCAACATGTATGTGAAGTAATAGTTGCCTTGGGTAGATTAGTTTAAATAGAGAGCTTGTTTAAGAGGATCATCTATGGAATATTTTGTATTGAGTCGTGCTCGAAGAAAGTTGCCCCTTAAAGAGGGTCGCAATACTTTGTGGTGTGCTTTTGTTATTTCAATACAATGTTGCATAGTTACCAAATCTGGCCAGATCTAGACAAAATCCAGCCGGACCCAAATTTTTTGGCGGGCCCGAATAAGTTCATCCAGGTCTGCCCTGTTTTTTTTCAAATTTTTTTTTTTTTTAATTTTTTAAGGTTTTATACGCAAAAAAAGGCCCAGAAACCATAAACATGATATAATATTAACATTTAATATTGTTTTATTAATGTTTTTCATTGTATTTGTCAGTTTCGCATTTTTTAGAACTATGCTCACATATATATCTATATATATTTTGGATCAAATTTTTTCTAACTTTTTCAAGAATTTTAGATTTCATATTTTTTTGCTCTCTCGAATGGATTCGAATTCCCGAACTTGGTAACTATGCAATATTGTTATCTTCTTTCAATTCAGTGCATATTTGTTACATTTGTTGATAGACTAATCTTTGTAAACAGGTTCCAAATAGTCTTCTAGTTGATTTCTTAAATCCTTTACCCTTGCTTCAATTCTTTGAAGCATAGTTTCAAATCTCGACGATTTCTCGTTGTTTCTCATGGAATAAGGGCCAGCCGAGATATCGTTATGTTTCTCGTGAGACAAGAAACTCAATTTTCTTGACGAATTTTGCCGAGTAATATCGACAATTATTTAGCAAAAATCGCCAAGAAATCCCCATTTCTCGACCAAAAAAAGTTCGTCAATGCATTAAAAGTTAAAACACGGTGATTTTTTTATTGGGTTTTCTCATTCTGAGAATAGTTAATACGCAATTTTATGAGTTTGAGCACATGCCTTTAACACGAAGAGTCATAGACTGTTAAGTGAAAACGTGCCTTCAAATTTAAGTTTTACTTTTAACCCTCAATGCAATTCACAATTCGTGTTATGGACAACCGCCCGAGATTTAAAAGTTATTGACTGTGAATATGACTATGAATGTTATTTTGCTTAGCACTTTAGCATCATTTGAGACGAGCCCCAAAATTTTCAAGCTAAATAGGAAAATAGTGAATCAGTTGACACTTACAATGATATTGTGCATAGAGCTGTGGGCATACAATTGGTGTAGCTTGTAATGTACTTAGAGAGAGGTATAATAGTAGAATAGTGAATAGTGGTTTAATACCACATGCATAAGAATAAGGAGTTGGGTAGATTAGAATATGATAAATAAGAGGGCTTAGGCCATTGTAAGAGCATCCAAGCAAATATATCAATCAAGAGTTAGATACTCTGATAAGGAGGTAGCCCCCTCAAAGTGGCAAGCGATTGTGGAGTTATTCATTTCCGTCAAAAAAGAACATTTTTTTCATATATTCAGTATTTGTGTGTATTTTGTGTATTAATTAGTAAAAGTTCTTAGCATTTGATATCAAAGCCTCCACCCAGGTTCAAGTCACAGAGCGGGTGGCTACGACAACATGGCAGTGTTTGTCCGAGGCTCATACATACGGGGATCCTGGTGTACGGCGAAAATCCAACCCAGAGTCTGGACTTCGGAAGCGTGGTGGGATGTTATGACCCTGATGGGCGGATTTCACTAACACTTCGAGGTTTTGGTGTAACAGTTCGTTACATTTGGTATCAGAGCACTTTCTAGGGCCATTTTCGTGAAGCATCTTGGAGGTTTTCAACAGGCAGATTTGGAGCTTCATTGCATCTTAATTTTCATTTTGTGCCCTCAAAATCATGACTGTTATTCTTCAAACTGCTCTTAAACAGTAACAAATTGCATTACACCATTTGTGGGTTTTGTGCGCCTCATTTCTAGCTTTCCAGACAGTTTGAATTTTTAATTTTCGTTTAATATTTTGAAAGTTATCGCAGTTTTAGTGGCTGCCTCTTTTGTAAAACCAAAAAAAAATTCTACACACTGTTCTCACACAGTAACTAATCATGCCAAAAGTTTTCTAGGTTTTGTGTGCCTCTGTCTCAGATTTCCAGAATATTTTTAAGTTTTAAATTTCATTGAATATTGTAGAAGTTATAGCAGTTTTAGTAACTCTCTATTGTAAAAAAAAAAAAAAAAAATGTCACTAGAAGTCTTTGTGTAAGGATGCATTTTCGGTTGATGCCTTCATAGTTTATCTAGAGTTTTGATGCACCTTCGTCAAACTAATACGTTATAGAATATCGAATAGAGTTTGACAAACTCGTCAATCCGCTTGACGACCTATCTGATGATTTCTACCGAAGATACTTCATCAACGGGCTTCAAGATGAAAGTAAAGCAAAGGTTCGGATGTTCCAACCTCAATCTTTGATAGAAGCATGGGGCTAAATTTGCTCGCAGAAGACTGCATCTGCTATTATCGTGGTGAGACACCTTTATTTTTGCATCCCTACACAACATCTTTTTAGGCCATCAACAAACCAAACAATGATCCCCTTTTGGATGCACCTCAATAGGTTCCAGACGAGCCCATTCAGGAAATCACCATGCTCGAGCAAGCCTCCGATGAGCCCAAGCCGATAATCACAGAGCCCAAGCTGGGAACCGAGTCTTCAAATCCCTCAGAGAAATATGCTAAGGGGGATGGTATGTTGGCTTACCAAGCAACGTATTTTGTGCACCCTTGTTCTAACTTTGAGGTGTTAATTGTCAAGATTCAACTTTCAGTGATCGACTCTAACCTCATATTTCAAGCTGAGGTTACTCCATCCATCGATCTCTATGCACTTCACTCCCATGTTGTAGTGTTTAAGTTCACATTGTTGTTGTACATGCTCACCTCCCAACCTCGGAAGAAGTGGAAGCCTAAACGAATGCATGGTCGGGCCTCCATTTGGTTGGCATTTTATTTTATTTATGTAATTCTTATCATGTTTTGAAGGCGAAACATTTTTAAGGGGGATGAAATGTAATGTACCTAGAGAGGGGTATAATAGTAGAATAGTGAATAGTGGTTTAATACCACATATATAAGAATAAAGAGTTGGGTAGATTAAAATAGTATAAATAAGAGAGCTTAGGCCATTGTAAGGGCATCCAAACAAATATATCAATCAAGAGTTAAATACTTTGATAAGGAGGTAGCCTCCTCGAAGTGGCAAGTGATTGTGGAGTTATTCTTTCCCGCCAAAAATGAATATTTTATTAATATATTCAATATTTGTGTGTATTTTGTGTATTACTATGAATGTTATTTTGCTTAGCACTTTAGCATCATTTGAGGTGAGCCCAAAATTTTCAAGCTAAATACGAAAATAGTGAATCGGTTGACACTTGACAATGATATTGTGCATAGAGTTGTGGGCATACAGTTGGTGTAGCTTGTATATAATTTATAGTGTAACTATATACTATAGAGTATATACAGTATACTTATTAACTGCTTTGAATGAGGGTAAATAGTAAAACACAAACTACAGTGTATATACAGTATACTTATTAACTGCTTTGAATGAGGATAAATAGTAAAACACAAACTACAGTTTTATAGTATTGAACAAGCTACAATATACAATTACACAGTATACTCATTGACTACTTTGTAGAGGGTAAAACATAAAAAACACAGATTGCAGTTTTTTAGTATTTGCATTGCAATTTTACCATTTGCCATTAATATTTATGGGCCTATGGCATTCTCTACATTCATTTCTCATGTCATTTAACAATATTTTACATTTAATTTGTTTATGTTATGAATTTATATGTTTTTTAAAGTAGTGATAAAGTTGTTGAGAAATGCCGAGAAATTCTCGAGTTCTAAGATCCAGTTCAAATTTTGCGCTCCCAAGAAATCGCCAAGAATGAGATTTTGAACCATGCTTTGAAGTGTCTTTTGTAATTATTTTATTTGTGTTGTACTCATTCTTTCACCCCCTTCCTTCGCATTTGTTGAAGAGAGAATAGTTTTTCAAGGCATGTCATTTGTGGTGTCCAACGTCAAATTTTTTGAAAGCTTGCTACTTATGTTTTGAGCACATTATTGTCTTCCTCCAACCTTTGCTTGGCTTTTAATACTTCTTCCAATTTAATATCTTTTATTTTTCCCCTTGCCTCTATATTTTTTAGCCTCTTTAAGGCTCATTAGCTCTTGCACATGACCACAACGGTTGTAGGGTCATATGTTTCCTCGCCATCTTGAATCTCCTCCAATGAGGCTTCTATGACTACATAAGTGGTTGCAACATGTTATGAATCTATGACCCAATAAAAATAGGTTTTGGCACAAAGACAAAAACAACACAAGGAAAACATTCAAAGTGGTTTTAGATTACATAGTTGGGATCCTCTTGAAAATTTGTACACTCCAAAAAAAAAGCACGTAGTTTCAAATACAATGCAAATGTTGTGGCCTCCGCAAGTTGCTTGACTTTTTAGTGTTACGAAATTCCCAGTTAAAGCAGGGGGCAATTAAGTAACAGTTGTTCTACTTAAAGCGGAGGTTTTGCAACCTTATGCCACAATTTCGTAACCGTCAATTCTTTAAGTGGTGGTTTTTCCCTATTTTAAGCAGTGATTTGGTCCAAATGCAACGCACAATAGTAGTAAACAACAGAGGGATAGTTTCTCTTTAGACTCCATAATTTTGGGCTTCTTGTTTGAGCCTAAGGAATGTGTAACTATATAAATGAACTCATGGAGAGAGCCAATGAAGGCTATTAATTAACAGCAGTGAAGGGAAAGAATTGAAGACAAATTATCCAATTATTCAAATACATGGTGTAGATTGAATTGTGAAACTACACAACTAAGATGGTTGAGGACAGTAATCAAGTTTGTTGAGGAAGCAAGTGATCCACAGGGGGTTTGCAAAGAATATTTGCAAGTATAGGATGTTGTTGACTGATGTTGGTGTCCTTGAAGGCCTCAAGAAAGCAATGACCTGTAAAACTGCATGAAGATAGTGGAGAAGAGGAAGCGTGGTTTCACTCTTCTAGAGCTTTCCCACATTAGGTTTCTCCAAGCTAACTTCTTGAGCACATTTCTCTTTTGTTGTTGTGTTTGATTCATTCTTTGTAGTTTGATTCATTCTTTGCATGCTTATAATTCCTACAACTAATTCTTCATCTCAAACAGTTAAGAGAGCATAAGAATCAATTGAAAGAATGAACACAAGCATAACACTTGTTCTTGTGTACATTTCTCTTTTTTTTGGAAGAGATCGACCAACAAATCCGAATGGAAAGCATAGAATTGAGAAAGATGTTGCAGCAATTGAAATATGAGAATCAAGAGTTGCAAGTGAGATTAACTAGCCATGGAGATTTCGTCATATACATCATTGAGGAGCTACAACAAGAGTTGTAAATAAAGGAATAGATGTCAGCAAAGTTCCAAGATAATGGTGTAGGACTGAAGAGAAAAGAAGGATCTACCATGCAAAGGAAAGTCGAGACCATCCTCTACCAAAGATGCACAAACCATGATTAAGGTATGAAAAGTAAGCACTCCATCATATGCTCTATCTTCCCAAGATCTAAATGATCTTTTGGTAAATTTGATAAGCATACAAAGGAATTGACTATGAGTTGTTAATCAATATGGGTTATGATGGAAAAGGATGTGGCAAGAATGGCCAATGAAATGACAAATCCCATAAAGGTTGTGGAAAGGCCTCAATATGCAGGTTTGGGATATGTTAGTGGCAAAGAAGAAGTTGGAGAATGCTCCAAAACAACGCAAGCAAGACAAGCTTGTAAAGACAAAAATCCCAAGCCCCTAGCTAAACAAAAACAGCCCATCCAAGGTAATGGCATCATTCTTTTTGTCAAATTTAACGAGGAATTGAATTCTCTAAAGAATGGGCAGGTCTCGTATGAAGAGGAAGGTAACATTGCACCACCTCAAAGGGTGGAAGAAGACTCTTCAAGAAAGGGCAGCAGCTCCAGGAAGAAGGAGATCACACATCATCACTTCATGACTACAAGTTAATGCAAGTTGAATCCAAGAAGTGGACAACTTTTCAATAGAGGCAAAAGCATCAAAATAAGAATGCAAAGCATCTCCAAAGAGAGGAGAATCTGCCAAAGGATTAAAGCATTACCACTTCATTAAACTTGCACAAGAAGGCAAAGTCTTCCAATGTTTAATTCATTTGTGAAATGAGAGATCAAATAGCACAAGATTGTCGGTATAAATATCCAAGTTCATTTTGTGGAAGGAGTAACCACTGTGTGGCCATTTGTTGGAAAACACAATCCATCACTAAGAATCCAAGCTTCTTTAAAGGAAGGCATATTGGCTACATCACTCTCCAAGCCAAAGAAGAGATCAAGGTATAAGAATCGAAAAGCAAGCAAGTTGTAAAGACCATAAATTAAAAACTTGCTGTAAATAGCCGATCAATCGCGAGAAATCGCAATCAAACCCTACAATGATACATCTTCTGAGAAATCACGAGACGATTTGCAACGATAAATCATCAATTTGCGCCAGGTAGTTTTACTCGGTGAAAATCGCTCGCCCAATGAGGAATAAAAGCCCAAGTCGGAAAAAAATGAGTTTATCTTTTTCTATACATATTTTCTTTGCATTTTTAATCAACTAGGGCATAGTATAGGGCATAGTACAGGGCACAGTGCAGCTAGAGATTTACAGCGAGTTTTTTAACTATGAAGTGACGATCATTGACAATTACAATGATTTAATCCGACTCCTTATTATCCAACTTTACATAAATCTAATTTATCGCAGTGAAACATTAACTAGTAGATCTAACTCCTAAGTATTATTGAAGTTTGATAGTCATTGGCAGTCACTTCAAGCCCTCAACTTCAATGAATATTGATACATATTACATATTATATATAAATAAATGAATGAAAGCCATATTCAAGTGAAATTTCCAAACATATTACATATTGTCTAATATCAATTGATGCATATTACAGACTATGGTGATTAACATTGAAGTGCATACTCCATTTTCAAATCTCAAGGAAAACAGTCACATGATATCATGGTCTACATGGCACAGCAGCAGCGACTGGTATTTTTTTATTTTTCATTATCCTTCTAATATGAATCGTGATCATTGATATCTACTTCATCTTCTACTTATTCCTTTGATTAGTAGCTACGATTAGATTCTAAAACTTTTTTTTTTGTTTTAAAGAGTTTAAACTTGTTTAAGAATGGCATTAGCATCTGATTCAGTGACCCACCGTAAGCCTAAATCCAAAGACCTTTTTTGGAAGCATTGTGAAGCAAAGACAAAGGGCAACTGTGTTATATGCAATTATTGCAAGATGAAAACAAGTGGAGGTATCTATTGCCTGAAATACCACATCGCATGACTACCAAGGAATGATGTGGCATTGTGCACACAAGCACCAACAGAGGCTCAAAGAGAGATCATTGCTTGCCTTGTGGCTTATGCAGAGAAAAAAGATGAAAACCGATGTACTTGAAACCCTAGTGAATATGAGAGAAACGAGGGATGATTATAACATCGAGGCTTCTTCTATTGCCCCAACTTCGAGAAGTCGAGGTCAGGGATATAGGACTCATCCACAGAAGATAGACTATTTTTTTGTTCCTCGAAGTAGTCCTAGGTCACAACCTTCACCAATATTACCAATTGCATTAATCTCCTACTTGAGAATATCGAAAAGATCTCATAGGTGAAAAATGTGGTTGAAGAGGCAAGAAATATCACCAAGTTCATTTACAAGCACATTTAAGCATTAAACTTGATGAAAGAGCACACCAATAAAAGGGATCTTGTGCAATCAAGAGTCACAATTTGCCACAAACTTCATCCAATTGTAGAGCATTGTGGCCCCACTAACATTCCTTAAGAAAATGTTTGTGAGTCACCAGTGGTTGGAGTCTTTCTATGCTAAAAAGGCTGAAGAAAAAAGTGCCATGAAGACCATTTTTTATAATGTGTTTGCAAAACGCATGGAGGAAATCATTAAGATAACTTTACACTTCACTATTTTTTTATTAATCATTTATTTGTTACAAAAAAAAAATTAATTTTGATTTTAAATATGTATTATTTTATTTTAGGTGTCAAAGCCTATGGTTCGAGTTCTACCATTGATGGATGGAGAGAGAAACCCAATAGGCTATTTGTATGAGGCCATGGACGTGGCCAAGGAGACCATAGCCATATATTATAGGCAAAATAAAAATATATATAAATCCATTTGACACATAATTGATTGGAGATGGAACAAGACGCTCTTCTGACATATTCATGCAACGGCCTACTACTTGAATCCTAAATTTTTCTATTATGATTCATTTAAGATGGAAGAGGAGGTTATGGATGGCCTCAATACATGCATATAGAGAGAATGATCCCTGATGATGAAACCAAAGATGCAATTATTGAGGATCTACAGATTTACAAAAATGCAACAGGGAGACTCTTTTCTTTGACTTTATGCATTAAAAAAAGAAACAACTCTTAGCCAAGTGAAAACAAATTGAGTCATTTGTTTTTACTTTTTAGACTTGTTACTCATAGCCTATAAATACTAGTAGTGGATTTCTTTCATTTATTCAAGCCTAGTTGACTGATAAAATTATAAATCTCCTATTTGCAGATTTGTGATAGGACAATCATAGAGCAAAAACACCAAATCTTCAAAGACTAACCATCCGCATTTTGTGTCAGTCGTGTATCTCTTCTAGGTGTGAACCTAATTGAAACATGTTTGAAGTTGTTCACACAAAGAAGTGCAACAGGTTGACAACACAACACCTCAATGACCTTGTTTTTTGTACGATACAATCTTCGTCTTCGTATGAGACAAGTGGAGGGGCCAGAGAATTATGATGCAATTGACTTGGATGAAATCGATCCATGTGTCAACTGAATTGTTGATGATGCAGAACCCATGTTTACCACAAAAGAGATAACAGATTTGGAGAGGGAGACAGAGGAAGCAATAGCATCCAGAGCAATAGAGGCATCAAGAGGGGTTGGTGAGAATCCAAATGATATCTTTGTTGATGATGTTGGCATTGCAAAGGAGGAATCTTTACCTTCCACTTCCACGAAGTAGCTGCAACAAACTTAATTTAGGCGCCAGAGATGAAATGTAATATGTATATGTGATAGTTCATATGCCTTTATGAGCATTGCAGTTTGTAACTTTGTACATTGTAGTTTGTACTCTTTTTTTGTCAAAAATTAATAGAAAATATACTTATGGCATTCTCTACATTCATTTCTCATATCATTTGACAATGTTTTACATGTTAATTAAGTTTATTTTATGAAATTATATGTTTGTTAAAGCAGCAATAAAGTTGCCAAGAAACTCCAGAGTCTCGAATCCAACTCAAAATTTTGGGCTACCAAGTAATTGTCGAGTACGAGTTTTTAAACCATAGTAAAGACCACTACCAAATCAGTATGAGGAAAAGGGCAAGAAGGAAATGTTATCCAAATACGTGGGAAAGAAGTATTGTACTCAATGCAACATAAGTGGGCATTGTCATGCAAAATGTTAAAAAATTCACCCACAACTTCATCCAAAAAAATGCAGGGGGGATTCCAAGAAGGAAGAGACATCTACAAGCAAGAAAGAAGTTTTTCAAGCGCCTAGGGCGCCATTAGACCCACTTTTTATTTTTTGGGGGAACCCTGTTTTCCTTGAAACTATTGGACTTTCTGATTTGAGGTGAATATTTGTGATTCTATGCAATTGTTGTTGAGAATTACAGAATTTTATTTAATCCCCCTTCTACTTTGTGGCTTACTACACCTATTCAATAGTTGAGTCCTTGTTTATTACCAGCTCGTTTGTATTTTATGGCATCAACATATTGTCATGGAAACCTGGATTATTCTCATATGGTGTTTTAAGCGGGCTATCAAGACTCCAAGATGGTAGAATATTACAAGACCCTAGAATGGTCATTACCCTATACTTTTGGACTTGTACACTGTATTCTTTCCTCGACATATGCCACATTCAGCTGAAATTTTCTGCAATGATAGGCTAGTGAAAATGAATTTTATCAAAAGCTTTCCATAGAGAGAGATTTCAGTGTTTGATGGTCTATCATCATGAAATCATTTGTATGTAATTGTTGTGGTATGTAAATGTGAGCACCATATGCTTGAGTTCTAAAATAACTCCTAGCTGTCATACTACAGGCCCCCTCTTGACTTCAGAAAGTTAAGCATGGTGTTGAGAGTGCAAGCTTTTCAAAAACTCTCGGAGTCTCAAGCCAGGTCCCAAAAAATGAGTCAAATGGACTAAACTCACAAGCCCAGCCCAGTCGATGGCCACGCCTGTGAGTTTTTGGCAAAGTCAGCGAATTTTAGAGGAGTCTGACAAGTTTTTGGAGTAGGCTCTCCAACGTCAGCACATTGAAATTTTAAAAAAGTTTTTAGTTTGGAAAGTTTTTTTCCCAAATCCAAGTCTAAGTCCCAAAGAGGTCTACCAAGTTTTGAGTTTCAGCAGTATGGCATTGACTAATGGTGGATCCATCCCTCTTTATGAATTGATAAGCATGTAGATGGAATTCTTGAACCTAACTCATTGAATGAATACCCGCAATAGCAAAATAGGGGAACCTACATTGGGTCTAATTTTACATTTTTATTATCTTTTTAAATTGATTGTCATCTGCCATTTCCCCATTACCAAAGAGTTTGGGGGCTAGCATTAACAAGGGTGTTTCTGTTTCAGAAATGGTATCCATTTTCAAGTTTCATGCAACTTGGCTGCTTGAATATGAAGATCACATTCAATACTACCATGAACCAATAATAGTTACCAGAGTCTACTCTTATTCCTGAGTCCAAGTCACCTTTCATGAGTTTCAAAAAATGAGTCTCGTTGATTCTTTGACCAAGACTATTCAAGATTCCTAATCCTCTACAAGGTTCTCCCAAGTGCAGTGTCTCATACTTACCAATGGATCTGCAGTCCAATAGCCTAGATAATGCCAACAAATTTTTCACTTCTAAATCTGCCGAGTGAACGTTTATTCGCACTATACTTGCAGAGTGCAGAAGTATTTTCTCTAGCATGAGGTTTTGTGGAATAGGGTTAATTTTCATCATTCCAATCTCAGAACTTTGCATGTATTCCTAGTTAGGAAATTTGTTTTTGTAGAGTCCATTTTTCTTCATATTTTCAACTTTCAACAGTGGGGTGCATTTTTCAAGCATTTTTTTTTTGGAGAAATTTTATCTCCATCAGTGATCCCAAGCTTAGAACAAACTTTTTAATGAAATGAAAAATCCTAAGTTTTTTTCTGAAAAAACAAGTATTTTATGCATTTTTAAAGTTGTCTAGTCTTACATCAAGTCTACCAAGTCTAAATCCTACTCTTTCCGGGTTCTGTCCAAGTCTGGCTAATATGGAACTCAAAACTTTACACCTAGTATGAGCATAGTCCCCAAACAAAAATTGCATCCTCTAGAGCATGGTACCAAGATAGATCTGGTTAAAGACATAGAAACCGATTACCACCAACATGCACCATAAAGTCCAATGAATGAAGAGGAAAGAAACAAGTGACCAAATAAGAGTCTCCCCGTAATCTAGAACCAAATGTATCTAGAATGTTCACTAACCGCCATCAAGGTGACACAGATCTGAAGCAACCCAAATGACACAAGCTAATCACCAAGTACACTATTTGAAAGACGAGACCAACTAATACTGAAGGCTAAGCGGTGAAGACTTAACAATGCTCTCATGTGTCTTATTAAGAAGTTAAGAACAATAATGAAAGTGCTGAAGTTGATGAGACACAGTCATCTTTAGATCACATTTAGGAATAAAATCAAGTACATCCCCTTCATATTTCTACTTCCCAGAAGTGCAGTATTTTTCATTTTGCAGCATGCATGCATTTTTGTACTATTTCCTAAAGAAATTATCGACTTTCTATAAGATGGCAAGGGTGTATAAACCATGTATAATAGTTCATGAATCTGGTATTCAATTGTGTTTTCATTTTCATTAAAAACCAATAATAAAATTGGCGATGAATCTATTGCTGGTACATTCAGTTCAATGATTGCATGTTTATTTTAAGATTCACTCTAAACCTCGCTCCCCTCTTCCTCCATACCCAAACCTAGGAGTAACATAGGTGTGAGATCTTGAGACACCATGATTTGTGAAAAAACAACACTTGACCACATAATAGAATCATATCTTGGACTATGTATTAACAAAGTAACCTTTGGAGTTGGAACAAAGGACTGGTCAGACAACAAGAATGGGAAAACAACACCCTTGATAGCAATGGGATTGGTACATTTCAAACTTAAGACACCCCTTCAGGTCATATGTTAATCTTATTAGTTTGTTGCTTGACCCTTGAAATGAAGCAAATTGGCGACAAGGTAAGTGAAACCCACATAAAATCTAATGTGATATACATAACCTTGCTATAGAGAATGATGTATAACAAATGCTAATGCTCCTAATGATGCCCTAGAATGAGGTAAGATATATAAAAAAATACCTTATGTATTAGGTCAATAGTGATGGCTTTACAACTTGAGAGAACCCTATAGGTCACATGGTGAAGTCTTGTCACTTTTTTTCTTAGACCCTTATTGCCAAAGCAATCATAATAAGGGAACATGATAGGCACATAGCAGATTCAACATATTACATAACCTTAATGATCATGATTTAGGTATAATATCTATGCTCCCAATCTGGCCCAAAAAAGAGCTCAATCATACAAATCAAGTAGCGGAGAACTCCTTGTAATAGCTTAGACATGTTGAATTCCCCAAGGATAAGAATAATGGAACTTGTTTGAAATGGAATGTAGATGAAAAGGATAATCGGTACTAAAAGAATGTTGAAAGTGCTTTTAAACAAGCATTAGAGTTAGAAAGTCTAGTTCTTGGCTTGTTTGTTTACATGATATACCATAAGAAATGATGAAGAAGCATTGAGGCGATCAAGCAATTATGCATCATCCAAAAAGATCTATTAGTGTTCGTGCGCATCTGGGCACAATTAGCAATACAAAGACGACCTACAAGGATCGATGGCACTTCAGCGAGCTCTTAGAACAGAGAAAGGATAGTTTCAGTCATTGAGATAGAGAGTTCCCTGTCTCATGATGAAACCGCCAGTTAGCGTAGGTTTGCATTAACCAATAGGTACGAAACCATCATTGTGCATTAAGTGGCGGCTTCACTCGCACCAATTGGACAATTCAAGTAACAGCCCAAATACGTTCAAGTGTTCATTTTGAGCATTTTCAAGCTCAAAGGAAATTCCAAGAGTCACTGCACAGGATAGAAAAGGCAGGGGAAAGATTCGAAGAAGGCAAGCTAGAGTTAGAGAGGACTTGCTAGGAAAGTGTTGATGCTTGGTTAGGAAGCACAAAGGAGTAGAGAGTGGTGTCCAGTCCAATCCAATGTAGGGCTATTAGGTGTGGTTATCTCTTGTATTGCAACCAAAGAGAGAAAAGAGTGGGTGTGGTTTTGTAATCTTTGTAATTCCTCTTGAAACAGTAAATAAAGTGTTTGTCTTTGTTTTCTAGTCTCATTTTGTATGTGGTTACTAGCTACAAGGACAAGGTTGTCATTCACTTGATCCCCTATCTTTGACTGCATCAAATGGTATCAGAGTTAGTAACAACTTTGGGATGAGAGAGAGAGGTGTATGACCTATGTAGGTTTGCAAACAAGAGATAGCAGCAGTAGGTTTGGATTGAGAGTCTAGATGCCTCCAAAAAGAGTAGGTATAGGTGGAGCAGCAGCTACCGATATGGCAGAAAATTAGAAGAGATTGTAGAAATGTTGAAAGTTATGCAGACAAGACTAGTTGTTGTTGACGAGAATAGAAGGGGATTTGTCCTAAGGGATGATGTGAGTGATGCAGAAGATGAAGAGATGGAAGTAATAGATGTGGGACAAACACCTAAGCAGTTGGATGAAAGAGATGATAGGCTAATTCGAGCTATCTCAAAGATTGGAAGACGAACCAAAATAAAAGTTCCAAGCTTTTCAAGAACTTTGAACCCCGAAGAGCTAATTGATTGGCTCACTAAGATGGAGTATTTTGAATTTGATGAAGTGGCTGACCAAAGGAAGGTGAAAGTGGCTCAAACCAACTGAAAGGTTATGCAGCCCTATGGTGGAAGGAGGTACAAACCAAGAGAAATAGAAAGGGTAAAAAAAATAATACCCATTGGGAAAAGATGGTTGCAATGCAAATTTATGCCTACAGATTATCAGTCGACATATTGAAGATGCTCCAAAACTTGTGGCAAAAGAAGTTAAGCATAAAGGACTACACAATGGAGTTCTACAAAATCACAATCCAAGCTAGTCATAGTGAGATGGACCAAAAAAAAGTTGCAAGATACATAAATGGGCTGCGAGTGAACGTTCAAGATGAAAACAGCATGCTGCAATTGCATACGGTGGAAGAAGCATATCACTATGCTTTAAGGGCGGAAGAAAATTTGTCTAGAAGGCAACAAAGTGCATCAAGAGGAAGAGGAGGTTCAGCAGCAGTAGAGGCCAGCCATCCCATGAGAGTAATCAGCAGTCGAATGAGGAGGGATCAAGTACATCTCAACTGCTGAATCAGCAAGCAAGAGGTGGAGTCACCTCGGGAAGAAAGAGAGTTGACTATGGGAGAAGAAGAGGAAGATCGTTCAATGGAACATGCTTCAGATATGTTTTTAAGTGTCCTCATGCTCAATGTGAAGGTGAGAGAAGAAGAATTGAAGGTAATGTACAAGTTGAGTAAGCAAATGCAGAATCCGTAGCCTCACCTAAGCATACAAAAGAACCTAAACAAGGAGAGAATTTGCTAGCAAAGAGGAGAGTCTTGAAAGTTGAGAGTAAGAATGAAGAAGCTTGCCAAAGAAGACACATTTTCCGAACCAAGTGCAAAACAAGAGACAAGGTCTCATGTGATGTCTTACTTATGGATGCATGCCATGGCAATTTGTCAATGAGATGTTGTATAATGAAAGAGCTCACACAATGAGTGTTAATAAGAATGAGCAAAGGAACACTCTTAAGTCCTTTGAAGGGAAGAGAAGACAAGGCTGAGCATATGAGCCATCTTATCATGTGTGTTGATAAACATGTTTTGTTGAAAGAGGAAAAGGTAAGTGAAAAGGAGGATCGTGAATGTCTTAAGTGTGACAGCACTGTCTGAACAGGGGGAAAAGGTGGGAGGCCCTCTCTTATCCAAGGCAGAAGCGAAGGATGGTGAGGGGTTATTTATTGCAGCTGAGAAGAAGAACAACCAATGTTGTTATCATTCTAAGCATGTACAATAGATGATGAAGTTTCAATCGAGAAATGGAAAGAGATGCTAGTATTAGAGAGTGGTGGTCAGCCCAAAGTCAACAAAGGATGGAATGGGAATTGTGTGGGAAAATTTGGCAGAGGACTGTTGATGGTTCAGCAAGTGGCTGGAAAAGATGGAGATACGCATGGGGGGAGGGCACACTATGGTTTTACACCCCAAGTCAAAAGGAGGTTCTACTATCTAGCCCAAATTTGTGAGCACTATGCTCACAAACTATTACCTCGGGTGTCTGATGCAAGAGCATCCAAACAATCAAACAAGCTTGCATTGCCCAAAAATATATATCAATATTTGCATGCATTGGGGGCCAATTGGCAATACAAAGACAACCTATAAGGGCTAATAGCACTTCAGCAGGCCCCTGGAACAAAGAAAGGATGATTTCAGTCACTAAGACAGAAAGTTGTCTAGTTCATGATGTAACCACCGCAGCAATTTCTCTGCATTAAATGGCAGTTTTGCCCACAACAGTTGCACAGTTCGAATAATGGCCCAAAAACATTTGGGTGTTCATTTTGAACATTTTCAAGATCAAAGGGGATTCCAAGAGTCACTCCACAGAACCAAAAAGTTAGGCTGGAGCTAAAAAGGACTTTCTAGGAGAATGTGGATGCTTGGTTAAGAAGCACAGAGGAGTAGAGAGTGGAGCCCAATCTAGTACAAAGTTGTTGAGTGTGGTTCTCTCTCTCTTGTATTGTATCCAAAGAGAGGAGAGAGTGAGGGTGTGGTTTGGTAATCTCTGTAATTCTTCTTGAAATAGTAAATAAAGTGGTTGTCTTTGTTTTCCAGTCTCATATTGTGTGTGAGGCAGGTGTTAATGGCTGCAAGGACAAGGTTGTCATTCACTTGACCCCCTATCCTTGACTGCATCAAAAAATAGAGAAAATAAAGTGCTTTTAAGATTGAATATAATCTCAGTGGAGTACATTAGACGCAACAAGAATAAAAAAGTTGATATCCTCACAAAGTCAGTGACTACCCTTCCTCTGAATTGCTATTTTGACCCACTAAAACTTTAATTATGGGAAAAAATTTCATCTCCTAACCATTGATAAGTTCAGGACATGGTCAATGAGCATGGATGTGCAAGTAAATTCCCCACTTTTTCTCTTCTCTAGAATTTTTCTCAAAAACAATGATTGAGATAACGAATAAAGGTTGTGTGTGTATAAAGGGGTCGCTAAAAGCCATGTCCATGTCAACAATCCCGTCTATTGGGGGTCTGGGGGGAGGAGGGGGGCAGAACTCTCCTGCTAATACTGCTGCTTGAGGTTCATCATCACTTTTGTTTCCCTGTTGCCTTGTCTCTTTCGTGTATTTGCTGATATGAAAAAGAAAAGTTTTAGATTTCCTGTTCTCTCTTCTAGAAATTAGAATTATGCCCTACATTGCAGGCTTTATTGTATGGAGGTAAAGTCATAGTTTTCAGCTAGCTATGGTGGTTTTATGTTTTACCGGAAGAGGGTTGCTAGGGGCAGGTTTTCTTGGCCTAATTTTGTTAAGGATGATTTTCTTGTCCTGCTGGATGTCAAGGATGGGCTAACCAAATTATGGTAGTAATACTAGTAAGAACTTGGTTGATTTCGGAAAGCAACATATGACATATTTCATACATTATTTCAACAATCTTAGGATCTATGTTAGTTTTGCCAGTAGGTATTATAGACACGTATACCATTTGGCAGTACAGATGTATTCAGAATCTAGTAGCTATAGTTGTTTTTCCAGTTCTCGTGTGGGATTTGAACCTAGATCTTCATCATGGTAATTGCTTCACCTTACCATTCAGTCACACCCATTGGGTGTAATTTTTCTCCAATCCCACGTGTATCTATTAACCCTGCCCCATATCTTTAGAGGTTTAGGAGACAAGTTTCCTCTATAAGGACAAATGTTGATAAGAAGACTGCTAAAGTGAAAATCAAACTTGCATGATAATTCCTTTCATAACAGACTTTGGGCTAAGGTTACCAACTTAACCCTGCCAACAAGCCAAGCTAGAAATGCTAGGAAATGCACAACTACACTACTCTAGACCCAAGTTAAAATAAAACCTTGCAAAGAATTATTAAGGTGCCAAGCAAAAACCCAAGCTTAGAAAGTTAGGATTGCCTTAAGATATTATTATCAAGGAATGTGTTTATTTTGCTTAACAAGTTAGGTTTGCCTCTCCTTAAGATATATTATCAAGGAATGTGTTTATTTCTAGCTCGTGCATTTCAATCAAGGCTAAGGAATAAAAACTAATCACCAAAGCATGTAAAAAGATTATTTTAAAACAATAATTGTAAAAAGAAAATGCTCTTCCACATACTAGTTGGCAAGAAACATTTGGACATTTCAAGTTCTCCAAAACCTCAACGTCAAGGTTGCTTTAAAAACCTATGCATTAGTAGTTTCCCATGCGAATTCTATAAGCTAGCTAGGACTTCATAGGTTTGGATTCTCTTAGAGTCTATTAAGAGGTTCCCAGAATTATAATCAAGGAAATTTTTAGACTTTAAAAACTATTTCATAGAAGCTGTAACAATGTTCACAATGTGACTAATTATGTCACCCTGAAATCTGGTTATTTAGATTTGCTAGCCAACATTGTACTCTTAACCCTATTTTATGTTTTACTAGAAGTGTCATTTTAAACAAAAATTCTGTGGTTAATAAATGTTGGACGTACTTTGGAGCACATGCTTTGATGTCCCTCTAAAAAAAATTTCTACATTAAAATAAAAAGGAATCTCTAAGAAAGTAATAAATTGCACGCATCCAATGAGGTAGTTACTGGCATGACATGCTAAAGAAATACTAACAGTAATTGTTGCTTTACTAAGGAAAACAGCTCAATTGAAACAAATGCACCACAAGACAAGAAATCCTAAAATAATATTTACAGCAAATGATGAGAACAGAAACACAACCGTAAGGTGCTCATCATTTCCTACCTGTTTTAGAAGGAAATTGACCCCAACTTGTACAATTATTAACTGGATGGGTAGACCCACTTGAACATTTTTGTCTTCCGGAAAGGTTTGCTCACGTAGTTCTGATTTCAAGAGTGCTGTACACTAAAGATGTTGGACAGTTCTCAAAATTCCACATTGACCTTTGTTGGAGGAATAAGCCCTTTGAGAAGTACAGATTCACATACCGGATGGAAGAATTTTATATAAGATCTTACCTTGGACATGGTAATCCAGAAAAGATCGCTGATCGATTACAGGAAAACGTTGCCAGTAAGTCCAAAATGAGAATAGCTAGGATGGAAACTGAGAAAATCAACCATATATGAGATTTCTGAGTGAAGCTTCTGCAAATGGAGATGCTCCTGAATTTTAGATTGGAAATTGCAATGTATTAAAAGGCTGGTAATCAAAATGTTAGAAGGCTTCCTTGACAATGTTACTGGCATTGAACTGCTTGATATTTCACTGAAAATAGCTATGGAGTGACTTCCTGTCTTAGAATGGCTCCTAATGCAAACTGAGAAATATTTGTCTCATCTGTAAGAGATTGTCCAACAGTATCGTACAACAGATACCAGTTCAAGTTGGATGTCTATAAACTACAAACCAGAGCAAGGATTTAAATGGTTCATGTACATATTTGTACTTAAAGGCATTCAAAGTTGCATCAACATACAACAAACATCAATTTCTTCCACATATTCTAAGTAAATAATTGCACCATATGCAAATATATTCTACTTGTTCCATTTCTCTCCTGAATGCAGACCAAAAAAGGCCTACCCAGAGATCACATTATTGTCATGCCAAACTTTGTATACATATATATATCAGGTGCATACCTTTCCATACGACATTCCAAATACTTCTTTGAAAAGTCTCGACACTTCTCAGATTTATATTTGTTAGATTTTAGGCATTCCATGTAAGTCTTCTTCTCCTGATGATAAAGGAAATAAAACCCAAATAGTGATTAGTTATGAATACTTGATGCTAGTCTCGAGAAAGTCTCTTGCAACATACAGATATATATAGTTTGAGCACATGATCAGCGCAAGGAAATATCATACTAAAGAGATCATACCATTGCTTAAGTTTTAAATGATAAGAGTTTTCAGAATGAAATGGATGTTTTAAGATACAAAATACTTACTAAGTCGCATTCATGAAGATGATCTAAAGGGAAGACACCTTTTTCTGGTGGTACAGGTTTCAAGCCCCTGTTCCCACCAAAAGCACCCCCTGTCACCATGCTCAACTATGTAAATGACGATTCCAAATATATAGGTCCAGAAGTTCAATATTTTCCAGATGGTAACAGATATGAAACTAAGGGCCACACCATGCCCAGATATGTCAATTATGATTGCAGTTTAAATATAGAGATCCAAATAATTAATGTTTTCTAGATAGTAAGAGATATAAAGCTAAGGGCCACTTCTCCTTAACAAGTATCTTTAAAAAAGAGAGACACAAAACCTTCTTAAAAATCAAAATTTACATGAACGATACAATCAATTCCTATAATGAAGCAAAGAAATACCTAAGGATTTAACCAAAAAAATTTAAAAATGACCAAATAAACTTACATTGACAGGTCCACAAAAACTGGTGACCACATAACTGAAATTATTTTAAGTTACAAGTAGTGGGAAATAAAAAAAGTTCAAGCAACAAAAGTTTTTTATGAGATCCATAACTGAAGACAGGTTGTGTACTAGTGGGATCAGTGAATTTCAAGAAGCCCGATAGGGTTTGATTCTTGCAGCCTGATGCCTTGACAAGAATAAGGGAAGAAATGGGATGCAAATCCCAAGTAGAATTTGGCAGAATAAAAAACCAATAAAAAAAGTTCAAGCAACAAAAGTTTTTTATGAGATCCATAACTGAAGACAGGTTGTGTACTAGTGGGATCAGTGAATTTCAAGAAGCCCGATAGGGTTTGATTCTTGCAGCCTGATGCCTTGACAAGAGTAAGGGAAGAAATGGGATGCAAATCCCAAGTAGAATTTGGCAGAATAAAAAACCATCTGGGTTGGCAGTTTGACCAATGAGAACAAATGTAACTTAGCATATGCAGTGCAGCCTGCATGTTTCAGGAGAAGATTCTTAATAAAAGTACACTATATCGATGTCCATGAATCTCAAAGTGATCTTGTTCAACCTATTGATCTAATCCATGGTACATCTTATGTGTCATGCCTTTGCTGTGTCATTCAGTTGTAGATGCTTATACACCTAGAATGGTGCATTTTCTTACATCCTAACTTATAAGGTAAACTTAAATGGGATAATGTATGAAGTGATCCATACCAATGATATTTTTTATGGATATTGTTCATGCTGAACCTCTTCGAGCAGGGACTGTGAAGTGTGTGTGGAAGAAAAACAACAAACACCAAGAAGAGATGGAGCGAAGTAAATAATCGCTTTTCTATGGTAATGATAAGGAATAGAAGGCATAAGCAAATCCTCCTAGTCTTAGAGAATTCCTGGGGAAAGGATGATTCAAACACACAGTTATGTTTTGTCTATCCTGACAACGAAGATGATTTTTACCATCCCATGAGACCAACAAGATCTGTTGAACCTTTGTAAAGTAAATTACTTGTGGTGTAATGCATTACTTTTAAGTTTTATACATACTGAAAATAAAATTACCAAACTCTTTTTTATTCTCATGATGCAGCATTTTCTGAATAGTTGTAATATTAAGCAAAAGTGAAGAGTTGTTCCTAACATTTGTAAAGCAGGACAAATTAGTGAAAAATGGTAATCGTCCCCAGTTTCATTGGCACCAAAACATTTGCATATCTGTTCTTCCCGTCACATTTTAGATTTAGTCAGACAACCAGTTTCCTTTTGGAGCCCATGCACATTAGTTTCCATTTTTGCAATGTTTGCTTCATTATTAAGCTAACTATATTTGGAAATAGTTTTGGTCTAGCAAATAAGGGTTTATTTGATCCGAATTACAGGTGCAATTCAGTGGACACCACACTATTTACAGAGCCTAACGTGTTATGAAAACAGAATTGAAATTGGCAGAAACTGGAATTGCAAAAACAAAAACTTTATTGCAAATGTGAGTGAACAAAGAGGGCAATCTCTGTGGGAGAGATGTATGCCTTGAACTCTGCATTCTTCATTCGAAACTAAATATTTCATAGCTACTCAATGAAGAAACTGAAAAGTTACTAAAAAACAGTAAATGAAGAGTTATCCTTGAAAACCAAAGAATCGTCCCACAAGGGAAAAACACAATTGAATAGAAACTGTAAACAAAAACATATATTTTATTGCAAATGTGGATGTGCAACGTGGGTAATCTCTGTGGGAGAAATGTATGCCTTGAAGTCTCCATTCTTCAATCAAAACTATTTATTTTATAGCTATTCAAAACATTGGCGATGTGCTGAAGCAGGGTATTGAGGATCTGTTGGACATACCATAAGCGCTCCTCCCATGTCTTACTATAGGTGAGGATGTCATTTAAGTAGAGAACCACAAAAAATCTATGAAGGGCTACAAGATGTCATTCATCATCTGCATGAACGTCACTAGCGCACCAAATGACATAACCGGCTAGAACCACCCCTCAGATTGAAGGCAGTAAGCTGGCTCAATGGGCACTTAGTGGTACCCTGACTTCATACCAATCTTTGTGAAGCACTTGGCTCCCTTAAGCTGATCCAAGAGGTCTTCAATCCATGGGAGTGGATACTGGTCCTTAATAGTGATATTGTTCAAGACCCGGTAGTCAATGCAAAGTCACCACGTCCCATCCTTTTCCCAGATGAGGACTATCAAACTTCCACAAGGTGAGGTATTAAATATTATGTTGATTTTGTTAGATATTGTTAACATGTTGTTAGGTGGTTGCACTAGTATTACAACCACTAGGATATTTTAGGAGTTAAAAGGATCTTGTGATTAATCTATTTGCATGATTATAAATACAGGCTCTATTGTAATGTATTATTCACTGCCCATGAATTAATTCTTATATGATATAAAAGCCGCTTTGAGGTCTCATGCCTCAAAGGCATGTGACTCTGGGTTTAAGCTTGCTAGGGTGCTGGTTCATTATGGGGCACGTCTATAGTTTTTGTGACGAACTTTGTGCCAGCTGTTCTTACTTTTCTTATTAGTGGCGAGCCTGAAATAGCAAGGAAATGTTGCCATTGTTGGACGTTCTGGCAATCAAGGTTAAGGCCATCCGTCACCTGAGAGAATTGCTTACCACAAAGTTTCCAAATGCCTGAACAATTTTCTACTCCACCTACAAACCCTGTGAATTTGCAAGACATGAAGCTAAAAGAATCAGAATGTGATGTTGCACAGCAATCTGCAAACTCATGGTTTCTGTTGATTAAAGGCCCATATAATCATGGTTTTGGTGTGTCTGAGTCCTAATAGTTTCCCATAAAGAGGTTCAGGATACCTTTATCATACACTTCCATATTTCCCCTTACAAGATTGACATTAAGCAGAACATTGTGGTTTCTGATTATACAGTGATGGACAAGATTTTGAAGGGGGAGAGGAATTATATTTTGGGAAAGATTAAGAAAATAAAGGCTACTCAATGCAATGTGTTGTTGATGCAGAAGAGTATTTTTCAGGATGCAGTGGATGATTTTTCACTGCCTTATTTATCGAAGGCAAAGATTAAAGTGGTTAAGGATGTGGAAAGGGATGAAATTTAGTTAATTATCAATGCGTTGAATTGTTTGCCTATTGCCAATATTGAGCACTTCAGGGATGAGAAGCTTGGGCATTGATTGGGTGGAAGAGGTTTTTGAGGGTGATGACATGATTGTGAATAATTTCCGTTCCTTCGCTCCTTAAAATTATGGTTCTTTCTTTTGCTGGTGCACTGTCTATTGAGGTACACTGTGCAGGAGTTTAGAGTGCCAGAAGGAGGATGCACCATGATGGCCCCTTGGCAGTTTGCTGGTTGGGTGAGCCAAAAGAGGGCGCCCATATGATTACTTCATGTAAGTGCATTCAATATATTATAATGAGTGGACTTGATTATTTCCTTTAGGGATGGAGCTATGATTAATATTTAAATATTTTACTTTGGCCAAAGTCCAAGATTTAAAGATTGCAGATATATATTGTGCTTGTGCCGGGAGGGAGTTGTTAGTTAAACGTTTTCCAAATTGGGTATAACAATGTATATCTGATTTTTGTTTGTGGTTTTTTGTTTGCACCTTCGAATTGCGGAAGATAATAGTTTTTATCAGAGTATCCCGTAGGAGGTGGAATCTGAGTGTAGATCGATGTGAATCTAAGTTTCATAGATGTGGCAAAGTGTACATCAGATTTTTTTCATGTGATTGCATTTTATTGTAGAGCTCTGAAATGATATTTATACCACCAAAGTTTCATGGGATTGACAAACAAATTTCCCTGACAATTAATGCCGTGTCCCTGCAAGCATGTCATTGACTACTTGAAAAATGGTAAATTGATCCAGGGTAGCAAAAAGAGGAAAAGACTTATAAAACTGGGTCAAGGTCAAGGAGCCAAGAAGAGTACTCTGGGGCTAAGATGCATCAACCAAAGTGTTTCAGTGATCAAGGAAACCAGGAAACTTCAGTGATTCTAGGAATGAAGTGGACTTTAAAGCATCTTGAAAGGAAGGCAATTCTGGAATGTTGGTCAAGGATAGTCTGATGTGGCAGCACCCTACGATGAGAGGAGGCGAATGACGTCCAATGATGGGTGTGGACTTGAGGAGTGTGAGGAACGACACTTTTGAGAGGCACTTGAGAAAATTGGTACTTGTCATGTCATTGGTGATGGGACTTCCATCACTGAAAATGATTGGAGGGATTGATCATGTTGCAGAAGGAAAGGGTAGAACCATTGGGAACGGTTAGTGCCATCCAGCAGAGTAGTTGTTAAAGGTGTATCTCCAGGCATTCAAATAGGCCACCATAGTTATGGTGTGTTGTAGGAGCATTGATTGAGCAGGATGTCCCAGGAGACTTCAAGGTTGGAGAGGGTCAAGCATCGGACCTACAAGAGATCGACGTAAAAAAACCCATGGAGGGTATAACTTGGCTCTCTATTGTTGTTTAATATTGTATTACAATGAATTAATTATATTTAGATTAGTTACCTCAATATGATAATATAGTTTGTGTTAAAATTGATCACTCTAACAACAAGCAAGTGAAATATGAAACATTCAAGACAAGTTGACACATATTGCACATAGAGTAACAACAAAGTGGACTAAATATTCAACACCACTTCCTAGGTTACTCAGCAGTTGCAGCAGCTGGTTACCTGTGTACTTTGGTGAGATGGAATGGAGACCATAGGAACACTTGGCAATGTTTGTTGCAATGGCAGCAGGGTTACACATTGATTAAGTTTATGTATAGACTTAGTTAGGGTCTTTGAACCTTGTATTCTCCACAAGATCATATTGCCAATAGAAGTTCCCTTCTATCGGGTGGGCTCACCTACCATTGTAGCATAAAGTGTATGTAATGTCCCATTTTCTAGATTAAAATAATTAATAATGTTATTTAAGTTGGGCCTGATCATTTCTAATATTTTGGGCAACTTAGAAATATTATTATTATTAAAATAAAAAGTATTTTTAAATACTTAAAGTTAATTAATAGTATGACTAAGTGGCCAAAAAGTAATGCCGACAACTTATGTTTTATTATTAAAATAAAATAACTTGGAGTTTGAGTGGAGAAAAGGTCTAAAAGAAGATGCAGGGGTTCATTTGGAGCATCTATCTATCATCTATCAATTAATTCATTTGATAGTAAGCACGTTTGCTTCCATTCTCAACTCTTGAGGATGAAAACCCTCATTGGCTTCAGTATTTGCGGACGAAAACCCTCAATACTCTTTCGGTGGCTTCATTTAGGAGTCACATTGTGCATCAATTCATCCTTTTTCGGTGCAAATGTCACCTTGGAGGGTGGCGATTCAGTTTGGGACAGTTTGAAGGTGATCAAACCAGATTTGACAGCCCTAAGAGATGGACGATTCAGTTGAACAGCTTTGAGGTAGTAGCAAATCAGTTTTACAGCCCTTGGGAGTTGGGCAATCTAGTTGGCAACTTGTGAAAGGTCAGTGCAGCAGTACCATTGCAGCTCTAGCAGACTTCCAGACGTGTGGTGAAAGGCATCTAGAGTTTGATTTTCAGTTGGAGTAGCAATTGGTGGGTGAAAAACCCCACTTCATCCTTCATTGATTCAGTGTTATTTAATTGTAATTTTCAGGACTACAAATTATCCAAAAATCAATCTTTTGAGGTCAAATAAATACTTTGAATATTCTGCAATTTTATGAGGGTTATTTGATGTTGGAGATATTCATTTTAGTGCCCGGCCCCAACTTAAATAATATTATTAATTATTTTAATCTACAGCAGGGGACATTACAAAATAATCAATGGCTACTATTTCCTTTTGTGTGTAGAAAGACGATCAGAGTCAACATCTTTTACCACGTATCCTTATTGTGCATGTCTTCCTATACAATATTCAAGCTATAGTTTTGGGTTCCGCAAAACATGACTTCATTGGAAAGTGGAGTTGAGGGCAAAGAGACATAGCAAGGCAAGGCTTTTCAATTAGTGAGCAGGCAATTCACTCAATACGTTTTCAGGTTACACACACACAAATTGCATTGCCTTTTGATTTAATGCCGTGAAATATAATTTCCAGCTTCCATATTGATGCCAACAATTGTTCCTGGTGCAGGGGGATCAATTTTGCAAGCCCGGTATCATTGATTTGGGCTGCCACTTCAGCTTGGGGAAGCGCTGGTATGTTGGGTTTGTCAAAAAACAAGTCTAAATTATTGTTTTGGTTGGGGATAATTTCCTTACCAAAATTTCTTTTGGCTTTTTCTTTTCTTCATGTATTTTTTCCTCATTATAGTTTCATGGATGTCGTACGGATCTATAGGGTCGACAGCAAAAGGGAAGTGGAAGCGCAGGGTTGACAACAGGGAAAATAGTCATTTTTTTTGCATCGCCATGGTTGATCCCCTTGTGGTTAAATATTTGTTTGATCTATGGACCGAGAAAATGATACAACATGGCTGAGAAAAGTCTAGTTTTTGCAATATTGTTCTTTTTCATGCTTTCTCGTACACTATCAGACTTTGCAACAAACCAGAAAGAATTTGGATCTAAGCTTACAACACTCTCAACATGTATACCTTATGTGCAGGCCTCTGCCATATATATACGAGTAGTTGCCCCAAAGGTGCATGTTACATCAAGAGGGGTGTGACTTGACAATTTGGTGAAGTGGGGTTTTGTATAGTGAAAGAGTGTAAATCAGTAGTTGTACCTCACTTGAAACCATGGCCACTGACTCCATTTCACCACCTGAGTACGTAGCATTAAGCAACAATAATTTGATATTTCTGGTGGAGGTGACAATGGGAAATGAGGCGGTGTGTTCCTTCATTCAATGTGGGAATGAGCTATCCCGAGAGGTGATATTTTGTTTCACAATGAGCTTGAGTAATGGCGAAGTGGTGGGGAAAGGCAAAGCTATATAGAACATGAAATCAGTGAAAGATTTCAAGGTGAGTTGTGTGGTGATGATGAAGGGCAATGATAGGGTAATCAAGTGATAGACTCGAAGAAGCCCACCAGATATACGTGCAAAGTTCACTACTTTAATTACCCAATACATCATTGAAACAAGTGTCATCTCAATGAAAACAGGAGCGTTTACAAGGCTTTTTGCCTGGGCGTTTCTCAATGCAAAGTTCACTATTTTGAGGACAATCTAGATGATTTATTCTAGATTTAAATGTACGTTTTGTCTTTGAAGTAACGAATGAATGAATACTATTTTTCAAGTGTTTTATCTTATATGGACTAAAAATGAGTATTATGCATTGTATGTGTGTAGTACAAACATTTCCATGATGTTTCCAAATCAAAGGTTTATGAAAATCTACGTTTCCGCATTTCATAAACGTTTTCGTTTCCATTTCCAAACAATATAGTAATAGAATTAATATTTAATATGTATATCGTATACACTATATAATATATAGTATATTAATAATATATATAAATGCAAATATTATAATATACATTATAACATTAATATAATGTGTCTATAATATACTATATAAATATTATTATATAAATTACATATTTAATATTAATAATTAATATTTTAAATGACCCGGTGAGGATAGCCTAGCGATGTGTGAGCTGAGTGCTAGAAGTGGGAGGTCTTAGGGTCCATTCCCCAGGCTGACCACCTCTATACCGTCGTTCCCACATTAGGTTCCATTGGGTTAGTTGTGAGGGTACCCGATGTGGTGGACTAGCCGGCTTTGTATTCAATACGAGGGTCGGTATGTGGCTTGAAACCTGTGTTCAATGCAACAAGGCAAGACACTATCCATTCTAGGGCTACTCTTCGCAGCAGGTTTTGGGTCCGGTTAAAAAAAACTTGTTACCCAACATTTTTGTTTGCCAATGAAATGTGGGTGAGTTGGTTAAAGTGGCTTGGTTGTTTCAAGTCCCACCCAAGTTCAATTCTTAAGAAAGGCATATGATGCCGGTTGTGGCCGTGGTTGGTATTCTCAGGGCCGTTAATGGATGTTAGTTATTCTCGAGGCTAGTGGTGGCCTTTGTTGGTAATAGTTGGTATAAATCTAGTAATATCTAGTATACAAACAGTATTATATGGGGATCTAGGCTCCCAATTGTGTTCCAAACTGGTTCAGACTCCGATCAAAAGCCATTACCAAGCGAAAAAATAATAATAATAATTTTATTTTTATATAGTATACAGTATAATAATAATTAATATTATATGTAATATATTATATATAATATAAATACTTATATCTAATAGAATTTTTGAAACGTCAAAACAGTGAGTGTTGGTAATAGTTGCTATAAATATAGTAATATCCGGTATATAGACAATATTATATGGGGATCTAGGCTCCCGATTGTGTCCCAAACCGGTTCACGCTCCGGTCAAAAGTCGTTACCTAGCAAAATAATAATGATAATAATTAATATTTTATATAGTATGCAATATAATAATAATTAATATTATATGTAATATATTATATATAATAATACAAATACTTATATATAATAGAATTTTAAAAATTTTGAAACGTCAAAACAATGAGTGTGGCCTAAGGACATGTGGTGCTCAATTTTCTATGCAACCACCTGCCCTCTCTCCACCTATCTCTTAGACTACTTCCATACTGAAAAATCATTTAATGCTGTAATTTCTTGCATTTTAACCTTTTCCTATGGTTGCACTTGCACCGCTCAAACTTGGAATAGCTTGTGGCATCTGCTCTAGAATTTTCCAAGACCATCAAGGATTTTGGTTGGGTATGGTCTTGTTGCTATTGCACTAGGGAATGCCATAGTTTTGTTTGTGGCCATTGAAGTGGCCTGGAATATTTTTGGCAGCCATTTTGCACTTCCCAGAGCTGTATTGTACAACTTCTTACTTGCTTGCTGCTAAGGCTCACAACAGGCAGCCTGCATACAGGGGTGTTCAGGGTGTGACGTTGTTTCTACAAACAATTTGGCTGGAGGACCATTTTCAGAGGCTTTAACGAACCCTACTCTGGCTGATTGGGCATGGAGGCACCATCGGATTCACTGGGTAGGCCTTTTTGTTCTATCCGTCCTTGCTGGGATTATTTATGATTTTTTCATGATTCAAACTGAACCCATTCACTTAGCCGTTGACAGGTGAGGAGTATTTAGCTTCAACCCATACCACCCGTGGGAAAAGAATTTCTTCTCCAAGATCATAGTTTTTATGTTATATGTGGTTTCTTCCATGTTCTCCATTTGATAGAACTTTGTAAGTGTTCCTTTTATTTGTGGTTCAGAAAAGTATCACTAATACCATCTCATTCTGAGCATTTGAAACATTTTTAATAGATAAAATGCAAAATGACCATGTATCCAAATTAAAAAATTTAAAACACAATATTTTAATGGTTATTGAATTTTTCATTGAGTTGTTTTTTCTACACCATTCTATGTTTTCCTTTTGTTTCTTTTCTCTCTTTGAACATTTGCAATTCTACTAAGGACAAAGGCGAAGTGCTGTCCAAATGGATTATGGTGGTAGGGGTGTGGATAGCAACACGTAGAGACACAAGCATTGGCTGCAACTTTGGCTTGCACAGGAAAAAATGAAGTGATTTTTATTTTTATTAAATTTCATGCAACATTTTGAAACCTCTCACCTCTCTCTCACATCCGTACTTATTATAGAAAAGTTTTGTTTTCTTTAAAACCATATCAATACTTCCATATGTTTATTACTTTCACCAATTTGATGTTTCTGTCAACAATGTTAAAGTTAATATAGCTTTAATTTGAGAATTTCCTGTTCAGTTACAGCGTGCTATAAACAGACCACAGGAACTTAGCATTCAAGGAAGCTGCTAACTGCTAACTGCTTAGTTAGATATTTTCCTGTCAGGTTGAAGGAAGCTGCTAGCTACTAAATTTGCCAGTGATTTAAAAGCTGTGCAAGAAACCGCCCATCTGCCGATCACTCTTGGCACCCGAATCATTGCCCGCAGGTAATTTTCTGGAGTAGTCGGCGATAAATTCAAATATTTATTATGTTTCTTGTTTTAACCTGTTCAATAACACGGGCGTGCCCAGTCATCATCTGCCATTAATATTTCAAGATTTGTAAATATATTCCCAGCATACCCATTCAATATCCACAGTGAACAAACCAGTGGGAAGCCACAGCCAACGAACCAATGGGAAGCGGCCTAAACAAATATCCGCATGCGATGCAAATTCTTGTGGGTGGTGGTGTTGTTTTCGTAGGTCACGCATTTGATCACATAGGATTTTGTATAATGCATTTTGCACTTTCTTTTTTTATCTTCTAATGGTGCTTGGTATTGTTTATTGATGTTCTTTTAATTCTATTGCAGATGCCAGCGATGCGCTCTACAAACAGCTCTGGCATGCTCATGCTTGATTGACCTATTCATGTGCAGTGTTCATTACTATTTCAAAATGTCAAGATTCCAATGATTATCAGCAGTGCTTAATTTCATTATTGAGGAGACCTTTTGTTATAACCTGCAATTGAATAGCATCTTGTAGACATATTTATATATTTTTCTGAATTACTTTCAGGATCTTGCTCATACGTTTCCTACCCACCCCTGGTTGGACATTGAAAAGGGGGATGCGTCTCTGAGAAGAGTTCTTGTAATATATTCCTTCCTGGATTCTCATGTTTGTTATTGTCAGGTAACACTAATTTATTCCTGTTGTTTTTTTAAAGCTTACAATGTGGGCACATATCAGAACTGTGCAAAATCTTGATTGATAATAGTCCAAATTTTATCTGCCATACTGGCTCAATTAATCCTTTCTCTGCTTTGCGAACAGGGGTTGTATTTTGTTGCTGCATTGCTATTGTTAGTCATGAAAACAAAGGAGGATGTCTTTTGGATGTTAGCTGTGCTTTTGGAGAATGTTTTGTTATGCCGTGTTGAACAAATGGTTTATGAGGACTTCCTTGCAAAAAAGTTACCTGAATGAGGATGTATAATTTCTTTCAAAGACAAAAAAATTAGGTTTCCTAGAACTGGAAATTGTTATTTTCATTCAACACTTGTAGGAAGGTATAGTGCATATCTTCCTTGTGTATGGAAGGCCTGCTAGGCATTTGGAGAACTTAGATTTTGATGTGTCTCTTGTCACAACGGAATGATTCTCTGTCTGTTTGCAAAGAGCTTGCCTTCAGAGGTATCTCTGTTTTTTGTTAGTATTTGAAATTTATTATGCTGACTTTATGGATGAGTTATCAGTATTTTTCCTTTAGTCTGGATGTTTTCCATTTCTTACAACACTATTGTATGTTGCCTTGTGCACTCTTCAATAGGGTACCATGTGGGTTTGGGATGAGCTTTTCAGTGAGGGAACAAATGTTTTATTCAGGGTTGCCTTGGCTATTTTCAAGGCATGTGTTCCTCATTCATTCATAGGCATTGATTTTACTATTAACTTTGGACATAAAATGATCCATAGTTACTATGATTTTAATCAAAATTCAAAGATTGAATGAGTTTTAACTGCATAGAAAATCACAGGGTATTTCTATTATTTACTTGTCGAAAGCATGTAATGGAGTTCAAGTATTTTATTTACAAAAGACTGGTTTTCAATAAAAACAAATGAAAGGCTTTTTTTTGGTAGACTCAGGAATACTTTTTGCAATTAACATTGCAGATAAATGAGAAACAATTCCTGGCTGCCGAACAAGTTGGAAATGTGATTAGTATTTTGCATCACAGTGCACATCATGCATTTGACCCAGATACATTATTTAAGGCAAGGAAATGGAAATGGCATTAATTACTTAATAAATTTCCCATCGTCATCTCTTATTTACTAAATAAATTAGACAGTCACAATTTCACCCATTTTTGCTTTATGTAATTCATAAAAAGGTCATTTGTTTCAGGTGGCATTCAAGAAGATTGGGTCTATGACCACTAACTGTATAAAAAAGCACCATAAAAGGCGACAAGAGGCAATCACAGCAGAGTTGGACAAGAGATTAAGGCGACTTAGCTAATGGTAAAGAGACAAGCCATCATCTGAATCGAGAAAATGAGATTTTAAGTTCAATAACTAGTTGTGTACATATATTGGTAACCTGTGAGAAAATGTTGCACCCCTTATCCTCAAAGAGAGTCATTTTAAACCATTTCACAGCATTGCAATCCTTGCCCCTGAAAATCTACCACATATCAAGAGGGGAATTAACACAAACACTTGTCTTTCCTGCAGGTACAGCCGCAAAGATCAGTTGAATTCATCCATGTATTTGATATCCTCTAGCAAGTTGTATCCCAGTTGTATGCATATGTATGTATAGGAAAGAAACAGTACAGAAAGGAATTGTGAAGTTTAAACTTAACGCATTGGCTTTCACATGGTTCTATGTTTATTGGTAGGTATATACCACATATAAGGTTTATATTATACTCTCTTTTTTTATTGGAAACAACTGAATTAGATGGATATTGGCATCTCCTATCCCATGAGGTTTATATTATACTCTTTTTCTTTTTATTGGAAACAACTGATTTGCATAGATATCCACATCTCTGCCCATGTATTCGGATTACATTAAGCGATTACAACATGCTGAGTAAGCATATATCTAAATCAGAGTTTCCTTTGGCTAAGCTGGCACAACCAGGGGGAATCCAATCTATCAAAGTTACCCAAGGGCCGAACCTGGCTGTATCCATTCCCATTTATCTGTACCAGGTATCTAAATGAATTTGTACCCTGGTGGATGGTGTAACAAACCATCATCCTAACCAGCTGAACTACAAGCCTTTTGATTATTATACTCTCTGTTCTTTTTTAGGCTATCTAGAGATGCCTTATGCAGTCCCTTTTTTAGTGTTACAGTCTTGCACTTTGCCAGCTTTTGATCACCAGTGGACATTCATCTAATTTCTTTATTTATTTACTCTCACTGCATATATATTTATTGTGTTTTGGAATTGCAGATATTTTATTCTAGCCCCAAAAAAACCTCTAATTTTGGTGGCAGCAAATCACCCTAGTTTCAAGTGGCAACTTTAGAGAAAACAGGACAACTCGAGAAGCTATGTAATAAAGAAGAAGAAATTAATTGCTCTGAATATTAATGGAATATTAAAGGACATTCTGATTACCAAGATGTTGAACCGAGTAGAATTTCAGGCAGGAAAGCTGCGGTACATCAATCATGGGGATCCATATTTAATAGTATGGAGCAAACCTGCAGAAATGAGGAGATGCATTTTTCATGGCAGATATCTTATTCATTCTGTATCATGTAAAATATATTTCCTTTCGAAAAAATTCCTTGTGCTAATAAGAGCTTGACCAAGATTCAAATCCCCCTCAGCACAATAAGGCGACCCACAACTCCTGAGGAAGTTGTGGCGTAACATTCATGAGAACCACATTTGAATGTGATCCATGTTTACCAATCTAAATAATGTGCTTCAAGCTCTGCCCACACTGCATTAAAGTCTCTTAGCAGAAATTTCCAAAGCAAAAGTGACGTCACCCAAGATTACCAAGCAAAAAAAACACTTCAATCTGCTCTCTAAGCTGAAATTATCTACTATGAGAAGGGTCTTAGTGACTAATAACTTAATAAGGCTTTTAAGCGATCATGCCCAATGAAATTTTATGAACCTGTTGTAACATCTCCTATGTGCAACCTGTTGCAAAGGCTTGGCCTATAAAAAGGATGTCAACAGTATCATCATTGAATCTTGATGAGTTCCTTAACTTCAGTGTTGGCCTCACAAATCTATGCAACCACGTAATTACGGATCTCCATCTGCTCTTTTTGCCTAGGTAGAGCCAACCATTGTACCTCAAGTTTGTGATTTGATCTTCTATGTCAAATACAAATTTCCAGAAACTTCATAGTTGATAGCATCGGGTATCAGAGGACATGAGCATTGGAGGGAGAGTTATCTCAAACATTATATCAATATGGATCAAGATATTCAATGTGTGTGTATATATATGGCTGTAAGCTGAATAAAAACTTTGATCTGCTCTATAAGCTGAAATAATCTACCATGAGAAGGGCCTTAGTGACTAAGAACTTAATAAGGCTCTTAATAAATCATCCCAATGACATTTTATGAACATGCTGCAACATCTCCTATATTCAGGACAGACACAAACCAGTTGCAACAGCTTGGTCTACAAAAAGAATGTTAACTGCATTAGCATTGATGAGTTCCTTAACTTCAATATTGGCCTCACAAACCGATGCAACTATGTAGTTACAGATCTCCATGTGCTCTTCTTGCCTAGGTAGAGCCAACCATTGTACCTCATGTTCGTGATGTGGTCTTCTATGTGAAATACAAATTTTCAGAAACTTCATAGTTGTAGCATCGGGCATTAGTGGACAAGAGCATTGGAGGGACAGTTATCTCAAACATTCTATCAAAATGGATCAAGATATTCACTGTGTATATGTATATGGCTGTATGTATTGAAATTTTCAATACTCGCTTATCAGTAGTCATTCAAAGGTTAATCATTCTATATATAATTTTTGATATATACACCTATATATATATATATATATATATATATATATATTTCTTAGTTGTGTGAAATGGTGACGTAAATTTATTGTATATATATTTTAATGTAAGCATTAAAATTCCCAATACCCACTTGTCCGTCTTTTAAACATGCTATATGTAAAATTTTGATATGCCCTTCTTAGTTGTGTAAATTCTGCACCTTAAAAACAGCTTAGATAAACAAAATTCTAATTGTTTAACTCTTTCTTCCCTTAGCTTTGTTGTACATATATATCATGTGGTAGCCTTTGGGATCAATTAAATGTTGTTTTGGACTTTCTACCTATTGTTATCGGATGTTGCTGATGATGATGATGGAATCTTCCATATTCACTGATGATGGACAGATTTGCTTATACTAAATGTTAGTGTCACTTTCGACGTGTCCATTGCACCTTTGGGGTGCAATTGGTAGTGATTAAATCATTTGGATTGTATCCAATTTAGTAATTAAGAGAGGGGGGGTGGGCATGGCAGGCTGCAAGAGGGGGGGTGGAGAGAGGGAGGGGAAGTATTAGATAATATTTATATATTGTTAGCATCTTGTTAGGCGGTTGCACTAGAATTACAACCACTAGGTTATTTTAGGAGTTAGAAGGATCTCAAGATCATTCTATTTACCTTATACTAAATATAGGCCCTATTGTAATGTATTGTTCATTACACATAAAACAATTCCTGTGTGAGGATCTTGCCCAAATGTGGACCTTCAAATTCAGCTCCTGGGTTTGCCCCCTGATGTCATCATTCTCAACTTCAAGCAGTGAACGATTGTACAATGGTCCATTTGGCAGCAAAGTGTCGAGGACCAAATCAATCAAGATGTTTTCCCTAACAATGCAGAGGTACCTCTGCTGATGAGGAGAAGACATATACATCCTGACAGCATCTAGTCCATCTGCTTCTATTGAGTCATCTAACTTGATGTGGTGGCACATGTGATTACCACAATCTTTTGATGCTACTCAAATCTAATCATGAGTAGCACGAATGTCCCAACTTGTGGAATCACCCACCGACACTACTATGCCACCTCCGGTATCCAATAGAGCTTGTCACCCAAGGTGATGATGACACTCCAAGGCTTGGCCTCATAGACACCATGGCACTTCCACATGTAGGGTTGTCCAAGCAAGATGTCGCCGACATCCAAAAGGTGTTACGTCACATACTACCTCACCCTTGAATGGTTTGATTGAGTAGGGCAAGCGGCAATGTCTACTAACATGAATATCTCTACCTTAATTAACCCACCCAACAAAGTAGGATTGTGGGTATGGTGTTGATGGTGAATTTAGCCTCTAACTGCATCACCAAAGATCAAGTTTTTACTACTTCCACTGTCCGCAATGACGTGCAAATCCTTCCCCTTCATCCACATCTATGAGCAGAATAGGCACTCCTCGTCCTCATGTGGTGAATGGGTTACTTGTGCAGTGGCAACATTCACTTGTGTTGTGCAAATTGCTCTTGTGGTTCTCACGCCACTTTTCCATGTCTTTTTGTCGTTTGTTTCTTGTCTTGCTTTTCTTGAGGTGCCTCTTTGCCTTGTTGCTTGTTGTCAAACTTGGTGTCAACCTTTCCTTTATTTGGATGTGACTTGTCACTAGAAGAAGATTCTTTCTTTCCTCTACATTTGAATTTTACCTCAATCTTGACTACATACTAGTAGGCTTCTCCAAGTGTCTTAATGTTTTCAAACTCCATCTTCTCCCAGATGTAACTATTGACCAAATTTGGCCCACATAAGGATCTTTTGCCTAGAAATGGTTTGAGCAGATGAACAGATGTTTTGGATGGAATGAGTGGTCCAAAGATCTCATATTGCTCACAATGCTTTTGAAACACTTTAAGTTAGTTTAAGGTGCAAATATGTTGATCTTTGAGGAACAGATTTGAAAGCAAGGCTTCGTGGTGTCCAAGCAGTCAGGATCATCATTGGAGCTTTCAAAGATCAAGCAAAAGCTCAAGCACAAGTTTGAAGAACCAGACTATCACCAAGACATCATCCAGGAATGAATGGACCAGCTCACTTGTACATTTTATAAATGCACCTCAGAAGGCCTTGCGAGCCAAAATGTTGCAGTGCCACGTTGTTCTTCAGCCCAAGATCATATCTTGCAAATTTCATGTCCTCACAAGCTTTCTATCTTAAGTTAGGAGCGTTCAAAGATGGACCTGCAGCATAAGACGTTCGTGCTAACGTCAAGTTTGAGCTCCGTAAAGTAACCATTTGGATTCAAAAAGTCCTTAAAAGGTTTAAAATTGGGCAAGATCTAAAGGTCCGCATGAGCTCGCATACTAACAACACAGATCTAACGGTTTGCGCCTGGGTCAAACAAGTCAACAGGTCCCTGTGTTAAAATCCCTATAAGAGCTACAATTTAGACAAGATCTGACGATGCGAGTTCACTGAGCAGAGATCCAACAACACAAGGCAACTGACAAAAGGGTGGGTCCAATCTAAATCGATGATCAACGTTCGTTCGTACCAATGATCTGACGGTGCATGGTTCCTGACAAGAAAGTGGGCCCAATAAGATCTAGGGATCGCATTAACTCATACATCCAGATCTAATGGTGCGAGATCGAGTCAACATGTCAAAGGATCTTGGCTGGCAGGAAACCAAGGGATCACGTGCATTCGTACATCCAGATCTAACCATGCGAGCAGAGTCAATAAGTCAGCGTATCTTTGGGACCAATAAGAATAAAGACAATTGAGCACAATGTAAATGGTCCGAGTTGGCAATTGACAACTAATGAACAAAGGGCAAATCCAAAGAGCTTCCATTGAAGGTCGATGAACCAGTTTTCGACCCAGGCGAGCAAAAGCTTAAAGAGCCATATCGCCATTAGAGTTCAATCAACAACAGATGTAGTCATGCAAGCAAGATGGTTAAGGATAAGACTCCGTCGCCATTAAAGTTAAATAGGGCCTTTGGTCGATAATTTGGAACCTATCGACCTTGTTGCTGGGTCATTCCATTGACATGATTGTTGCTTTTAGATGGAGGATCCTCGTATACAATAGCTTATCGGCTCTCACAGGTTTTAGAAGCAGAACAGGTCTCTTATGGCCTAATACAGAGATCGAAGATGGACTAGTGATTGTGAAGCAAGGTCAAACAGTTAGTTGCAGGGTTCCATGGATATTGTGAATGTGTGAAAACCAATAATTGGATTGGTTTTCACTATAATGGACCTGTGTTTGATATTGGAGCAAATACAAAGGTAAACGTGATCATGGAGAGGTGTCTCACCTATCATTAGGGTCACATTTTTGATAAACAGGTACCAATGGCCACCCAAAGCAGATGTGGCATAATTCTGTCAATTCCAAGACATGGTCCTCATCAAAAGATCAAATAGATAATGACATGGAATTTCAAAGACACTGAGTAGATGAATAAGGACACTGACCATTCAATTCTTTTACAGAATTTGTTCCTTATTGATAAGGTCATGAGTCAGCATCCTCGAACTTGTGCTAACACATCACAGATCCCTCTCTCTCTTCCTTTTTTCTATATATGTTCCAATTTCTATCACATGTTGTGCTCTCTGAAAATTTTAGACAAGAAATCTCTGACATTTTAGAGAACAAACTCTTATGCTTTGGCTTGCTTAGGCTATGCCAAAATTTGTACTGTAACACCTTTTGATGCAATAAACACTGAATTCCATCATTTTGCAAGCTAGATTGAAGTGTGTTTTATGAAATCATGTATTGTAGTTAAGTGAATGTATGTTCCTTGTCTATGTCTGAGTTTTCTCACCTTCATTAAGTGCTTGGTAGTTCTCACAGGTCATTATAAGTGCAATTTACAGTTTGTTGTTTAGCTTGAAAGTGGTTATTTGCCCTCTCATGCTAATTTGATAACTGAGCAATGCCTTATTGTGAAATACTTATGTGGGATTGATCTTCTTTAGTCTTGAATGTGTCTCATAGTGTGTCTTGTGCAAAGTATAAGTGTTCCAATCATTGGTGCATCACTCCATTTTTACATGATTTCATATATTGTTATATTTCTTTATCTCTTGTCCAAGCAAGTGTTAGATTAGGTCTAGTTTAGGTGATAGATCCAGAAGGAAGCTAGCCTTCTCTAGAGGTCTAACCCAAGTTTAGGTGACCCACACCGTAGAGTCAATCCCATGTTAGACTAGATTTGTGTAAGAGGCCTTGAACAATCCCCTTGCTCAGCTAGGGTGCAATCTAGGACACCAACAGTTACACTGCAAGCCATTGCAATATTTGAGAATTCTATGCTTTCGTTGTCACATGTACCAACTTTTGTAGACAAGGTATGAAATTATTTGGTGTAGTCCCGCACTGTCTAGTCTCTATTTTGGTGCAATTGATCCAACTTTTTGAAATGGCTATCATAATTATTTACTAGCTAGTACTCCTTTCTGATGGCCTATACAAATTTTTCCCAGGTTTTATCTAGGGGACCCTTCTGGTCAAGTGATAATTCACCATCTTCATCTCGAAGACAATATGATTCCTACTATTTTTTGGCATAAAAGAAAACTTTCAAGAGTGAAAATGTTTTTTTTTTAATTTATTTAACAAGGGTTTGTATAGACCCTCACCCATCTAGGATACATTCATGGGGGTTTCGATCCCCGAAACTACCAAACATGTCAACCATTCAATGCACCAGTAAGCCATTTTGCTACTATACTGTATCATCAAATGGATTTTAGGCATTCTCGTTGTAGATCAACTGACCTTCGATGGGATTTGAACCTAGATTGCTCCTATACGAGTGTATCCACTTAACTATTACACTACAACCCGGAAGATTACAATTGATTGATAGAAAAAATATTTACAGAAAAATATGATTCCAATTGATTGAGCCATTTGTTTAATTCATCAACATCAATTTTTCCCTCAAAAAGGAGGAATGTAAAAATTTACTTGTACTTTGAAGGGTGTCGAACTCTTGCATGGATTGCTTGATGATGACATGCAGACCTCAAGGATGACTCGTGACAAGTCATTCATGAACTATTCCATCATTATCTCCTTTGTTTCTCAAGAGCTTCATTGAGCAACAATTTGAAAGGATCTCTCATTCCTTCTTTTTCCATTTGAACTGAAAAGGAAGATTATTTGAAGGGTCACATATCTCGAGAGAATGCTTTGTATAATTTGATCTTGTTAAATAGGACATGCAAGAATGGAACGAACTCCTCTGATACCATTGGTCTGAATTATAGGTGCAATTCGATGGACAACACACTAGTTACGAAACTTCATGTGTTATGAAAATGAAATTGAAATTAATTGAAACTGAAATTGCAAAAACAAAAGATTTGATTGCAAATGAGAGTCTCTTTGCACGAGATGTATACTTTGAACCATGCGTTCTCCATTCAAAAATATCTATTTTATAGCTATACAATACAAAAGCTATAAATTTACTAAAATAATAAATGAAGGGTTCTCCTTGAGAACCGAAGAGACACCCCACACGGGATGACATGTATCATCCTTGAAAGTGGAAACAAACTGCCAAATAAGGACAAATAGTTGGATTTTGGTCGATGACATTACTATGGGGTTTATTTTGGTAGTGCCACTTGTTGGGGTCATATCTCTTTAACCGTTTCTTGTAATCTGAAACTTCAATATTCGTTACAAAGCTCAAGAAACAAACTAGTTTTGAATGCCCCAAGGGCAGCTCAACTCATTCTTCTCCAAAGAGCCCCAAAAATGTAAAATACAAAGAAAAAAAATGAAATTTTGGATTTTCATAAATTTACTAAATTTTGTAATGAAATGCTACTTGGATCATTAGTTCCCTTGAGAAGCAATGGGCCCCATTGATTCCAAGTTTTGGACTAAGTGACAAAACTTCGGCTAAATTTGGCTCCTAAATAGCCTCTTACTTTGGTGTGCCAATTGTCTGCCTTAGCACCCAATAGAGTGGAATCTCTTAATGCTTCATTTATTTGACCACTACATCCATGACTTGATCGATAGACACTGGCGTCCTGCAGTCAAGGTTCAACTCTATGCTTTGCAAATCCTCACCAACATCCGATGTGTCCAAGAGTGGTGGAAAGTATGGGCGGAGCAATTCTACATTAAACACTGGATGCAACCCGAGATAAGGTGGCAAATTGAGTTCAAATGCATGGTCACCCACTTAATTGATGATGGTGTGTGGCCCATATCGTGGAGGCATAAACTTCTCATTTGGACCCTTCAACCGCTCCTTTTTAAAATACAACCAAAATTTGTCACCCACATAAAACTGATGGGGAATACAATGTTGATCATGATGCTGCTTGTATTTTTTAATGGTCCTCTGCAGAATCTCCTGAACCTACTGCTGAATGTTCCGAATTTGTTTGACAGCTTGGTTAACTTATCCAATTATTTTTGTGCATCAGGTAATGTGTCTTCCAACACCAAGCAGTGCTACATCAATGGATGCCAATGGTTGAAACCCGAGACATACCTGATCCCATGAAGCCATGAAGGGCTTGGTTGTAGCTATGTTGGACATATAGAAGACTCTCATCCCATGTGTGTGGATGCTTTGAATGATATATTTAAAGAAGATGCATGATCATATGATTGACCATTTATGTTTGTCCGTCTGTTTGAAGATATAGAGTGGAGGACTTGTTCAATTTTGTGTCTATCAAGTACCACAATGTGGACCAAAAAACACCTAGGAATCTGTTGTCCCTATCTAACACAATGCTTTGTGGCAGGCCAAAATGGATCCAAGCGTGCTTGAAGAAGAGTTTCATAGTCTCCTCTATAAAGATCCCCTTTTTGCAATGTGTGACCATCTTCAAGAACCTGTTAACCACTCTAAAAACACACTCATAACCTTATATGGTCAAGGCCAGGCCCGACATAAATCCATGGAAACAAACTCCACTCACTTTTAGGGGCATGTGGCCAAAGTTCCAACACCAAATTTTACTCCAAAGGGCCCCAAAAATGCAAACTAAGAAAATGTAGACATATCAAAAAGATAGCAATTTTTGAATATCTACTAAATTATGTCCCAAAATGCCACCTCAGTCATTATTGCTTCTTTGTATCAACTGAGCTTCTTGTTGTTCATTCCATAATTTCACCATTATTGCTAAACTTTAATTTAAATTTTTTAGCATTATAGGCTACAAATGGAATAGTTTCATCACTGTTCTCAATAATTAAACCAAACATAAGAATGAGGAGCCCACCCTTGTTCAAACTATTCAGTTAGTGTTTAGATACAATATCATAGTCTCCTAACTATAGAGATGTGAATCTTGCTTCAATCAAAAGAATAAAATGGGGGTTTTACATTTCTTCAACTCTTAAAGTTTATATGCACCTAATATTCTATCATCATAAATCTATTAAGATGGAGTGGCTGACTTGCAGCACGCATAACCTTTATCTTTTCATTTATTAATTATAGATGTTTCTTACGCTGACCTGATTAGGACTATGGGGTCACCCCTACCTGATTATGTCTAAAAATATGGATACATAGGCTCGTTTAAATCATCACAAGTCATATTCTCAAATTCATTTCTTTATAATTCTCCATTCTAAAGGTTTACCCCTCAAAGTGGCCAATATATCTAAATTAGTCATATCACTTCATTTATCATTTGTGCATCAATATATTTGGATATGTTCTTATTTTCACATTCAAGTGGATCTACTATCGCTATGAGTTTATTTTATAAGAAATATCCTAACAAGTGGTATCAGAGAGATGATCTGTGATGCACATTTTGTGGTACAAGGATGAAGGAAGGACATTATACAAGAGCAATGATCGAGAATTCTATAGTGCAAGGACAAAGACATGACTTTATCAAAGGCAAGTACATTTCTGTTACCCTATTTTTGGGGAATTTGTTTTTGTGCTACATGTTTTGCATCATTGTACGACCTAGGTAGAGCAATAGATCTGTTGCAATTCTATTTTGATCAAACCTTGGGTAGAAAACATGATCTTAAATATCTTTCAAAATAGGAAAAAAAAATTGGGTATTTGATTTGAGTAGTAGACACGGGAAAGTCTTTTTCGTGTTTTGAGAGTTTGTAGGAGATAGCAGCCAATGGATTCGTCTCATCGAGAGGATCACAATAGTATAGTTCTCAATTAACCTAGTTTTTTACACTTTCCAACCCTCCCTTGCTTTTAGGTTTTTGTCAACCCTTGTTGGAATCTTATATCATCGGATCCAAATTTTCATTTTGAGCAATTTTGTATAAGTACCCAACAATGCTCACTTTGACCAAATCCTAAATTTTTGTATGGTCACCACTTACAAAGTGTACCTTTGTAATATCCCAAATTGGATTATTTTACATTAATTTGGTTTTCTTGGAAAACCTAATTTTTTATAAATATAAATATTGCATTTAAAATAATAAATTAAATATAATATAAATCCACAAGAGGTTTCGTCCTTGGGCTGTTATAATCACAAGGGTTTTCGTCCTTGAGAGTGGTTGTAGAGCATGACACTTATACGAATTAGATGATTGAATTCATAATTGGATGCTTGTAATACTTCCACATCTCTTGTCCCTTATATAGCCTTTAAAACTTCTCACAAAGGAGGCGTCCCATCCAAGAGGCACCTCTTCACCAAAAGATGTGACCGTGGACATTTCAGTCGGCATTTCCGTTGACAATTCCATTAACATTTCCGTTCACTTCCGGCAACAATTCCATTTGACACTTCCATTCATTTCCAACAACAATTCCATTTGATATTTTCATTCATATCTGTTTAATGATTGTTGTATTAAATGGCAGCATTGCTCCTTGGCAGCGATTTCTTCATGTGAAATGGCAGCGCCTCTCCTTTGAATTCAATGATCTCCCTCTTGGGGATATTACAAACCTCCATGCCTCAAATTGCTTGTCCTCAAGCAATTGCAAATTGGAATGTTCAAGAAGTAAGGCTCCTCTCCACGTTGCATCTTCTATTGACAATCTAGAAGTAGAAGGATCATATGAACTCCATACGAGCAAATAGCTTATGACAACCTCAGTCTCACTGGGAACCACCAAAATGTTAGAAAAGTTTGTATACATCTTCCATGAGACAATTTTACAAAGAACCAACACTCTAAAATCTTTAGGTTTCTTGTTTTCACTCAACAACGAATGATAGCAGAAAAAATATGAATAGCTCTTATCAATCGAGAGATGGATGCAAGCATTTCCAGCAGACATGTACTTTATCTTATGCAAACCCTTTAAGCCATTTCTTATGATAGAGTACCAAATACATGTAGAATTTCCATGGAATGCAAACATAGATCCTTCAATGGCCTGACGTTGATCCACGTTTTTCTCTTGTTCAAAATCATAGAAAAGTATAAATGTATAAAGAAATTCCTACACATTCAACAGCACATATATTATATCTGTAGAGTCTTTTGTAGATAACGCAGCTTCAATAAAATTATCAGACTAATAATCTTTTTGCAGCCATGATATACCAAACTTCACAACTAATTCAATTTCACTGGAATACGATTGCATCTCTGAATTTGGGGGAAATTAATCTATTCTCTCTGGTAAATATAGTGAGCTACACCTGGAAGATTTAATGGTGAAATGAAATCCCACATGACTATGATAGACTGTAGGGGAACACCAAATAGAATATCCTAGTTGCTCTTTGTAAAATGGCTTGTGAATAATATACCAAAACAGGTTTACCATAACATGTGCTCTCATGAAAAATGGATCTAGTTGGAAAATAATCTGAACATAAGTATTCATATCAAACTTGCTCTTAATAACTTTGTTCTTTACTTGTCGGGCTCTATGCAGAAGATCTAGCTTTTGATAACCAATCAGAACTTGTGCAAGTAATGATGGTACAAATGTATCTTCAAACGAATCTATAATTTTATCAACATTTGCCTCTGATAGTTTACCATGGCAAAGACCCATGATATTGATGAACCTAAACAAATCTGAGAGAAATGTTGTCATGTCTGGAAGAAACAATGAAAGGAGGTAGGAAAACTGGTTATCAATGTTGCGTACTTTGCTCAAATATTTTGAATGCGTTTTAAATTCCATACTAGCATTTTTATATCTCCTTTCTCTGTTCTCTCTTACAAAATCAGAACTTCCCTCTGTGGCCTGAAATTTTTTGACATATTTAAATGCTAAGAGCAAAAGCTTTTTGCTCAAACCATTTATCTTGATTTTAGAAATGCAGGTTCCAGACGCACAAATTCTGCTATTTAACAGAGCCACGTTTGTTTGATACAAAATCTCTTGAATAACATCCAAGAATAGTGAAGCATACATTCCTCGCAATACGTTGGACCTTACCGATGAAAACCCTAATATATTATCACAGTTTATGATGAAGTAGGCCTCTGTATTAGGAATTTTATTTACTTCGTGATGCCATACTTTGATTGGATGATCATCTACTACACATTTTGGAATTTCAAGGTTCTGTTTGAGATTCTTCGTGCTAATTAAGTTTGTCGTACAATAATGCTCCAGCATATAATTATGTTTAAGTGGCAGATGTAAAGTGGAGTCTCTCAACAAGGACCTTTTCCTTTCCTCTAAAATAGAAAATAGAATGTTTTCAACAATGTCAAGACCACCAAACCATGTTTTATGTTGGACATTTGACAATTCATAGGGCAATGATTAGGTCACTATGTCAACTCACATATTTTGTGATTTTAAGAAATTTAAACTTTCTAATATCAAGTTTGGATCCCATGTTTTGAATACAAACTTCCCATGAAGAATGCCTTCTTCCCTATACACTAAGGAAGGTTTAACCATTTTAGATGCAAAGCCAAGTTCAAACTGTTGAGGCTCACGATATTGTAACTCTGGGAATATGGAGTTTGAATTATGGATAACTTCAAGCTCCTTAAAAATCCACGCTTGAGGACCTACATCCTCTAATAGCTTGATGTATGGATACACAACCCTTATATTTAATATGAACAAATTTGGACATTTTTGTCCAGTGATTAGGTTCAGCACATCCTTGGCATGCCATTCATCAACATCCTTTAATAGCCCATAATCATAGTTTATTTCTTCCAATATCACTTGAGCCCCTCCTACCGAAGAAGCAGACATGGAATCAACTTCTCGTTCATTTTTTGTTGTGGATAGCTGTGTGTAATTTATCTCTAAGTCACAGCTCTCAAGTGTTACATTTCCAAGATTAACAGTTACAGCTTGATTGCCTTTATTGATTTCTGAATGTTTTAAGCACACCTCCAACGACACTCCATGTTCAACATGTGAATTTCCTATTACTCCAAGATAGCCAGGTAATTCTAAAAGAAAAGGTGCACATGTAGAGTCTTGTTTGTTATCCATAATATCACTGGAAGTCTCTTCGGTATCCTTCAACAAGTGAGGTGCATTTAATGATTGTCTGTCTTCCAAGGCATCAAGATTATCCGGTGGACGTTTTTTCCATATTCTATCAATTATTTTGGTTGGCTCTTCATCTTGTTTATTTTTAAGACCGTAACCCATGATATCTTGTTGATAGTGTGCATTAATTAGACAATCAATTGGTTTATTAAACTTAGAACTTGCGTTCAGGGAACAATCCTCAAAACCTCTCTCTTGCACACACCGAAGTTTATCTTCACTCTGACGTAGACAACACATATCAACATCATCATTAGTGTTTTGGATAAATAACTCGTGTGCATCTCTAATATCCAAAGTTTTTATGCCATTCTTCCTAATAGACAAGTCTCCATAAATATCAACTTCTTCTTGGATAATATGTTTGGGCATTTGCTTAGTTCAACGTTGGATGCCTCATTGGTTTTGTCCTGGATAGGGAAGTTGATCTTGGAATTTGTCATCTTCCTTTCTTCTGGAACCTCTTGAAAATTGAATTTCTCATCATATTCAGTACTGCCATAACTATCATTCACAAACTCATCTTCCTCATAGTTTTTATGCCATTCTTCCCAATAAACAAGTCTCCATAAATATCAACTTCTTGGATAAGTATGTTTGGGCATTTCCTTAGTTCAACGTTGGATGTCTCATTCATTTGGTCCTGGATAGGGGAGTCGATCTTGGAATTTGTTATCTTCCTTTCTTCTGGGACCTCTTGAAAATTGAATTTCTCATCATATTCAGTACTGCCATAACTATGATTCACAAACTCATCTTCCTCAGAGTCCCTGTTTTCATTCCATGACTCTTTTAAATCCAAATAGTCTGAAAAAGATATTTATTTTTGAATCTTTGTTGAAAGGGCGTTGTACAACTTGAAACTATCCATAATTTCCTTATATAGTGACCCCATGGTTCACAGGCTAGCAAGAAAAAAGAGCTCTAATACCACTGTAATATTCCAATTTATTTTACATTAATTTGGTTTTCTTGGAAAACCTATTTTTTTATAAATATAAATATTGCATTTAAAATAATAAATTAAATAAAATATAAGTCCACAAGGGGTTTCATCCTTGTGTTATTATCACAAGGGTTTTCGTTCTTGAAAGTGGTTGTCTAGCATGGCGCTTATACAAGTTAGATGAATGAATTCATAACTGGATGCTTGTAATACTTCCACATCTCTTCTCCCTTATATAGCCTTTAAAACTTCTCACAAAAGAGGCATCCCATCCAAGAGGCACCTCTTCACCAAAAGATGTGACCGTTGACATTGCAATTGACATTTCCGTCGACATTTCCATTCACTTCCGGCAACAATTCCATTTGACACTTCCGACAACAATTCCATTTGATATTTTCATTTAATGACTGTTGTATTAAATGGCAGCGCTGCTCCTTGGCAGCGATTTCTTCATGTGAAATGGCAGCACCTCTCCTTGAATTCAGCAATCTCCTTCTTGGGGATATTACAACCTTCCACCCATAATTGATCACAAAACTAGAGCCCAAAGACAAACCCCAACATCCCCAATGTCATCCTCAATCCCGCAACTTAATGGGACCAAATGTGTCTTCTACAGTCACTAATGGAGAGGATGTGCGTTTCTACGCACTGTCAAAAATAACTGGAAAAACTCCTACAGGGTTAGAAGGGGTGGTAAACTTCATCCATGATAAGGTGCTTACTCCTTTTACAATCTCACTAAACACAGAATTGGAAAAATTTGATGAAAATCTCATGGCCCGATGGCTTTCATCTAGCCCAACCCACTTAGATAACCAAACTAATGGATCAGGTATAGTACCAAACAACCCCACACAACCAACCCTAGGGAACAACCAAAATTTGTTAAATCAAGGATTGAGGCATCTTTTTCAAGGGAAAAGGCTACACTTGCCCAAAGCAGATATCCACAAGCTTGATGGGACAGATATGACTTCTTGGCTAAGCCCCATGAAACAGTATTTTAAACTTCATAATATACCAAATGATGCAAGGGTCAAAGTGGGAGGCCTTTACAAAAGACTTATCGGTTCACTATCATCAAGCATAGAATGGAGATTACCCAATTGACAAATCTGGAGCAAACAGGGTCCTTAAAATAATATAATGCAAAGCATATGAGATTGTCCATCAAGACAGTTGATTTGACAAAGTTTTAGAGACTTCAACTCTACGTCAATGGGCTTAGTGAGTGGGTTCAGCATGAACTTCAATTACTAGAACCTTTTACAATTAGGGATGCTATGAGGAAAGCCTTGAACATAGAGCAAAGGAATGTGCCTACTAGAAGATTCACATAAGGTCAACCCAAGGGATGGAGAGACAGAATATTGCCCAATACTTTTAACCCAAAGCAAAACACCAAGCTCTCTCCTCAATAGGAGGCGAAGAAGAGAGAAAAAGGATTGTTGTTGGCATTGTGATGGCAAAAAGTCTAGAGGTCTAAGTGTGCCAATGGAAATGCCTAATAATTATTGAGAATGGGGTTTCTAAAGAGGAAGAAATAGCTGCAGAGGAACTAGTTTTGGATCAAAAGCAAGAGCCAACAGAAGAGGAGGAAATTGCCACTATCTCTCTACATGCTTTGAATGGGATAAGCACACTTGAAAGGCTAAATATAGTGGGGTATATCAAGAAGAGGAAGGTGATAGTTCTAATAGATACATGTAGTGCACACAACTTTATTGACAAAAGGATAGCAAATGAACTCAATTTACGTGTTTCCAGTTTCTAATTTTCAAGCTATGATAACCAATGGTAAGCAACTCTCTTGTGATGGTAAATTCCATCACATCAAACTCACCATGGGGGATTATTAGCTTGACTCATAAATGTTTGTCATTCCTCTTGAAGGTGTATCAAGATGAGGAAGGTGGTAGTTTTAATAGATACACGTAGTGCACACAACATTATTAACATAAGGATAGCAAATGAACTCAATTTATGTGTTTCCAATTTCTAATTTTCAAGCTATGATAGCCAATGGTAAGCAACTCTCTTGTGATGGCAAATGCCATCACATCAAACTCTCTATGGGTGATTATCAGCTTGACTCATAAATGTTTGTCATTCCCCTTGGAGGTACGGGCGTAGTATTGGAGTGCAATGGTTGAAACTATTGGGGACAATATACTTCAACATTCAAGACATATTCATAGCTTTCATTTCAAAAGGATGAAAGTATAAACTTATGGGGATGTAATCACCTCCAAGCCAAATAATCGGTTATCATAGGATGGAGAAGCTGTTCAAAAAGGAATCTTATAGTATGATGACACAACTACATTCAATGGAAGCACATGGGGTGGAAACTCCAATTCCACAAAAGTTTCAAGAGATCATTCAACATCATCAACCAGTTTTTCAAGAACTCAAGTATTCACCCCCAAACTGAGATCATGATCATGCCATTGAATAGATTCCAAGAAGCCTACTGCCTAACATCCAACCGTACTGCTATCCCTATGAACATAAGTCTAAAATTGAAACTTGGTCAAGGAAATGCTCGATTCGAAAAAAATTCATCCCAACAAAAGTACCAACTCATATATGGTGGTTGTGGTTAAAAAGAAGGATGAGCTATGGAGAATGCGCCCAAATTAGAGGGAACTCAACAAGCTCACTCTCAAATACAGGTTTCTTATCCCTGTCATTGATGAATTATTAGAAAAATTGAGTGTTATTGTTTTCTTTACTAAATTACCTCTGCGTTCGGACTATCATCAAATTCAGGAAAGGGAGGAAGATGTACATAAGATTGCATTCCAAACACACAAGGATCATTATGCATTTTTTGTTATACCATTTGGCCTCACTAATGCTCTATCTACTTTTCAAAGCTCATGAATTCAATTTTACATCCATTTCTTCAAAAATTTGTGTGGGTATTCTCTGATGACATCCTCACATACAATAAATTATGTGAAGAACATTTGAGGCATGTAGAAAAGGTATTACAGATAATCAACTCTATGCCAAAGAGTCCAAACATGCCTTCGGAGTGAAAGAGGTGCAGAACTTAGGACATGTGATGTCAAATAAAGGTGTTATGGTGGACCCTAAGAAGATAGTTGGAGTCAAAGAGCAGCCAAGACCTAAAAACATCAAAGGGTTAAGGGTATTCTTGGCTCTAACTAGTTACTACAGAAGATTTGTTTGCAAATATGCTTGTACTATTGCACCTTTAACAACATTGTTGAAGAAGGATTTATTTTCATGGTTGGAGTAGGCCACCAAAGCATTTCGGCAACTAAAAGAAGCTCTTATTTCCACTATTATTCTAGCTACCCTAGACTTCCCTACAACATTTGCAGTAGAATGCAATGCTTCCAAACAAAGCATTAGTGCAGCTTCAATGCAAGACGGGTGTCCCTTGGCATTTGAGAATATACAACTCAAAGGCAAGAACTTGGTAAGGCCCACATATGAAAAGGAAATGTTAGCTCACCCTTGTAGTCGAAGAATGGCAATAATATTGTTAAGCACACGATACACTAAGAGGGGGGGTGAATCAGTGTATAATAAAACTTTAGCTTTCAAAAATTAATGTTCACAAAGAAAGTAGCCATACATGATCTAATAATTAAGTGGCACAAAATTTACGTGGAAAACCCTCTCTCGGGAAAAACCACAAAGCAAAGTTGCTTGGATCTACCGTCCAAATCCAACCGTAAAATAATAATCCTTTTACAATATTTCGTAGGCACCAACCTACTTGGAGACACCAATCCCCACCGCCAAGCACCGACTTAGCAAGAAACACCAATCTCTTTGTTTTGAGGCACTGACCTCCACTGAAACAATCTTTCACCTTACTATTGTTGCTTCATCAACGAATGATGGCAAATTCAATGTTCTCTTCTTCTCCACAAAAATCTGCTTACGCTTGAATGATGGAAAAAATTATTTCTCATATGTTTTCCAATCTTCTATCCGCCTTATATAACCTCCAAAGGCTCTTCACAAAGGAGGCATCCCATAAAAGAGGCACCTCTTCACCAAAAGATGTGTTCGTTGACATTTTCGTTGACATTTTTGTTGACAATTCCGTTGACATTTCCATTGACAATTACGTTGGCAATTCCGTTGACATCAATTACAATTCCTTTGACATCTATGACAATATTCCAACAATCTCCCCCTTTGTCATTGATGGCAATTGTGTAGAAAAATAGTACATGAACTCCCCCTTGCTGTCGTTCTCCTTTGCTCCCCCTTTCTTTAATTCTCCCCCTTTGACATTAATGGCAAAGAGACATACAACACAATCACAATGGATATCACCAAAATATCCATGGAGCTAAATAATGCAATAATTAGCTCCCCCTTAATCCATTTTTCTCTTGACAAATTTAATGACTAGATGAAGAATGGATCACTCCCAATTTTTGCCTTAGAAACTCAAAAGTTTCTTTTGGGAGGGGCTTCGTGAAGAAATCTGCTATTTGTTCCTTTGTGGCAACATACTCCATCTTTACTTGTTGATCTGCAACCTGTTCTCTCAAAAAGTCATACTTGATTGGAATGTGTTTTGTTCTAGAGTGCATAATTGGATTCTTTGAAATGTTTATTGCACTAGTGTTATCATAGAGTATTGAGATTGGAAGTTCATATTCTATCTTAAAATCTTTCAACCTCTGCTTCATCCACCTTTTGTGTACTAAAAGACAATACTGCTATGTATTTTGCTTCAGCCATAGATAAAGAAACGGAAGGTTGCTTTTTGCTTAGCCATGACACTCGATTTTTGCCAAGAAAGAATGCCCCTCCACTTGTATTTACTCTTTTTGTCATCAACACTTCCTACCCAATCTGAATTTGTGTATGCTGTTAGTGTGAAAATCTTCACCTCTTAGATACCACAAGCCATAATCCAAAGTGCTTTTTAGCTATTTGAATATCCTTTTGACCGCTTGCACATGTGTTTCTTTTGGGGCTGCTTGGAAACGTGTTTCCAAGCCTATAGCTTGCATGTTGTCTGGCCTTGATGTCGTGGTGTATTACAAGCTGCCAATCATGGATAAATAAAGCGTCTAATTCGCTTCAAGAGATTCCTCATCTTTACTTAACTTGCATCCTGTAACCAAGGGTGTGCTAAGAGGTGTGCAATCTTCCATTCTAAACTTCTTCAACATCTCCTTTATATCCTTGGTTTGGGAGATATTTATTCCTTTGTTAGATTGAGAAATATGCAAACCAAGAAAAAATGACGACTCACCCAACATGGACATTTCAAACTCTTTTTGTATATCTTTGCAAACTCTTCGGACATTCGTTCACTATCTCCTCCAAAAATGATATCATCCACATATACCACAACAATCAATTGATTCTCACCTTTAGTTTGATATAGATATTACAATCAACGACTCACCTTTTAAAACCTTGTTCTTGTAGATATTTATCAAGCCTTGAATATCAAGCTCTGGGGGCTTCCTTTAGCCCATATAGTGTCTTCTTCAATCTGCACACATAGTCCTTATTTTCTGATAGAAGGAAACCTTCTGGTTGTTCAATATATATTCTTCCTCTAACTTGCCATTTAGAAAAGCAGATTTCAAATCCATTTGATAAACTTTGAAGTTCTTAAAACCAGCATATGCCAAGAACATTATAATGGCTTCTAATCTCACAACAGGCAAAGGTTTCTTCAAAATCAATACCTTCCACTTGAGCATACCCTTTGCAAACCAACCTTGCTTTATTTCTTGGCTTTGTTTCTTGTTACTTGGCCATCTTCATTCAGCTTATTCTTGAACACCCACTTGGTACCAATTGCAATCTTGTCTTTTGGTCTAGGAATGAGTTCCCATGTCTCATTCTTTTCAATTTGATTCAATTCTTCTTCCATAGCATTGATCCAATGCTTGTCATTCCTAGCTTCTGCAAAAAAATTGGGCTGTATTTTGGATAACAAGGAGAAGTTTACTTGCTCAGGTGTACTCACAAATCTTCTTCTAGTTTGAACCCTAGCATCAATATCACCAATAATTTGACTTTCAGAATGATACTTTTGAACAAATCGAGATGGTGCCTTTGTATCTTCCCGCTCCCTTTCTTCTTGTTTTTCTACTTCTTCTTCTTCTTTGAAGTATGGTTTCTCTAAATGATCATTTGTTTGTGTACTTACTTTTTGAGGCCTTGTTTCATCCATCTTTACACTAGCACTTTCTATGATTGTTTGCAGCCTTTTATTATAACATCTATAAGATTTACTTTTTGAGGAATATCCAAGAAAAATACCTCCATCAGCTCTTGAGTCGAACTTTCCCAAGTCTTCATCTCTCTTAATGAAGCCTCCCAAACACTTTGAAATATTTGACTGATGCTGGTTTATCCTTCCATAACTCATAAAGGTATTTGCTATTGTTTACTCTGATTTGTCCTTTGTTCAAAATGTAGACTGCAATGTTAATCGCTTCTCTCCAAAACATGTTTGATAGCTTAGATTCATTTAACTCGTTCTAGCCATTTCTTGAACAGTTCGATTCTTTCTTTCTACAACTCCATTTTGTTGTGAAGTCCTTGCAACTGAGAAATGCCTTTGTATTCCATGTTGCTCACAAAAATCATTGAATTCATTTGAGATGAACTCACCTCCTCGATCTGATCTAAAGCACTTGATCTTTAAATTCGTTTCATTTTGAACCAAAGATTTAAAAGCTTTAAACTTCTCGAACACCTCAGATTTTTTTTTAAGAAAGGCAACCCATGTCATTCTAGAATAATCATCAATGAGCAGCATAAAGTAGCTCTCACCTTGTATGCTTTGCATTCTTGTAAGCCCGCAAAGGTCTATATGAATCAATTCCAATGGCTTGGTGGTTGAGTACTCCTTTGACCTGAAACTTACTCTTGTCTGTTTTCCATGCTGACACGGCTTGCAAATAATGTTTGATGGTTTTATAATCTTCGGCATATCTCTTACGGCTTGCCTAGTGCTGATTTTCACTAGATTATCGAAGTTCATATGGCCCATCCTTCTATGCCATAGCCAACTTTTATCAATTTGACTCATGTAGCATTTCTCTCCCTTAACTTCACTAAGTATGTATAGGGTGTTTGTTGTTCTGTTTGCATCTGCAACTAATTTTCCTGTGTTTGTTTCCCTGATCTCACAACCTTGAGCATAAAACGTGAGTGTCCTTGATCACACATTTGACTGACACTTAAAAGGTTATTTTTCAAGCCTTCAACATACAATACATTTTATGTTTTTGTTTTTCCATTATCAAGGCTAAGAGAACCTTTTCCAGCTATTCTCATCGTGACATTATCTCCAAATTTTACCGTGCCTTCACTCATTTCTTCAAGGAGAGAAATTTGTTCTTGTCCCCAGTCATGTGACTTGAGCATCCACTGTCAATATACCATTGTTGCCCTTCGTTTTGTGCATGAAAAGTTGTTTGCACAAGTATAGATTTCTCCTTGTCCTAATTAACTTCATCTTGCTTCTGTTTCTATATTTTTGTAGGTTCTTTTTTCTTTACCACAGGAGCATTCACTTTCTTGTTTTGTCTGGGGGGTTCTACAACAACACTTCTACAGAACCATGTTATATGTCCATATTTATTACAATTATAACATACAATGTTATTATCTTTGTAATTCGATAACAGGATAAATGAGTTGTAATTTCTAATTGAAACTCCATAAGTACTTCCGCCATTGTCCCATGCATACTTATTTCTTGCATGTCCTACACTCCATTGCTCTATGCCCAAAATGATTACATGAAAAGCAATAACCAAAGAAAGAATGTTGGAACCTGGTCATTTGTGCTTGCCTTGGAGGAAAGAACTTTCTGAATTTGTCATTGTTATCTTTTGGAGTAGTGCTTGTTTTCTGTGGGACTTGATTCTCTTTTTTCTTGCTGATAGGACTTTTGACAAAATCTGCATAGCTTTTTGTCTTTTCTTCATTTACCCTCTTTGGTGGCTCTTTGTGATCTTCTTTGTAGGCTATCCGATTTTCTTTATAACCAAGACCAGTCTTTATAAATGGTGACCTCTGCCCATTTATGGTATCATCTAAGATCTCGGTACTCTTTTCAAATTCGAGGCTTTTGTTCAGCTTGGTGGTTGTTTTCTCTAGTTCCTTCCTCAAGGAGACAATCTCGGATTCTAACCTCTCACAAATTTCTTCCTTTTTGCTTAATTGGATTCGCACCCCCTCTTCAATCCTTTTTGCTTCTTCAAGTTGAATCTTGGGGTTGCTGATAATTGTTTCGAAATCCTCAAGGTCTTGGGATATTTTTGCTCTTGAATCACAATCCTCTTTTTCATATTTCTACAGCTGCAATTTTTGCTTCCCATTTATTTTTTTAAGCTGCTTGATCTCGCTTAAGGCACAGATGAGTTCTTCTTCAAGATCTACCTCTCCTTCATCTTCGACATCTTCTTCCTCTTCCAAGGTGTCTTCACTTGTGGAGGCATCATTTTTTTTTTTTATAGCCATGAACAGAGTGTCTTCTTTGTCACTATCTGATATGTTCTCATTGCTCTCCTCAACTGAGCTACTATCATTTTTGTAATAGAAGCTTTTCTTGTGCTTACCAAAATTTTTCTTATATTCATTTTGTTTGCAGCTTTTCTTGTATTGAGATTTGCTTTCCTTCTTATTCCTTTCCTCATTATGATGTTCCTCATCATCGCTATCATCCTTATGTGGAAACTTAGCAGCAAAATGTCCTATTTTACCACAATTAAAACATTTAAAAGGTAGCTTACCTTTGTATTTCCCTGATCCTTTTTTAAGCTTTCTTACAAAAAGGGCCTCTTCATCTTGTTCATCACTAGTCTCATCGCTTGATTCAGGTTCTTTATTCTTCGCTTTCTTTGAAGCTTTAAACACTGCTTCCTTCTTAGATGGTTTTTCTTTTTTAGTTCTCATTTCATATGCCATGAGAATCCCATGCAACTCATCCATTGTTAGTGAGGCTAAGTCCTTTATTTCTTCAATAGCTGAAACTTTTGTATCAAATCTCAAGGGAAGTGACCTTAGCACTTTTTGAACGATCATGGATTCTTCAACCTTTTCGCCAAGTCCTCTTATGGTGTTAACAATCTCATCCACACGAAGAAGATATGCTGCAACATTTTCTTCATCTTTCATTTTTAAGCTCTCGGATTGTCTCCTATGAGTTTGGAGTTTTGCCTTCTTCACTTTCTTGTCACCCTCATAGATGTTCTGAAGTTTGTCCCACATTTCCTTTGTTGAATCGCATTGCATAATCTTGACAAACTTTGATTCTAATAAGCCATACAAAAAAGCGTTCATGGCTTTGGCATTATTCTCACTAGCCTTCTTTCTAACTAGATCCATTGGTGGAGTTGTTGGCATTAAATATCCATTCACTGTTTGCCAGATATCAAAACCAAGGGCCATTAAATTAGTACGCATCCTTATACTTCAAAATGCATAATTTGTTTCGTCGAACAATGGAGTCTTGTTTGTGGAGAAACCTCCCTGTACATGATGAATAACCATGTGTACCTCTGGGATCTACCTTCCAGCAATTACACTGATTCTGAAGGAACTGCTCTGATACCAATTGTTAAGCACATGATACACTGAGAGGGAGGGTGAATCAGTGTATAATAAAACTTTAACTTTTAGAAATTAATGTTCACAAAGAAAGCATTCACACAAGATCTAATAATTAAGCAGCACAAGATTTACGTGGAAAACCCTCTCAAGAAAAACCACAACGCAAAGTTGCTTGGATCTACCGTACAAATCCAGCCGTAAAAAATAATCCTTTTACAAAATTTTGTAGGCGCCAACCTACTTGGAGACACCAATCCCTACCGCCAAGCACCGACTTAGCAAGAAACACCAATCTCTTTGTTCTGAGGCACCGACCTCCACTAAACAATCTTCCACCTTACTATTGTTGCTTCATCAACGAATGATGGCAAATTCACTATTTTCTTCTTCTCCACAAAAATCTGCTTATGCTTGAATGATAGAAAGAATTATTTCTCGTATGTTTTTCAATCTTCTATCTGACTTATATAACCTCCAAAGGATCTTCACAAAGGTGTCCCATCAAAGAGGCACCTCTTCACCAAAAGATGTGTCCGTTGACAATTCCATTGACATCAATTACAATTCCTTTGACATTTCCGTTGACATCAATTACAATTCCTTTGACATCAACAACAATATTCCAATAAATATCTCATGGGTAGGCACTTCAAAGTCAAGATGGATCATGAGAGTGTCAAGTAATTTTTGGAGCAACGATCGCCATCAGAGGAGCAACAAAAATGGGTCAGCAAGATGCTCGGGTATGACTTCGAAATTATTCACAAGATGGGCAAGAAGAAAATCACAGCTAAAGCTAATTCTTAATTAAAGGCAACGGAAGCAACAATTTGTGTCATTTCTTTACTACAATAAGAATGGGTAGAAGCGATACAAGTAGAATGGCAAGTGGACACTCCAACAAGGAAACTCATTCAAAAACTTTGGCAGGACCCATCTTCTTCAAAAATGTATGCTTGGAAACGAGATTCCTTATGATATAAAGACAATCTCTTTTTATGCAAAAACTCTCAATAAAAAGCTAGCATTCTATCTCAAATACATGACTCACCAATAGGAGGACAATTGAGGTTCTTAAAGACATCACTATACAAAGAAGGATTTATTTTGTAAAGGTCTTGAGAGAGATGTAAAAATAATTGTGGTCGAACATTTGGCAAGTCAAAGAATAAAAGAGAAATAGTCAAGATGCCAAGTCTCTTACAACTATTGATGTGGTTTTTGTAACTGACCCCAAAAGATAGCGGGTTTTCACCCTCTTGTTTTAAAATCACACATGACCCAGGGCACGAGTTACAAGTATGCGGTTGTATAGATAACCAAGAGGTGGAATAGCAACATGTGGCCTACAGCCAACTAGGGGAGTTCACCCGAGTGAACTCAAAATACCCAAAAACAAACCAAAAGTGAATATTCACAATGATGCTATGATACAATAGTCAAATTCAATAAAAAAAATAAAAAGAGAGGGAAGGGTATTGATCTAGGCGGATCAACCAACAATAGCTCCCGCAATAACATTTGGACCATTTTCATGGCCTGCAGTAACTGTGGAGACTCTTCTCTAGATTGCACTACACCAAGGGGGTCTGCATCACCAGATCCTACTGCAGGTTATTGTTGTTGCTCATTTCTCTCCACGCTAAAAGTAGCGGCCTTTTCACTAAGTTCAGGTCCTACATGCCAACCCATAAGATCTAACTCCACTTCTACGATACCGCATGGCTCCTGCAATGTCAACACTATAGACCACAGCATATCAGTAACGATAGTTGATGACATCACGACATAACTGTTGAGAGATGAGGAGTCATACATGTAAACAGTTCAACTTCCATAACGGCTCTCAACCTCACATGTAATTAGTTTAGCAGATAGAAAGGTAGATAGCAACAATTAGACTAGAATATAGCAGTCATACATTCAAGAGTGTGTCATGTACAAGACAAACAGATAAATAAAACACATTTATTGTTTCAATTCTACATCTCTCTCTCTGCACTATCTTTCTCACAAAGCTTCCACACACGCACATAACTTCGTCTTGATCCTCTCATCTAGAGAGTTGTCCATTGGGTTGCCTCTTGGGCCCCAGATTAGGGAGGGCAAAAAGAGAGGTTACAAATCTTTGTTTAGCCATTCCTCAGTGAAGAAATTGCAGTCTCATATCCATCACTATTTTTAAACCAATATTTTCCAAGCTGGCTTGCTAGCTCGAATTTGAACAAATATGGTGCACAAGTCTTGAGGATAAGTATTTATGAGTGAATGCATGTGACATAATTTATGTAAAATGAGACACTGACGAAAATAGCATATGCACATCCATCCACAGGAATTAAAAGATCACAATTAAACCACAGAAATGATCAAAATAGCACAGCGCAATCTGATCTACCCATAAATATATAGCAAAATAAATCTCAATAATGAACACTTGCAAAAAAGGAATAACATGGCATTAATCTAAGTGAGAAAGGGGAAAATTTACAAACTTTTAAGACCTCCACGGACTCACAGAACTCCTCACTGATTTCCTAAGTTGCTTATGGCCTTCGAGTCCTATTGTTTTCCAATCTCTCTTTGTGGTCCACCAAGAATTTCTTCTCAAGCTTCCATAGAAAGATCCTTTCTGCCTTACAACCAGACCAAAACATGGTTTTTATAATTGAATTCACGTGGACCAAGGTCATACCGAATTCACATTATGATATGTGGGATCATTGTATTACATTAATGCAACATGCCTCTTTACTTCTCATTTCGGCCGCCATCACTTCCTTGTCAGTCCCTATGAAAATATCCACTGCGTCATTTAATATTTGGCCATGATAGTTCACTAAGTCGTTGGATCACTGAAGATGCGTTGGATGTCAATCTAGCTTTGAATCGCAATCGTCTGCTCTTTTATTGCAATGACCACATGGCATCCTCCCATTGGCTCGGTGTCACGAGATTGTTGTTCACACCTTTGCTTTTGACTGTGACCTCTAGGTGACATGGTGATGGGCATCAAATTTGGCCCAATGTCAATGAAGTATCCCAATGCACACGTGGCAGCATCTTGGGGTGGCTCCTCCACAACGTTCCCTTTGGTTGTGGCTACATCCACTTAGTACCTGTGGCCTCTTCCTATTAGTTTGCAGTCACAAGCTCCACGAACTCATGTGATCACCTTTTTAATCCATAGATCCATTGGATTATGAAATCCAGTGTAAATTGTCACATGGGTCCGCCCTTTTGTACCTGCAAAACAAAAGGGGCTAAATATTAAAACACTATGAAGCTAAATGCAGCCACTTTTAAAACTGTGATCACATTTAATATAAATCAATATATAAAAGGCAATCACATAGAGGAAGACCCATGGCAATCACCAATTGGCCTATGATCACAAGGTCAACGAAATGCACAAGATCGCCTTTTAGATCCCACAGCCCGTAAGACAACACATGGTGCGATCACAAGGTTCAGAGGCCACAAACTCATGCAGTCAGCTAGACAATTATGGGAATGCACAGAACCATTGAATTTTCAAAACTAACAAATGAATCACACGGGTCCACAAAACTTTATCCTTTAGGCAAATATTATAGACTAGGGCTACGAACTTAGGCTAAGTCGAGTGGAGGGGATGCAATCACTGTGAAACTTTAGACTTAAAGGGGGCCATGTGAAACTTGGGATATAACGGGGGCCGTGAACACATAGACTTATAAAGGAGCTGCAGATTGGGAAATTTAGAGGTCTCATGAATTTGAAGTGATCCCAATTTAATTAAATCAAGACCTAGACTAGGTCACTATGTGGATTGAACTATGAATTCACTGAGACCATGAAGCACCTGGTTCACAATTAAAATCCGAGGGCCCCTATTTCTGAAGAAATGGGGCGTGTTGGCCACAACCACCACCATTAACCATTCCATCACAACATTGGGAGGAAATATCAATGGATTTATGTACAAGGTTGCCAATGTCAAACAATATGGATGTGATACTAGTGGTCATGGATAGACTCACTAAGTATGCACACTTTTGTGGACTCCCTCGTCCATTTCAAGCTAGTACGATGGCAAAAGTATTCATGGAAACTATCCATAAATTCCATGGCAACCCCAATATCATTGTGAGTGATTGAGATCCTATATTCACTGGCATATTCTAGATAGACCTATTTGTTGCATCACAAAACTAGCACACATCTCATCTTGACATCCACAATTAAATGGACAAACATAAATTGTGAATAAACGTTTGGAGGGGCATCTACATTGCTTTGCCTCAAACAAGCAATTGCAATAGTTTGGATGGATTTTGATGGGAAAATGGTGGTTTAATACCACATTTCATGCTTCAAAATGATGATTCAATTTGAGACTCTTTATGGCTATCCCGCACCATCTTCTACTTCTTACTTGCAAGGCCATCACAAAACCCAGGCAATGGAGGATCATATTCAACACGAACAAGACATGCTCCAAATCATCAAGGTTAATTTGATGATGGCTTGAAACAGGATAAAACAAGTTGATCAGTACTTAAGTGAGATGCAATTTGAAGGTCACTGGGTCCACTTTCGATCGCAACCCTACAAACAAATGTCGTTAAACCACCACAAGAACAAGAAGCTAGCCCCAAAATTTTATGATCCTTCTAATATTCACCATCAGATTGGTAGCATGGTGTACAAATGGGAGTTTCCGCCTTCCAAAATTCATCCTATATTTCATGTTTCTTGTTTAAAGAAAGTCACTGGTAACAAGCTTCTAGTCTAGTCAGAATTGCTAGAGTTAGAGGAAGGGAATTTCATCATCGATTAGAGGCAATCATCAAGAAGAGAGTGAAGTAGTTACGCAACCAAGCCATTTCAGAATTTTTTATCAAGCAGAATAACCTGCTAGTAGAAAATGTAACATGGGAAAATGAGCAGTTCGTGCAGTCCTAAAGAGGGAGGGCATGTTGCACCCCTAATATTCTATCATCATAAGTGTATGATGCGCTGTCATCATTTTCTAACAGGGGCTAAATCAAAATAATCTACATTAGTTTCCATGTTGTATCATCAAATCAACCAAGACACCCTACAAATTGTAAAACTGATCATATGCACTTTTTATAGAGGCATCTACCTACTATTTGCCTTAATCGTTCATGATTTAGACCGTCTCATAACTGACTGGAGTCTTCATAATTATCAGTATTGTATGCAAATTATGACGAAACATACTACAAATTTACTATCACAAATTCGACCAAATCTGTTTTGTGCTCAATGTGTCAGTTATGTTAAAATATATCGAACAACAACAGTTCTGCACAGCATGCATCAAATTAAGCCTCTGATTTTTATTTTTATTTTTAAGGATGCTTTACACACACTAGATCATCCAGGTTGGATCTGTATCATCTACCCACACGTTCCCTTCTTCCATAGCCAAATATTCTGACAAATATTCTTTGATAGCATAGTTTAATCGATGCCCAGTTCGTTCAATAGTGGTCTATATATAGCTCTTTGAAACTAGGATTCCAGAAGCAACTCTTTCACGGATGATAAGTCTCTTAGCATGGAATTATATGTTATATAGATAAAAGCATTCCGGGAACAACAAGAAACATATTATAATCATTTTATGTCTGAGGATGAAAACAAGCATTACCTAAATACGCTGATGCAGTTGCGGGAAAGTCAACTTCTGATATGCCATCGCCCATGCGAGCTCTTTCCAGGATCCCCCTTCTATTTCCGTCATTCATATCATTTAGATGCTGTATCAAAGACCCAAAACATATGCTGAAGGTCCTTTGCAAATAATATGTAAAACAAAAACACAGGCCTCAGCGACACAACCACCGAGCTAGTAATGTTTATTATGCGGCCTCCCTGCAACATAGTTCGAAGTTCGAACACTATAGATCGAACCCTACATGATGTGACTGTGGGGCATCATCCACAGAGATCGTGCACTGTGAGTTATTCTTATCTCGGCGGACTCTACACTCCTCCAATAACAGGCGGTCTAGATAGGTCAATGACTTACCACCGCGCTTCTCCATTAAACTCTGCTTCGACTGTTTTAATACCACGGATGCATAACAGGGATATTCTATAACAGGGATGCATCGTTCCACGGTAGACCTCCTCTCCTTTTCTCTACAACTTACAAGATTTTCTTTGGTTCGAATAACTCCTCACGACCTAACATATACACCTTGGCTCTGCACAACTCCACTCGTCACTTGCTTCAACTGAGTCTGCTACGACTCCCTCTTGTTGCTTTGCTTTCAAATAAAATGTTCAGCTGCTTACAAATTGGGTAGACAGGATTCAGCTTTTTAACTACAGAACACCGGAATCAAATAAACCCACCTAGCGTTCAAGAGCTCTTTCTCGCTGAGCATACATGCTCCCAGGCTTATACGGACATGTCCAAGATGGATGAAAAACGTCCCATTGCCCTCCTTTGGTTCCATGCCTCTGCTGTGCTCCAACTAGCCGTGAGCTTTGAATCGGCTCTCTCAAGGCTCGGTTTTCTCACCATGGTCAAAACAAGACCAGACAGGCCGAATGGCCTTCGTGACTCTTCTTCTCCCCCCTGGAGATCCTCCTCTGTTTTTCCTCTTCGTACTCCTCTGTCCTATTCAGTCACCGAAATAAATCAAAACAATTTCAAATTTGTTTTGATTACCAACTTGCCAACTGGACAGCCCTTTCTAACTTCTACGCCCAATTTTGGGCTGAAGGTAAAACAGAAACAGTTTGCAATCTTTTAACAATTTACTAAGGTTGAAACCATTTCAACCACTTCCCCCTTATTTCCTCAACAGCCCAACAATTACCTTTTTACTTTTACTTTTTACATTTATTCCTCCTTAACAACATTTAGGAGGGAAAAGACAATAATATGAATTCAAACTAAGACGGGACTTGCCATTGTAGATGCTCCTGCATCAGTGTACAAGGCTATGTAATGGCCTACTTGTGGCGCACATAACCTTTATCATTAGGCCAACCTAATCAGGTCTACGGGGTCACCCCTACCTTAATTGTGTCTATAAATAGGGATAGACAGGCTCTTCTAAATCATTATATCTGTTATTCTTAACTTCATTTCATTATTATTTTCCATTTTGGAGGTTGCCCCCTGAAGTGGCCAACATATTTGATTTAGTCGTATCACTTCATTTTTCATTTGAGCATCAATATCTTTGACATTGTTCTTATTTTCTCTTTTAGGTGGATCTACTATTGCTATCTGAGTTTATTTTATTTGAAATATCCTAATAGTTGTAGGTTATAAAGCACTTTTGAGTTTGAGTAATTATTTCTCCAAATTTCATGAAAAATTATACATACATAAACTTCCTCCATGGTAACACTAAACACAAAATCTGGAGGGAGTTGAGACTTGCCAGTCGTTGCTTGAGACCTAGGGTAAAGGTTTAATAAAATACACAAGAAGCAAATTCTTTTTACAAAATGTTTGCATCTTAACCAAAAAAAAGGTTTAAAATATGGAAAGCAAGGAATAAACTTATATTTGATAAGAGTGTCATGTATTGTAAGGTTGATTTTGAAGAAGATTAAAATGCTAACCATTGAGCCAATGAATGCTTAAGGTTAAAGGAATAAAGGAAGCAGTAAAGTCCAAAAAAAAGGATAGGAGCTAAACTGAAGAAAGAGGTTTAAATAATGGATCCATGAAGTGTCTCAAACCCAAATTTCTACCAACAGAAAGGGGCAGTAAAAATTTCGTTTAATGGTATGCAAACATTAATCTGAGAAAGGTTGGAGATGAAGGAACACTAAGAGACACGGAAGACACTACACTCTGATCTATAAGCAAGGGATGAGAAAAACCACTAACAATTTAACAAAGTTTAGTAGGATCATCACAGATAACAATTAGCTTGGTAGATTGAATTAAGAAAATGAGAATTAGTAGGTGATGAGTTGATGATAATTATATAGAGAGTAGTGGGCTAGAACGGATCCATTTTTCAAAATCTATGTGATGAGGCATCTTTCTTGTTAAAGAAATTTTGTATGTATGAGCTACAGCATCAAAGAATGTGTTGCAAACAAAGCCGATACTAGAGATAAACAAACAGGTTTGGCTAGACAAGAATGAGGTGGTAACAGAACAAAATGAGTGGCTCCAATGCACTCTAAGCAGACAGAAAAAATATGGATTAAGACATCGTAATAAAGATTCAAGATTTTTATGGAGTACTTCCAAGACTTTGAAATTACAAATCCAATGTGGTAAGGGGAGAACTGGTCATCCCAAAAAAATTATAAGACTCCAAATCAGCATGTTCCAAGAGGGACCATAAGTTTCGGCAATTGTCACCCACTCATTTGAATGTGCTTGGTTACAAAATACTGAGTCAGGCTCACTAGAGGAGTTCAATTTATCTCATTTCACCAAAATTTAAGAAAAGTTGGCAGATCTGCAAAAACAAAGTAATGGAAGCCATTTCAGAATGACCACAGAAAGGTTGTGAATGTCTTACAAAACTGCATAGGATTCAATTCTGACCATTTCATAGAAGAATACTGAACTCAGGATAGCTACCTGTTAGAAGCCAAGCCATTTAAAGAGATTATGCAAGAAGATGAATAAGGGCCCCTTTGAGTTCATATCTAGAAAGTCGGGCAATGTGAGAAGATAACAAAGGACTTCTATGTACTTATTTGTGACATATTTTTCAAATAGCAGACGACGTAATTGTAAAAACTTTGGCATTAAATGTAAAACCTAGTTTCTGTTACATTTTTAAAAAAATGTATGCTACTATTTGTAACATACAAATGTAATTGTACTGCTTGGGAGAAGCACAGAAGACTTGGTCTGTTCTAGGTAATTAATAGACAATCCTGGTGTTCTAAATTGAATGATTTTCTAGTTTTTAGGACATTCTGATAGACAAAATATTATAATAAACTTCAGTAATGCACTCCATTTGTCACCGCCCGCATGTCAAGCTTCCAGTTTTCTTACATTTACAACATTGTTATGAAGCAAAGCAAACCGGTTACTTTCAAAATGAAAAAGGTTTACCATTTGTGAGAGACATGCACCTGCATTCATTGTGGATTGGCTTTTATCATCAAGGATGGCAAAGTTCCAATCCCTTAATTGCTTTGCACTGGGAAAGTAATCCAGCCTCAGCTCATACTCCTGTAAATTATGAATTGAACTTGTAATATCTGCTTTACTAATGAACAGTTAATTAGTATCAAGTATAAACTGAAATTTGAAAATGGTTGTAGCAATTACACATATTAGCTGAAGGAAAACAACAATTAGCATGTTCAAAAAGATTGGTAGACTCAACAGAAGGGCAGGTGCGATGATGTTCGAAATTTCATTCTGAATGGCAAGAGTTTCCAATGCCCAAGAGGTTGTGTAGACTTAAAACTTTTAGTCTGTGTGAAATCTCAAATTGATCGCATCCTTTCTAGTAGATATCCAGAGAATAACATGCTAGATGGTTGTATTTGGCAGCAACTGTCCTCATCCATTTCACCCCACAGCTTAATGTATAAAGGGGTTTAACTATTGGATTTAAAGGTATGGGAAACGACCCTAATTATTTGGTAGGCAATCTTATTGGAGGATCTGACCAGAAAGATAGCTTTGAATGTGAGAGGCAACTATGAGCAAAAAGATCCTACCAACTATAAAAAAGGCCCTCTGGTTGATTCAATTTAATGTTTTGGTCAGACTTCATAATGGTGACCGCTTCAGCCATCATATTCCAATTGTTGTTCCTGTCCTGGAAAGGAGACACGGACCACCTTCTTGACCAGTTCAATCCTATAGTGAAGTGTTACAAAATAATTCTCTGCTTGTGGTATCCCAAACACTGATCTATGCTTAGGGCCACTGCGGCCACTTTTTTTAAAGATATTACACATTTAGAAGAAATAAAGAATGTCAAGGGCAGTAAGATCTCAACCGAAAACAAACAATCAAGAACATTCTGTTCTAAATTCAAGTTCTCTGTAGTCCTCTTTGGGGTTTGTCTAAACCAGATGTCTCTTTTAAATTTTTCTATAGCGGTTGCAATACCTCTCTCCCAGCCAAAGCTTTGATTTTTTGTACATACATGCAGCTCCTGAAGCCATCATCTTTGTTTCTGGTCGTTAGCACAATCCCATATAAACTCAAGTCTACCATCTAACAATTAGTCTTTTAGAAATAAGTTATGTTTAACTGTTATGTCATAATCATTAAGGTAAGTGTGAAGGTTGGAAATTTGTAACCACAAAGTATATGTGGCATTTAGTAGGTCATAGGTGTCAAATGGGCCTCTTCATATTCCTGTAATCAAAATTACGTGAGTGACCCTTCATGTTCCACTTTTTGTACATATTGATCCACTAAATTGTGTTGCATCAAGTGAGGAAAGTGTAACGCTTACCAAACAACACAATCAATCAAATCAATTACAAGCAAATACAGCAATAACATGACCCAATTTTTTCTTTCTCCTCCTCCATACTTCGATATAGAACAGCAGCCACATTTTAACAAGAAGACATACACGTTGCAAAACTCCAATTGTTATTGCACACAAGGTCTTCGACAAAACTTCTTTGTAATTGTAACAGAGAAAAACACATCACAATTCTAAATCATTTTTACTCATTTGTTAATTCATCTCACAGTCGACTTACCCTACTTAGCAAAAGTATTTGTAAGCATGCTTTGTTAAACAATTTAATTACACATTCTCCTCAACTGAAGAAGGTGCACAGAAAACAATAGAAAGAGGAGGATTTAGCCTAAGCCCCTCCACTGAAGCTGCCTACATATCAGCTAATGTGAAATCAAGGCCTATGCAATTATCCTAACTACCCATAGGTTCCATTGGTTCTAACTGACCTACAACATCCTCTAGATCAAATGCAACTACTACTCATATTCCCCAACTGACCATAATTTCAGATACAATTTGATTGTCTTCTCCAATAAAACTTCTTATCACATGAAGCGACTAAGCATAATCCTCTTATCAAATGAACCATTCTAAACATTTTAGCATAGATTGCTCCATTTATCAATCAAATCATTCTAAAGGCAAAGGGAAAACCTATCATTTGTTTCTATTTAGCTTCATAGACTACAGCTCACATAATAGAATTCAACATGTAGATTGCGTAAATGTACAATTACAAGTTTTGCATATAATCCCATCATATTATTTTAAGATCAAAGGAAATGTCTGACTGTCATTTTGTATGGACCCTAGGTCAAGTTGTCGAACCACTTGCACACTTAGTACTGCACATTTTACTCCAGGGGATAGGGATAAATTACTTCTCATCATCTCATAATATTTCTTTTAACACTACTATATTCCTATAGTTTGTAACTAGCAAATAATGATCACACAAAGGTAAGAATTTTGCATGAAACTAGAGTGTCCAAGAGTCCACTATTTTGATTTCATCTAGACAATGGTCACGGATTGCATATTTTACAAGGCTTTACTCATGAGACAAGATCCTATTTACATGCCATAATTATAAATATTCAATCTTATACATAATGCCATTATGTGTCCAGTTTACTTCAAGACAAATGTTTCATTTATGTGCCAATGCCAATGATGCCACACGAGCACTACCACAAAATTGGTCGGTGTTCACTTTTCTATATTATATTAACCATTCTTGGCCATGTGTTTTGCCTTAATGCTAGGTTTATATCATTTGTGACTAACTTATTAATATATGAAATCAAGGGATGAGATTTTATACTCTGGCAAGCATAGTTACCAAGTTCGAAAATACAGATCAATTCGCAGGGCAAAAAAATCCGAAATCTGGAATTCTTGAAAAAAAACGAAAAAATCTGATCCGGAATATATACATATATATATGTGAGCATAGTTTTATAAATATGCAAAACTGACAAATACAATGAAAAAAATTCTTAAAATAATATAAAATGTTAATATTATATGATATTTATGGTTTCTGGGCAATTTTTTTTGTACATAAAATCTTTTAAAAATATATATATATTGAAGAAAAATAGGGCCAACCCAGTCGAACTTAATCCAAATCCGGCCGGATTTTGTGAAGATCCAGCCGGATTTGGTAACTATGCTGACAAGCCAATAATTTATTTGCACAAAGTCCCTTAATGAAATTTCTACCTATTTATTACAAAGCAATCAACTTAATCTAGGCACTTCAATTTGCTTACAAACATCTACGGAATAACTCAATTATTCTAAGGTAATTAGCTTATATTAAGAACTAAATTTCTTCCAATTGTTTCCTTATAAGCTACTGTAAAAGTAATGTAAATTGACCTAACAAATTCAATTGCTTAATCTATTATTACTGTAAGATGACCTAACAAATATAATAATAAATTGATCCAACAATATAGTAACTTCTTATTTCTAAGTCGCTTTTAATTTATTGATCTACTTGTAACTTATTGATTTGAACAATTTATCTAGCTTCCTCTAGCTAATCCAATTTTAAACATAGTATATTGCTGCAATCAAGGAAGTAGCTCAAGATGTAAGGCCAACTTACAACTTATTGATTTGAAAAATTTATCGAGCTTCCTCTAGCGAATCCAATTGCAAACATGGTATATTGCTCCAATCAAGGAAGTAGCTTCTCAAGCTGTAAGGTATAATAATCCACGTTTATGAAATATCCAAAACCAGTTATTATTCCAATAAAACTAGAGTCAAACAAGAGAAGGTACTAAAATTCAATGATCAGAGGATCGAAGGAACCTGCTTACAGTAGTCAATTATTCCTCCTAACTACTCATATATTTATCAAATTATACTAGCATGTAGCCTCGTAGTGCATGTAAGCTAAAATTTCATTATTTTGAATTTTTTATTAAACCTACATGTAATGTTTATCAGATTTGACTGATGTATCAAACATAATTCCTTTCCATCTTTCCTTCAGATAATTATATCTCGTACTTAAAAGAACCTTGGTTTCCCCCCCTTACATTACTCAGTACAGTGTTGCATATTTTTATTTATTATTTTTTTGGTGTATATTTGAAAAAACAGAATTTTCACTTCAAGAGACAAGTATAGCTTGAGGTTCTGGTAAGGATCAGCTAAATGTTATTTATTTTTAAAATATTATGACGAGTCATCTCGGGAAAGTCTACAAAACAAGGCTGAATTGCTACCTTCCAAAGCAAGACCTAGACATGTGGAATCATCTAGTGGGTATGTGGACTGTTTCCTAAAATGCCTCGAGAAAATGTGCAACAAATGGCTCTTACAAGGATGTTCTGTAACTCTTCAGAACTAAGGCAGCAATATGGAACATACCTTAACCAACTGTATATTGACAAAACAGCTTTACATACCATAATAGACGTGTGTATAATGTTGAAACATACACCAAGTAGGGAAACTTGTTTGATAAAATACCTTAAAGAAATATGGTCCCATGAAATGCAGTAAACACAGTGTGTGTGTGTGTGTGTGTTTTTCTACAAATACTTGAAGATATTTAAGCAAATGCAAGTTTTGAATGCTTCGAAGTTAAAACCATACCCAACACTTATTTGCCAGCGCCCTCCCAGAAAAAGCAGGTTAATAAAATGGGTTAAATGGAGATTGTGCACAAAATGATTTACTTAAAAAAAAACATTACGGCTCCCCAAAGAAGCGTCTAGGTCCCTTTTTCTATCTCGTAAGCCACCATGGCTGCTGGTAATACACAAAATGGGTTTGCTGATGGAGCCCTGCAATTATTAATTTCATGGGAAAACGTGTTTTTAAGGCCCGGATGTGTACTTATTGCCAGTATTTACTCGGCCAGAGTCCAAATGGAAGTTTGGAGACAGGGTACGGTCATGCATGAACAATGCAAACATAGCAAAAAAATCAAAACAAACAAACAAACAAACCAAAAAAATAAAAAAACCAAAGCCCCTGCTGCTAAGGCGCTCATGTGGTTCAGGCAAAAACAATAAATCTATCTTCATAGGGCATGGCATACAAGTTTTTAACCATGCATGTAAAAAGCCTGAACATATTCAATGTATATAAACGAAACAAGAAAGGTGAATAGGAGCAGGGCTGAGCGAACCTTCTAAAGATGCTGAATTTTACCCACCAGACGGCCCAACCTGCATTATTACTCCCTGGGTTTTTATAGTGATGGGCGCCTCTGCCCTTCCTCTCTCCTTCAACACCCACTCCCACTCAAACACAATTCTGCATCAATACAATCAATTTTTAGCTGGTAAATTGGGTCAAACCTGATAATATTATAACAAGAGCTACTTCTAGCTATGGTACCTTCCTTTTGCAGGGTAAGAAATTACTAGTGAAACATGTATTCAATTGTGAATGTTGCATGCAGAAAGCATTATATTGCAAATATTAAGATGTTGTTTACACATTTTGGAAATGTTAAATCATATATGTAAAACACAAATGTATTGTATTTAATTGCAGATAATAAATGCATTTGATTAGGAATTAAGTAAATATTAATAATACTACAGAAATATAATCATTTGTTATCATTATATAAATAAAAATGTGAAGTATAATAATAAGATAAATTGTCATAATAGTCTTTTTTACAGTGGTCAGTGAAAAAGTTAACATGTTGTATACGCTCCAAATGTCATGGGAACTCTAAATAAGAAACACTATAATATTTGATAGATGCATATAGGGATTAATACGCTGAAAAAATAGAATTTGGAAACTCATCAAGCGAAGGTAACATGAAAAATAATTTTTTGGGAATACCATATAACAAGCGTGGCACCTTTTTGGCCAGCAGTCTGTCCCAGAGAAAATGAGTCATGAAAAGGAGAAAACAATTAAGACGTTGATACATTCTTCTCTAACCTAGATTAGTTGGTGATGGGGAGTAGTAGGAGGGAAAGAGCATGCTAAGATGGTGGAGCTTACGGAGAGGAGAATTTTGATTTTTCTATAATATGGAAATGATCTTCATAAGTGCTTTGTAAAAACGTGAAGAGAGGGAGAGGGGAATCAGAGAAAGGAAGAAATGTAGGAGGAGAATGAACAACATTGAAAACAGCGTTATTATATTTTTGCTCCTCCTTCAGCACTGTCAATGGCATGCATAATTTGGGTCTGCTTTTAGAGTGGTGAGTAAAAGGAGCGAAACTGAATAGAGGCAAGGTTATTCACATCAAAAGCGTTCCCAGAAGACCATTGTTAATTCGAGTCCATTATTGCTATTAAATTGTGATCGTTTCAAGTGGAATTGAAATTTTTTGTTGCAACTCTCAAAATGAATGTTTGTGGTACCAGGGTCTACGCTGAAATTTTTAACTAGTCAAAATTTACGCTTTCCTGTTAAATTTCTCTGAATGGAGAGCTATGATTTTGAAGTTGCACTGCAATTTTGTTAGCATCTCCATCTTCTGCTACAATATAGGTACCCAATTTGGCATATTTCAATTATTCTTTATATTTTGTTTAAGGTTTCCTTTTCTGCTAATGGTGCCCAATAACATTTGTTTCCCTCAGAGCGGAAGGCTAGTTTTGTCAGAGAATTACATTTGCAGTTGCAATTATTGACCCAAGATTATTTTGCTGCAAAATTTATTGGAGTTACTTGTCGTATGCAGTTAAACCTGAATGTTGAATGCACCAAAAAAAAATAGTCTTTTTTTTCCTTTGACAAGGATAAGCAACAAATATTATATATATATATAGAGAGAGAGAGAGAGTGTGTGTTGGGCCATCAAATACATATGTATGTATGTATGTATGTATGTATGTATTCACAAAAAACTATTTTGAATGTTCACTATATTCGACGATCCATAATATATATATATATATATATATATATATATATATATATATATATATATATATATATATATATATATATTTGTTGCTTGTGTGTGTGTGTGTGTGTGTATACATATAATGCACCCAAAAAAATAGTATTTTTTTTCCTTTAACAAGGATAAGCAACAAATATATTATATATAGAGAGAGAGTGTTGGGCCGTTGAATACATATATATGTATGTGTGTGTGTGTGTGTGTGTGTGTGTGTGTATATATATATATATATAGAGAGAGAGAGAGAGAGTGTGTTGGGCCGTCGAATACAGCCAACACTATATATATACATTATGGATCATCGAATACAATGAACATTCAAAATAGTTTTTTGTGAATCGTTGTTTTAACATGGAGTTACTTTCATTTTCTCAGAAATTATAAAACCATAATTCACCAAACTTTTAAATAAATGAATTTTTTTCTTTGGACCCTGTTCACAAACATTAATCGAAGTTTATCGGGTAACAGGGAAGTAATAAATTATTCATAACATTAGGTAGTAGTGATAATTTTGCACTGTAAATAAAATTTTATTGGTGGATTTGAAACCCCTATGTGAATTAATTTGCTAAAGCGAAAATAATAGTACCTTGCGCATGTAAGTACTAATAGTGTATATATATATATATAGAGAGAGAGAGAGAGTCATGATAATGTTGAATAAATAACCACAATTTAAAAAACGAATTGGGTAGGTAAAGTTGAGTGTAAGATTTAACAAGGGCACTATACATCAAGCCCCTGCAAGTTGAGGATAGAATTAAATTTGTTATAAGTTGAAATCATTAGAGAAAACATTGTTGGACTGAAAGAATACAATTAAATGAAAGGGACATGTTCTAACATGCAATTAATATTAGAAAATTATATATATATATATATATATATAAACAACATACGATGCTTTAAAAATAAAATGAAATGATTTTATTTACTCTAACTTTTCAAAGATTTCTAAGACCTACAATTATAAGTAGGATAAATAAATTGTAAAGTTAAAATTAATAAAATCAGAGAATAAATTAAATATATAATACATTAAAATATCTTTACACCAATAAAATGATCCAAAATAAAATTGGACAAATAATATATACAAATTAAAGATATTAATGGATAATATGATAAAATTTATAGATATTATTCAAAGAAAGAAAGATAACATAATCTCAACTTAATTTTAAAGTGTAAGATATTAAGATAACACAATTTCAACTTAATTTTGAAGCTGTTCAATTTATTTTTTAAACTGTCGTACTTTTAGAATTTATGAAAAATAACTATTTTTTAAGAATGAATTCATATATTTGGAATATACAATTTTTATAAAAAGAATAATCATTTCTTAAAATTGTTATTGTTCCTTCTCGAAGAAAATTTTAAAATAAATTTAAATATAAAACTATTTATATTTTAAATTTTCTTTTATGTTTAAATGAAAATTTGAAATTTTTAAAGATAATGGTGAGGATTCAAACTTTCATCATTAACATGCAGGGGCAGTTATAATAATTAATCTATTTTAAACCTTTGGTTTAAAGATTGAGATTTTAAAGTTTGAGCTGCCAACCAATATAGATATTCAAAAAAACATTGATTCAATGATTGCACAAACAAAAGCTTGTCGACTAATAGAATATCTCTAGTTTTCTAGAGTGTTTAAGCATATCTTGGATCCTTTACTTCTAATCTAAGAGCATATTTTATATTAATATAATAATATCTACCAAAAAAGCGCTATCTAGTTCAGTTATTCAGCACACAACTATACCTCACTATAAAAAGTCATGAAAGGAATGCAAAGTGATTCATGCTAGAGAGAGGTAATTACTTGATTCCAAAGCACGATTCATCCTAGAGAGAAGTATAGAATAACATGGGCTTCTGGTGCTTTTGGTTAAGCTACCAGTCATTATAGAATACTTGATTATATTTTTTTCAAAGAAATGTTGCAATATTAGATATCTAACCATTCATATTATTTGTTTAAATATTCACATTTTAGTTTTCCAAAAAAAGGATTGTTTCCACTTTAACAAGGATAATATTTTTACAATTAAAAACTTGAATCATAATGTCGTAAGTGGTTGTGTAGATTAAACTTAACATCACTGTGTAATATTTTGGATAGGTCAAAAATGATACATATCATTTACTTCATCACATGGGTAGGTGATAAGTAAAGAGGGATCCACTTATTACAGTATGTGGATCTTAAAACCAATGGGAGTGTTGGGGATCAACCAACAATATGATTACACTTATGAAAGCAATAAACCGCGGAATTAAATCAGATAGATAAGTAACTAGAATGATAAATAGCAAAGAACAAGAGATACAAGAAACCACCCTGAAAACTTGTATTAAACTCTTTACAGAAGGAATAAAATTGAAGAAACTTATTTCTTCCACACCTCTCTCAGATGCACAAGATCTCTCTCTAGATCTCTATCCCTCAAGAGCTCTCTCTCTCTCTCAAGTACAATCAACTCCAACCTGGAATGATACAACTCTGTACTGTTCTTCAACATTCACTCATACAATGAACTACTACTACGATAAGCTAAGAAGATCTAATTCTATATATAGAATTAGGAGACTTGAGCATGCACTTACAACCAACAGTTAAGCCTCTTGAACAAGGGCTCTAAAAATAGTCTTACTAGTAATAGAGACACGAACTTAAGACTACAACTTAAACTCATCATGCAAACACTCGGTTCTGTCCTCGGAAATAGCATTCTGGACGCACAGGTAACCGACGTCGGTTCCTGCCTGCTTGCTTGTGACCGACGTCAGCCGATCCCCTGCCGACACTGGCGTCTCTTCAACTGCACCTGACCGACGTCGGTCGCTCCTGACCGACGCCGGTGACTGTGTAAATCCGAAACTGTCAAATGCGCTCATATGTGAAGCTTTTAGGCTCCACACCTTAACAGGGAGTCTAAGTATCCAACACTATTTTGGCCATAAACCCCAACTACCTCTCCTTTAGTATCAGCTTCGAAAGGAATCCAATCTAATACACCGAATGACCCATATCTCACAATATTTATTTCCAATGTCAAACCTTTGATCACAATCCATTCATCATGCACAACTCCAACATATCCTCTTATCTTTACCAATTTCTCATGTGGATATCTGAACAAAACATGCACATGAAACAAACAGTAAACACATAACATTGTAAAAAAGGAAAAAAATATTACAATGAGATGTTGTATAGGGCATACGAATGGTTTACCATGCGAGTAGAGTTTGTTGTGCCCTTAACCATTGGTGTGTCCAGGGATATGTGTGGTCGACTTGTGGCTTACATACCTCTTTTATTTACTTGTTACATTTCTCTATGTTCTTAGATAGGTTGGCCTATGGAATAACCTTGGCCAAGTAGACTATATATAGGAGGTAGTGGTTAGTCTTTGAGGATCATGTGAAGTATTCTGCTATTAGTGCATTGTTGTGGAGGTTGCCCCCTCGAAGTGGCTTTGCTATATTATCCAACATTATCTTCTATTGTCAATTATCACTATGTAATCTCTCATATTTTCTTATTCAACACAATATAAAATCATTATGTGCAAATATCTAAGTAATTTCATTACAAGTGGTATCAGAGATTCGATTTGGGCAAGTTTTTTGTAGCATTTTTTTTAAATCTGGCGAGACGTGACTTTTGGGAGCAGTGAAAGCAAAAAAACATAACTTGCAATCCGAGAAGAATTAATTTATTCCGTCAACACAATATTGCAAGAAACACTTATTTAAAAAAAAAGTCTGGAATTTTTTTTCCCCTTACACACTTGCAGTCGTTAGATTCATCTCAGTGAGAGGATTGCAACGATGTATTCTATCGATACACTTTTTTGGTATCAAAAATTTTACTTTAGTGTAGAAAGGTAATCATTAGATTCGTCTTGACAAGGTGATCACAATGGTACCATTTCTTGGTACACTTTTTTTGGGGTCAACTTGGGGAAGAAAAGGGGCACCAAAAACTCCTAAGACTCCTTCTATCGATGACATGGAATTTGGAACTTTAGATTCGATGATTTTTTAGCTTTAAGAGGACATAAAAAACCTGGTGAGGCATGATGACTTTGTTGCAATCCAAGCTGATGTTTTAGGGATACACAAAGAGATTAATGTAATTCATAGTGAATTGTAGCATATCACTATGTAATTGGTTTCCCTCACATCTCAATTTTAGCCTAACAACCCTCCACTTCAGCATTTAAATCCTCCTCTCAACAACTTCCATACTGGTATGAAATCGATGTTGCCAAAGTGGACATGCATAAGTTTGATGGTAAGGATCCTCTCACTTAGATTAACCAAATTAAGAGTTCATTTGAGCTACATCAAACCCCTAGTTCTCAGAGGGTGATGGTGGCATCCTTGTATATGGAACCTGAGCAATTCATTTGGTATCCCTGGTTATGTGCTCAAAATAAAAAGAATGGTGCTCCTGTTACATGGACTATTTTTACTGAGGAGTTGATAGCTCATTATTAGAATAATGTCTCTGAGAACTATTTCAGCCAATTAGCCAAGCTACGACAAATAGAACCTGTATAGGATTATATTCATCAATTTCAGAATCTCTCTCTACAGGTGGAAAATATCACTAAGAAAAATTTGATAGATCTATTTTTGGGTGGCCTCAAAAATAGCATCCAATACAAGGTTTGAATGTTTAGCCCACAATCTGTATCAGAAGCTATCCTTAAGGCACGTGTGATAGAAGAAAAAGAGATGGTCAAAAGAAAAACTTTCACTACTGGTCGTGATCACAACTTTCCAGCACCATCATTTCTATAGCCCACCAGATTAACATAATGACAAATTGAGGAGAAACGAGCCAAAGGGTTGTGTTATGGTTGTGACAGTAAATGGAGCAAAGACCATTATTGTGCTAAAAATAAGCTATTTTACATTGAAGGTGCCAATGATGATGAAGAGGATGTAGAAGTACATGATGCAAATGCAAAAGTTCCTGAGGAGGAACCTGAAGACTCTCAATGTACTATTTCATGCCATGCCCTATCAGGTATTAGTATTCCTGAAACTCTTAAGGTGATGGGTTTCCTTAAGAAATAGAATGTCACTATCTTGATTGATTATGGGAGCACACATAACTCCATCCACAGTAATTTGGTTGCACGTTTGAATGGTTTCATTTATCTAGATCGAAAATTTTAGGTTATGATTGTAGATGGTGGTACTGTGAATTGTTCAGAAAAATGTCATAGTATTAAGTTGGCCATGGGAGACTACTTATTGGATTCTCTTATATTTACTATTTTGATGGGTGGAGCTGATATTGTTCTGGGAGTCTAGTGGCTCACCACTTTGGGCACTATTGAGATGAATTTTCAAGAATTATTCATGCATTTTCATTCTGAAGAAAGGACATTGAGCTAAGAAGATTAAAAGTTAAATCTCCCCAACTTGTTAGCTCTCATCAAATGACAAATATTTTTTGTAAGGGTGCTGAGGGATTTGTAGCCCACTTGTTTTCTATGGAAGTATGGCCAACTCAACCATCTCCACCTCTTGATCTGCAACAAATAATTGATGCTCATTCTATTGTTTTTAGAGACATGCCAAAAGGACTTCCACCTAGCCGCACACATGATCATGCTATCACACTTATTCCTGGCAGTACACTACCCAACATCAGGCCATACAGGTATCCCTATGCCCAAAAAAGTGAAATTGAAAAGATGGTACAAGAAATGTTCGATGCAGGAATCATTCACCATAGCCACAACGAATACTCGTCACCAGTTATCATGGTAATAAAAAAGATGACACTTGGAGGATGTGCCTTGACTATAGAGAACTCAACAAGGACATTATCAAAGATAAGTTTCCAATTCCTATCATTGATGATGTGCTAGATGAATTGAATGGTGCTCTTTATTTTACTAAGTTAGATATGCATTCTGGGCATCATCCAATCAGGATCTGTGATGAAGACATACCCAAAATTGCTTTCAAGACTCATGCGGGCCATTATGAGTTTTTGGCTATGCCTTTTGGCCTAACAAATGCACCATCTACTTTTCAGAGTTTGATAAATATTGTTTTCAAGCCATTTTTGAGGAAATCTTTTTTGGTATTCTTTGATGATATCCTCATTTATAGTAAAAATTGGGTAGACCATTTACAACATGTGAAACAGGTACTCTCCATTTTGGAGCAAAATCAATTGTATGCCAAACCTTCCAAATGTACCTTTGGGGCTGGTGAGGTTGAATATTTGGGTCATTTGGTGTCTTATGAAGGAGTGACAGTGGATCCTAAAAAAATCTAAGCAATGGTGGGCTGGCCAATTCCGAAGACACTCAAGCAACTTTGGGGATTTTTGGGACTTACTGGTTATTACCATATATTTGTCAAAAATTACGGTAGTATTGCAGCCTTACTTACCTCTTTGTTAAAGAAAAACTCCTTTCAGTGGATTGATGTAACTACCTGGGCATTTAAACAATTGAAATTGGCTATGTGCACTACTCCAATATTGACCACCCCTGATTTTTCTAAGACTTTTGTGGTTGAATGTGATGCATCTGGGTATGGTATGGGTGTTGTACTCATACAAGAAGGCATACCACTGGCATTTGAAAGTCATCAACTCAAGGGTAAAAATCAGCACAAGCTCATCTATGAGAAGGAAATGATGGCCATTTTGCATGCAGCCAAATAATGGAGATCTTATTTGATGGGTCATCACTTTCAGGTAAAAATTGATCATGATAGTCTTAAATATTTTCTAGAACAAAGGTTGTCATTTGAAGAACAACATAAATGGGTAACTAAGATTCTAGGCTATGATTTTGAAATAGTCTACTAAAAAGGCAAGGACAATGTGGTGGCAGATGCACTATCTAGAAAAGATGAATTAATTGAGGCATTACTATGTGCCATAACCATTTTGCAAGCAAATTGGCTAGAGGAAGCACGATCAGAATGAGAACATGATAGTAATGCTCATGATTTGATTCAAAATCTTCAGCAAGGTTTAGATGGATTTGAAAAATTCACATGGAAAGGTAATGCATTATGGTAAAAAAATAGATTGTACCTATGTAAGAATTCTCTTCTAAAATAAAAAATCCTTTAAGAACTTCATGCAACTCCAATTGGGGGTCATTCAGGATTTTTGAAAACCTATCACAGGATCAAGCAAGATTTTTTTTGGGAAGGTCTGAAGGGGGATGTCCAGAAATATGTGGCTAAATGTATGATCTATCAACAAAACAAAGGTGAAACCATCAAAACTCTAGGTCTTGTATAGCCTTTATCTATCCCTAGCCAACATTGAGAAGAGGTCTCTATGGATTTCATTACAAGGTTACCAAGATCTGATGGTCAAAATGTTATCATGGTTACTGTAGATCATCTTAGTAAGTATGCTCATTTTTGTTCATTGTCCTAGCCATTTTTTGCTAGTACAGTAGCTTCTACTTTTCTCAATACAGTTCATAAATTGCATGGGACCCCTAAGATCATTGTCAGTGATAGAGATCCCATTTTTACTAATAATTTTTAGATTGAGTTATTTACATGTTTAGGCACTCAATTGGCTAATAGTTCATCCTATCATCCTCAATCTGATGGATAAATTGAGGTAGTCAATAAATGTCTGGAAGGATATCTCTGTTGTTTTGTTTCTAATAAATAGGATAATTGGGTTCATTGGCTGCCACTTGTTGAATGGTGGTATAATAATTCTATTCATAGTTCTTCCAAAATGTCTCCTTTTGTGGCACTATATGGATATCACCCTTAATCCATCACTTCAACCTTGAAGGTCCATCCTAAGGTTCGTGTAGTTGAAGAACATAATCACCATCAACAGGAGGTCCTTGCAAGTTTGTATGAAAATTTAGCTATGGCCTAGAATCGCATGAAGCAACAAGCAAATCAACATAGAAGTGAGAGGCATTTTGACATTGGTGATTGGGTCTTTATTCGCTTATAGCCATACAAAAAGATGTCATTGAAGCAATAAAAAAAGTATGACAAGTTGTCCCCTAAGTATTATGGGCCTTATCAAATCTTGTATAAAATTGGCAGTGTGGCCTACAAGTTAAATTCTCCTTCATCCACTCGTATACATTCAATATTTCATGTATCACACCTAAAGAAAGTCATTGGACATAGAATTACCATTCAAATAGAATTACTAGAATTGGATGAGGAAGGTAAAGTTATTCTTGATCTTGAGGTGATCCTTCAATGGTGCACTAAGCAACTACGTTATAGAGTAATTACAAAATACTTTATCAAATGGAAGAATTTTCCATGTGAAGATGCCACTTAGGAGGATGAAGCATTTGTGTAGCATCATCTAGAGTTGCCACAACATTGAGGATAATGTTTTTTTGAAAGGGAAGGGCTTGTTATGCCCTTAACCATTGGTGTGTTTAGGGATATGTGTGGCCAACTTGTGGCTTACATACCTCTTTTATTTACTTGTTACATTTCTCTATGTTCTTAGATAGGTCGGCCTATGGAATGACCTTGGCTAAGTAGACTATATATAGGAGGTAGTGGTTAGTCTTTGAGGATCATGTGAAGTATTCTACTATAAGTGCATTGTTGTGGAGGTTACCCCCTCGAAGTGGCTTTGCTATATTATCTAGTATTATGTTCTACTATCAATTATCATTGTGTAATCTCTCATATTTTCTTATTCAACACAATATAAAATCATTATAGGTGAATATCTAAGTAATTTCATTACATAGTCCTTGACAGCTCCACATTATGGTGCAAAAAAATTCACATAATCAATTTAAATCAAACACAAACAAGCTGAATCCATGGTTATAGTAATTGTTTGTATCCCTTGAAAATGCTCATCATTTCAATGACATAGGCCACTACTGCCTCTGAATAGTCCCAAGATATGGATGCCTTTCTTCTCATGGATTTCTTTATACTCTCTTGATACCTCCACCTGAATTGGGTATAGTTCCTATCTCAATGCTTCATTTAAGTCAGTGATGAGATCGTTATTTTCATCTATATAATTTAAACTAACAACACGTGCATCCCCATTAATCTCCAACATTGAGAAAATTTTGTATTTAAACTCATCGAAAGATATGTGGGGATTTTTAAAGCTAATTCGCCTCATCTGGCCTTCATATTTCACCTACTAAATTTGTACATCATATACACTTTGTCAAACACAACCACAACCACATAAATCATTGACAACAACCAAAAAAACAAAAGACTACAAAATATGAAAAGAAAAATAATTTTTTTATCACTTTAGCTAGCTTAAACCTAACCTAAATCATATGAAGACCAAAGAAAAAAATAGTTAGATTATGCCAAATTCACATACCTTTACGATTCCAACCACGAGTACCATCTGCTTGACAATAACTGGATTTCATGGGAGAATAGAGTGAATTGTCGATAAAATATACACAAAACAAGCTGCCCCTTCTTGGGATATGTGATTTATTACTAAATAGTAATTAATTAAGAGGTAAATAAGCACCGCTAATTGACTATCTGCACTTTTCCATGGACGTTCACATGTAGGGAGAATCAACTCGACTTAATGATTGAGTAATTTTAAAAAGGAAGCATGTCTTTTATGAATTTTAGAGAGGTGACATGTGATGACTAATAAATAGAACCCATTATGTCGAGCCCATACCCAAACCATCATTATGGATGCATGATGAAGCAAAAAATAATAATTTTAATTCTAAATCACGTTTACCAAAAAAATTCAAGTCATGTGTTTTGACAACACATTCATTCCATGTATTGTACATGACATCAATGCTCTATCCCTTAATAACATCTATGCAATTTAATAGTTTATTTAATATTTTTTGTTTAAAAATATACAAGTTGACTTTTGAAAATCTACAAATTTTTCCAAGCACCAAAAATAATAGATTTTGATTGGTTCAAAAAATAGAATCTAATCATGGGTTAAAGCAAATTGAATGTTTTAATTACCCTTTAGGACTAATAAGGGATCACCTTGTCAAGGTAATGTCAAGTAATAAATGGAAATATAATTATTATAGAAGAGTCATAATTGATTTGTGAAATCTTTAAATTATTATATAATAATGTGAATTATAATCAAAATGATATGTTCAATATATTTCAACTTCAAAATCAGCTTTGTCGATTCAAAATATTATCAAGATGTGGATTTGAGATTCTACATAAAATTCCAATCTATTTTACAATATTTAATTATATTAATCTATGAGCAACTATTTTACAAAATTCATAATCACGAGTTAGTTGAAATTTACCAAGTTCATAACATTTCATTGAATTAGAGATCAATAGAATCTAAAAAAGATGCATGTGTGTAAGGTCCCTTTTTGGGATGAAACCAAACAAAAGGGGTAAATCATAAAATCCCAAAAATAGCCTCAAACAATTAACCAAAAACCAAATGAACCAAACATGAATTTTATTGCAATTTCTACCCCAAATCTAGAAATTGTTATTCCCCTTTGGGTGACTAGGTTTTAGTGATAAATAATAGTGCAAAACACTTTCAAAATTTACAAAATTAATTATGTAGATAAATAAAAATATAACAAATGCAATGGTGCAATCAGATCTAGAAAAAAAATGGCTCCTTAATTTTATTTCTAAATATTTCTAAATCTGAAATTATACAAAAAACTAGAACATTGAAAAAAAGATAACTCCCAAAATATGGTGAGTTTTACAACAATGAATAGCTCTAAAAAGAGCTAAAAATACAAGCTATCAAATGCACCCAAAAGCAGAATTTTCCCACCAAAGGAAGACCTCCAAACTGAAGTTCCAAGTTCTCAACCAGGTTGCCTAAGTTGAAACCATAGGACATGCATAATTTGTCTTTGCTTTGGTCTTCAAGCAAACGAACCAGCAAATCAACATATTAGTAATTTTTGAAATGAGATTGCCTCTTCAAGATCTCCTTGAAACTCCAAGTGCCTTGATCCAAGATTGGTGGCCAAGCTCCAAAACCTGAAAATAGAAATGTTTGACAAAAGATATCCTTCAAAGATTACAAGACCTAATTTTATATTTCCTCTAAAGTGGGTGAACCACTGATGGGGACTTCTTGATAAAGATAGACCTCTTTTAGCCACTCGAGTCTTTCCTAAGTGTTGCATCCACTTTTGGGTCCCTTCCCTTATGTTAAAAGTCATTAAGGATTTATAATTGAGGGTGAAGTCCTCATGAAAGTGTATTTCTATTTTATTATCTAATTTACACCTCATAATAGTAATTAAAATTACTTGAGGATCAATTAAATAATAAATTATAATTAATAATTAAGAACATTGCTTTTTAATTTCAAATGATTAAAATCACTCTCTATCAACCTCTTAATTATCACAAATATTCCCTTTGATTCATCCCTTAGCCCACGGGGAATAAAATAGGCTAAAGGTCTTCAAAATATTGATCAAAAGTCAACCCCCTAGAAAAGGGGACCTTACAATGTGTCGGATCCAAAAAAATAAGCTTTCGAGAAAACATAGAAAGTAACTCATAACCTTATTCTTGCATGTTTGTTGCATTTTTTAATTTTTTATTAGGGGTAAATGCTTTCGACTAGAGCTAAGAACTAAAAAAAAAACATTTAAAAAAAAATTGAAGCTACAAATCGACACAACAATGGCCCTAGTGCCCTAAAACCACCAAGCCTACAAAATGAATCAACTCAAACATCCATGACTAATAGTAAGAAATGCTATAGAAGGGTCCACTCCCTCAACAAGAAAAAAATATTGAATTACATTGCATACTAATTTCTATGTAGAATGTTTGTTTTCATATCATCAACATATGTTCATTTAACATTGTTGGCATGCATGTCATGTTTCTTATAAGGTTTACTTCCTTACACTGACACATCTAACTCCAAATATCCCTGAGGCTACATATACAGGATCAACTAAGAATTATTAAATAATACAATTAACAACATCAAAAGATTATAATAAATTGATCACATTTTTGTAAGACAGACGCACACACACACACACGCACACGCGCGCGTGCGTACACACACACACACATGTGTGTGTGTGTGTGATTTTGGTACATTATATCCATGATTTTGGTACATATCATATTTCATTTATACTCGGCATCAAACAAATCAACTAAACAAACAAGGAGGTAGAAATGCAGCATTACATAATGGAAAACAAGTATTGATTTGTGGCATAAGTACATGCCCCATGTCAAAAGAGTTTGGAATTGTAGGAAATGATAGATAGGAAAAAACATAATCAGTAGTTGCCCAAATGCATTAAGACATGGTTTTTATCCTTAAATAAAAACATGAGGTTATTAGCTAATGAGAGCTAGCATCTTTTAATAATAGCCTAATAGAATGAGCTTAAATGATCAACTTGGCAAATTGGCACTCATTATATGCTCACAGAGGTGAAGTAATGTGATTGAAACTATTAAAATCAACCATTAAATAATAACAATTGACACCACAAACACTTGCATCTAGCAATCAAAACTATATTTTTATCAAAATTTAAGGACAACCTTTCTATAAAAAATAGTTAATTCAAACCGCTGGGACTTGCACCAAAACTATCTTTTTATCAGAATTAACAATATCATAAGGTGGGGTTACCTGCTCATGGATATATGCAGGTCTATATTAAGAGCTTCATATGTTACAAATATGAAATTAAGCAACAAATATTGTATAAATAAACATTGAGACCCTAATGAATGTTTGATCAAACTTATAATGCAGTGAATGTGTCCAACCATACTTACCCAAGCTAGAAAATGACATTAATTTCTATTATAAATTGTTTCCAATAGATAGGAATCCATCGTTGACTAAAACTTAAAACACTTTGCTAAAGTCTATTTATATTTTATTATCTTCTTAGTTACCATTAAATAATGAATATGGTTTATAATTTATGTCCAATGAATGAGTTTTATATGCATGAAATTTTCAAGGAGCCTTTTACGTGAAGTAAAAAAATTATAGATTTTTACCATCGGTAGCTGAATCACGTGTCTTCAAGTTGAGACAATGGCGAATTATATTTACATCTGTCATGAATAAATAAAAGCGAAAACACCTAATTCTTATTACTATTTCCACAGCGTGCACTTTACTACAATCTTTTGTGTTCTTAAACAATCACAAATATTTAAAAATTGTATGTTTTCATAGCTAAGGATGTGCACTCAGAAGGTGGTAGAGATAAGAAATTTTAGCACTAAACAACAATAATCCCTTGTGTTATTACTATCAAAATGCTGGTAATCTCCTGAACCAGGTAAGAATACATCCATAAAAATTGTAGTAATACATTATGTGTGTGTGTGTATCGTCTTTAACATAACAATGCATGAATCCATATGTTATTAGGTATTTATTTTACCTTTTTTGGTATGGAAAATTTCAATGATATCTGTTAGGGTTAATGGATCCTCTCAAGTCCATAAAAAGCATCGATGCTTCACATTACGTGGTGTTGCAGACAAAAAAGAGTGAATCTTTAACATAACAATGCATGGTTCCATATGTTATTAGGTATTTATTTTAGCTTTTATGGATATGGAAAATTTCAATGATAGTTGCCAGGGTTAATGGAGCCTCTCAAGTCCATAAAATGCATTGATGCTTCACATTACGTGGTGTTGCAGACAAAAAAGAGTGAAACCAAGTAATTTTTTTCAGAATATAAAGATTTCTCCAGTAGGGAGCATCCCAAGGACCTTGGGGATTACATCTAATCGCACGAAAAATAGCTGCATCCATATAAATGGTAAAAGCTCAGTAGTTTCCCCACTTTGTACCTATTAAAAAAGGTTTGCCCTATCAGTTTTAAGTCACTTATAACAACTAATTAACCTTATGCTCCAAAAAATAACTGATTCCTATTCATGATGAAATAAGCTCTTTTTCATTATTTCTCACAATGATCCTTCAGTAGAAATAAAGACATTGACTAGATAATTCCCCAACTTCATGGATAACATAACTTGTCATCACAAAACATACATTTTGAAAGTATCCCATTCTATAGATAGGTTTACAAGGTGCAGTTTATTCACAAGCTTTGTAATAAGCTCAAAACACAAGGGGCACAAAATTTTAACAATATTTATTGGATAAAGTCCTAGTTTAGACAATAGGAGTATCATTATGCCCAATGTTATGATGGCTAAGCTATTACCTAAAAAATGACATTTTATAGTAAACTAAAAAAGGCCACTTGTTTCCACAAGGACGGGTTGTCTCATACATTGTGAAGGCATGTTGGCTAGGCTATTACTTTAAAAATGACATTTTATAGTAAACAGAAAGAGTCCCCTGTTCCCACAAAGAGAGTTTCATGCACCCATTAAGTTATGCAACCTAGGATGTGGCCTAAAAAATTATTTTTTTATTGAATTACTAAGACTTGAGGTTTTGAAAGTGTATTGAAAAATGTAAATATTAAATTGCATTGCCTAGTTTCACATATTAAATAGGATTGTCCTAACAAATTAAAATGGCAGTACATTAGTCAGTGGAAAATATAAATAGAGATTGATAAAAGAAAAAAAAAGGTGTAGTTGGGTATTGATGATATCCACCAACAGTACGACGGTGAGATAATGCAGAGCAGTGGAGAGATGAAGTTAAGAGAGAAGCAGTGGTTAAGATTATTGTTAATGATGGTAATTTGAGCTTGGTGGGTGTTGGCTTCCACATCACCATGGAAGCATGTATCACATCTCTATTGGTAAAATCAATTGTGATGAATTTTAAGCTTTTTGAAAAAGAAGAGGATTATGTCGATCCTGCTAAAAAGGCACAAGATTGATCGAAGGAAGGTGTAATGTGAATAATTATTTGCTAGCATGGGGATGTATAGAGAGAACAACCACCACATGAAATATAATAAAATATTTGCACTTGCATGCAATGACAACACTAACCACATACGACTAATAGTCTCTGCTCTTTGGCTTGAAGACACGTTCTCCATCCCTGCATTAAACATCGAGCATGTTCCTACTGTTGCTAAAGGATCTAGCAAGTCAATTAAAAAATTAAAGTGTTGTTATTCATATCATCCTAGCCTAAGTATTATTTGTTTAACAACAACTAAACAAGGAATAAAATATTAATGTTTCCTAGCAAACATTTAAACATAATTTTGGTTTTCCATAGAAATATGAATTTGATTGGTGGTCACATGTAAATAGGTCAAAATAATAGCCACAAGCTAATACAATAGTACCTAACCGAGCATGTACTAATAAGTAAACATAATGTGAAACATTCTCTTATCTTGTTTGTATGTTTAATTGATATGAATATATTCTACTGTCCTAAAAAAGGTTGAATGTATATGGGAGCAATTTTATTTTTTCTTGTATTGCATGGGCTAGAGAAAAATCTATAATTACAGAGTGTTTATATTATAAATAAAAAATGCAATGAAAATCTAATCATAGAAGAATTGAATCTAATACAAGGTTGGGGATTTTTAGCTCTTTCAAAAAGAAAAGAAAGGATCCTTCTCAAGTAATTTGATTCTAAAATTAAATTGTGATGGGACAACGAAAGGAAATGCATGTCCAATAGAGTGTAGAGGTGTTTTAAAATACAATAGTGTGGGAATAACAAAATTATATACAAAATATTTGGATTTTAGTTCAAACAATCAAGTTAAGGTAGAGGCATAGCCTATTTTTGAGGGATAAAAATTGCAATCAAGAATGGAAAACAAAATTCAATTGTTGAAAGTGACTTCAAAATAGTTATAACTACTTTAAAGACAAGAAAGTGTCAAATTTTGTATCTTCATGACTACCTTTATGACATTACAAAATCTATAGAAAATGTTAGATTTATCTAAAACTTGCACACAACAAAGAGGGGAAATAAGATAGCTGATCATCTTGCCAACCTAACAATCAAAACCAAACTCTATGATTTGAAAAAGTTCTCTTTGGGTGATAGGATAAAAGAAATAAGTAGCTGGAAACAAGCATTAGAATGATTTACAATCGAAGTCACAAAGGCTTGGAAATTAATAAAAAATCATAAGAAGAGATTGAAGGTGCTAAAATCATCAAGTTTTGAAGATATCCAAAATGATTAAAGTTGTTGTTATTGTGTACTTATCAATGTTAGGCTCTGTATTTTTACGTGATTCATAAACAATTCAATTACAGTTATGTATGATGGCCCAAAAAGTTGGGAACATCATAAGGCTCTCAGATATAAGTGATGATAAGTTTTATATAATAGTTGCATATACATGAAGACATCTTATCTTCAACACCTCATGTAACTTCTCTTTTTTTAATAATATGTTTAACTTTATCAAACTATAAATAAAAAAATTATACTATAATTAATCTCTTAATGTATGTTTCACCTTTTTTTTTATTTGTCCACCAATTTTAAGGTTGGTATGAAATCCAAACACAAGAGCTTATGGGTGAAGTTGCACCATAAAATTTGTGAAAAAGGTAGAAATTAAGGTTTGAACTTGTGTTACCATAGTGTTAGATTTCTAGTTATGTAAAAGATTGATAAGATTATAGTTATATTTGTGTGATAATTTCAAATACTATAAAAAACATATCACTTATCCAAAGGTTAGCAGCTAACATTAGATAAGTGAATAGTAGTCCCTCAATTCATGGTATGTTCAAAGATGGAGTGGTGAATGTGTCTATGATGAATTTTAACCTCAGTTACACAACATACATATGCAATGTAAAATTTGGAGCTATTTTTGAATAATCCAGCATTAAAATGGTAGTTCTTTGAGTTAGCAACTACAAAAAATGAGTTCTCATGTGTTCTAAGTAGTAATGTATTATCATTGGGCTGTTTACACCTTTCTTAGTTAAGTTTACTTAGATTAGTTTAGTTTTCTATGTAAGCTTTAATATTTATGATATATTACATGCACAAATATTAATAACTATGGGTACATGCCATCTAAAAAGATGATCCACCGTGTCTTAGTGCAGTTGGTTGATTGTTCATCTACTTTGCATTCACCTCATTAAAAGTCAGTCTCATCATAGAGCCATATACATAAAAGGTATTGTATGCATTAAAATATGCTCACCCTGCTAATTTTATTAATTCCTATTAAATTGGCCTAATTCCCGTATTTCCTAGCTATATTAACCATTGGCCTAATACCCATACCCCATTCCTATATCCCATATGACCTTTATCCCATCATAAAACTAATTAATTTCCTTATTAAACCCCTAATAGATCCTATTACCTACTTACCTACCCCCTAAACCCACTAGCCAATCTAAAATTCAAAAAAATTCCAACTACCCACCCACCACCCTATACTAGCCTTTCCTAAAACCCTAAACCCTATGGGGATACTTTTAGAAGTGGATGATTTTATAAATCTTCCCCAACTTAGCCCCTTCCTCTAGAATTTTCCAATTCTAGAGATTTTCATGGAATTAAAAATTCCATAGAAATTTCCTAACTATAGATCTTAATGGCCCAAATTTGAATTTGCACCATTGATCTTCTCTCCCATTGCCTATAAAACTAAACCTTCCCTCTACCCTCCAACTAATGAAAAAATCCACTAGCAAGCCATTAAGCTCTCTCACAAACATCCATCAAATCCATTATCCACATCCCATATCCTTTTAGAAGCCATTGTCAAGAATATCACAAACAATCCAACAATCAAGATTTTTAAGCTCAATCACACAAATTCAAATCTTGGAAAGAAGCTATGAGAAGGTAAAAAGGATGGTAAGAACATTATATTTGCTCTAATTTATCTTCTCTATCCATTCTTATTGGTGTTTATCAAGGTTTTGGATTTTATTGTCATTTTGATAATATTGCTTGAATCCAAATTTTGGTACACATTTTGGCGACCATGGTGGGACCAACCTCCCTTATTTAGGCTAACACTCTTGCTGAAAACATTTTAAGTGATTATAAGACCAACTGTACATTGATTCAAGGCTAGATTTTCCCTTTTTGATGTGTTCTAGGCAAGTTGCAGGATTGCACTGTTAGTGGCGGTATTGCAGTCGTGGTATCGTTACTTTGAATAGCGATACTATCAGATAAGTCATTAATGGTTAGGGGTCTTGTAGGGTTTTGGATCTTTGATAATACCATGACTCCCCTAGTCATAATATCACCCTACTATTTGCGATATCATCATTCCTAGTGGCGATATTGAGCTTTCTCATAATAAACCTTAGATTTTGAGGTTGCTTGTACTAACTTTCTATTTCCTTTAGGTGTGTTGTTTCTCTGTGTGTAGGACATGAAGTGATTCCTCAAAAGTCAAGCTATTTAGAAGTCTTCAATAATCTTGTGACTCCCTGAATAACAAGGTTGATCTAGTAATAATGATATCGTAGATTCTACTAGTGATATTGTCAAAAGTCATAATTAAGGGGATATTTTATCATTTCTAATTTTGGGTAAGAGTTAGTTCCTATATTTTTGGTCCTTTGTTTGTCCTATTTTAAAGTTGTGATAAGAGGAGAAAGAATTTTGCACTTATTCGACAAATACATGACTCGCTTAGTGGTAATATTGACCTGGTAATAGGGGGGTTATTGTTCTCAGTAGAGATATTGTGTATTCATCAAAAACTGGTAAAACACTACCCCTATTTCCTTTATATTGTCATTTATAGGGATCTTAGGTTCTGATAGCAGGGAGGTGAAGGTCTGTAAGTTAAAAGTTTGAAAGCATTCCCTTTTTTCTAATAAATTTATTTTAGGCATTCCTCTATATAGACAACTTAACCTCCTTTTATATCTAAAAATAATCTACTTATAAGGGGTGTGCTCTATCTTGTAGGGTTTTGGTAAAACACAAGAAAAGAAGATTGTTTGGAGATTCATCCTATAGGCTGATTTTGTCTTGTCTTGCAAAACCATGACTCTCTCAGTCGTGGGTTCACCCTACAAATAGTGGCATTATCATCTTGAGTTGTGGCTTTGTAGTTTAGCATAGTTAGGGCTAGTATTAGAATTTAATAGTATTTTCATCATAAATAATCATATTTAAAACAAATACCTATAATTATTTTAATCTAGTAGACTTTTATCTATTTAAGACATATATAGGTTATTTTACTTTAGGATTCTAATATCGCTATTTAGGCTTTTCTATCAGTAGTAACTTTGTTGATTAGAGTAGTGGTATTGTCTAACAGTAGCGGTCTTGTAGATAACCATAGTAGTTAGTCATCATTTTGAAAACCCACCATTAACTACTTGTGGGATTGATCTCTCAGTCATAGGATTGTGCATTCTAGTTACAGGATTGCCCTATGTACTCATAGGATTCCAGGGACTTATGGGATTGCAAAAAATTGAGTTACTAACCATTTTTTTGTAGGTTACCTAAAGATTTTGGCACCCTAATCAGATATCTAACCTTTGTGATTACAATAAGGGGTGACATTTTATCATTTTTTGCTTTACATTTTTTTATATTTGAAAAATTGTTGATTTAAATAGATATATTATTGTCTTCTTTAGTATCTTGCTTGTTTGTTGTTTTGTGTGTGTGTAATTGGTGATTTGTAAAAAAATTATTGCATCATGTTAAACATGTATAGGTAATTAGAATGGTAAAATAATCTTATCATGTGCTTGCTTGTTTTTCAAGCCCTCCCTTAGGATAGCACGTGATGTCGATTTCATCACCATGTACATGACTTAGCACATAGGGGTTAGTGTTGTGGATTTCACCACTACACTCTAACCAAACTTTGTGGTCTAATGGAGTATAAATATAAGGAGAGCTATCATTACAACCTAAGCAAAATTCCCCATAAAGGGTTCTGTGGAGTGAGGGGCGATCAAGCCCATATACCTAGGGTAGTCAAAAAATATCTTACACAAACTTGGGCCCCAATGTACCATCATGTATATCGATTAATCCCCTAGATCCTTTTGTAAACCTTATAGTAGGGGACTTTGGTCGTAATAGGTGTTTCACTACAAGCATCAGTATCAATGTTGAAGTAGCCATTGTTAGGGTGTGGAGCTAAAAGCTTCACCAGGATGCAAATTGGAGGAGGTGTTGAGTGCAGAGCAACCGACGTCGGTCATATCTAGTGAGCAAAGCAACTGACATCGGTCAAGAGTCGACCGATGTCAGTCATCTCCAGGTAGACAGGGACCGACGTCGGTCGCCTATGCATTCCAGAACTGTTAGTTACACGAACAGTTAGTTTGTTGAACAACCAGTTTGCATGTTAAAGGCTAATTTTAGTCTTGAGTTGTGTGTCTAATTATTGTAATTATAAAGTCTAATTATTGTTTGCATGAGGTCTATTTAAGAGACCCATGGGGATGTATTGTAATTAAGGACAAGGAAGAGATCCTTCCAATTGTAAGATCAGGTTGATCTGCAGGTTGTGCAAGATCAGGGAGAAGATCTACATGTGTAAGTAAGATCGGTTTGATTTACAGGTTTCTTGTAAGTTCATGGGAGATCTACTTGGAGTGCGTTGTGTACTTAGTTGAGTATGTGTGTATACTCAGTGATACTGGCAGTAGTGATACTGACTGGTTGGAGGTGAATAACAACTTTGTGTTTGAGTTGATTGTTGTGACCGTAATTGAGAGAGAAAACTCTTGATTGAGAATTACTGGAAGTCCTAGAGGTGTGGGAAGCCTCAGAGGTGTGAGAAGAGTGTGGCATCTTCTCTATTGTATTTTATTTCTGGATGAGTTGAATACAAGATTGTATTGTCTCTCAAATTCTGTGTTGTTTCTCATTTCTAGTTACTTGTTGATTCTAGTTAAATTCTGTGTTTAGTTGCTTATACAAAGTAATCAATTATGCTTCCTAATCCTGACAAAGTGGTATCAGAGCCAAGGTGCAGGTAACCAAGTGATACCACTGACAAGTGGTATTAGAGCCAGGGTGTTGGTTTGGTGGACAGGTTTATCAAAGCCAAGGTTGTTGGTTCGGTGCAAGTTCACAGAGCCAAGTTGCAGGGAGCAGGTGTTTGTGTTTTGATTACAGGTCACTCATAGGGGTTTCTGTTCGAGTGGGAGTATAGCAATGGCAGAAGAAAGTAAGCTAAGAATAGAGAAATTCAATGGCATGAATTATCAATTATGGAGGATGCAGATAGAAGATTATTTGTATCAGAAAGATGTATACTTACCGTTGGGTGGGGTTGCATGCAAGCCCACGGATATGAAAGATGAAGAATGGAAGGTTCTTGATCAGAAGGCTCTGGGAACTGTAAGGTTGAGCCTGGCATCATCTGTGACTTCCAACTTATCACAGGCTAAGACAACAGTAGAGTTAATGGAATCAATGGCAAATTTATATGAAAAATCCTCGGCTTCGAATAAGGTATTTCTTATGAAGTAATTATTTAATTTGCAAATGCAGGAAGGTGGATCGGTACATAGTCATCTTAGTGATTTCCATGGATTAGTAAATCAGTTAGTTTCAGTCAATATAGTTGTTGATGATGAAATTAAGGCTCTCTTAATCTTGTGCTCCTTACCTGAAAGTTGGGACAGTTTGGTAATGGCAGTTAGTAATACTGTGTCTGCTTTAAATATCTTAAAAGTGGATGATGTTGTTAGTGTAATCTTGAATGAATAAATTCATAGGAAAAGCACAGGTGAATCATCAGGGAATGCTTTGAGTGTTGAAAGCAGAGGAAAGCAAAGAGAGAAGATCAAGCAAGGGAAGTCAAAGAAAGGCAGGAGACCTAGATCTAGGCCTGGTAGGAAAATTTGCTAGCATTGTGGAAAGAAAGGGCATGTAAAGAGAAATTATTGGTTGGTTGAAGATCAACATGAAGGAAATGAAGAAGCAGATGTTGTAGATATTGTTGCATAGGATGCTCTTGTATGTTCCTTGGATAAAGTGGAATCTTGGGTTTTAGATTCTGGTGCCTCTTTCCATGCAACCCCAAATAGAGCATTTTTCCATGATTATCCCCAAGGGGACTTTGGAGAGATTTATTTAGGGGATAGTAAGCCTTGTCAAATGGTTGGCAAAGGGGAAGTGCAGCTGAAATTGCAAACGGGCAACACATGGGTGTTGAAGGATGTCATGCATGTCCCAATTCTGAAGCAGAATTTGATTTCTATAGGAAAGTTGGGTGATGAGAGATGCATAGTAACTCTCACAGCAGACTCTTGAAAAGTTACCAAGGGTACACTTGTTTTATTAAGAGGTAAGAAAGTAGGTACTCTTTATCTATCTACTTGTATTACTGATTCTCCTTCTGGTTTATCTACTTCAACTATAGATTCGAAGATGTGGCTTCGTAGGCTTGGTCACATGAATAAGAAGGGGATGCTTGTTCTTGAGTCAAAAAGTAAGAGTTCAGATCTGGGAGGCATAGATCAAGATTTCTATAAGCAACAGAAGAAAGTAAGGTTTCTTGAAACTACTGCTACAAGAAAAGATCAAGTTTATTGCATAAAGAGTAAATCTGATGTTTATGGCAAGAACAGGAAAGCCTTGGTGTTTATGGAGAAGATGATAGACAGAGATCAGTCACAGGGGCTGAATAATTCTGAGCAGGGCAGTTTGAAAAAAGGTTATGATTCAAATTAAGCTCATGAGTAAAAAGTCACCACTCACAGGAAAACACAGGTACCAGTGTCGATCAGGTAGAATCGATGTCAGTAGATAGGTGGACACTTGCGTCGGTCAGAGAACCGATGTCGGCAGACAGGACACCGGCATTGGTCAGGGAACCGGCGTCGGTGATCAAGAGGATTCAACATCGGTCATTTATAGACCAGGGTCAGACAGAAAATGGATTTTGGGTGGACAAGAAGCTGTTAAGGGGTCTCAAATGCCCATATGGAGGATTGAAAGGGTAAGTAAGCCTCAAATTCATTATTCCCCTTCTTTACACTACTTGTTGCTCACTGATGGTCAAGAACCAGGAAGTTTTAAAGAAGCAGAGCAGGTAGAATCCAACAAATAATGGGAGCATGGCATAGATGAGGAAGTTGATTCCTTGGGAGAGAACCAAATGGGAGGTTTGGTAGAGTTGCCAGCAGAGTTAAAAAAGAGAGAGAATAGACATGTCAGATGGAAGGCCAGGGCATATGGTCTTGAGAAAGCTGCAGGACAATGGAGGTTTGACAGGTGTATGACAAAGCATGGCTTTAGTCAATGTCAGTGTGACCATTGTGGTTTCTTTACCAGGTTGGATAATATTAGCTACATTATCCTGTTACTATATGTAGTGTGTATGCTTGTTGTAGGGTCACACATGCAGGGAGTTGCTGAGCTAAAGGTAAAGTTAGTTTAGAGGTGTGTCATGAAGAATTTAGGAGCAGGGAAATTCTTTGGCATGAGTATTCTTAGAGACAGGGAAGATCACAGGTTGATGTTGTCTCAAGATGATTGTGTGAATAAGGTAGTGCACAATGTAGAATAGGGAAGCGCACTTATGGATGGACAGTTCACAGAACAGTGTCCCCAATCACATGATGAGGTTAAGTACATGTGTACTAGACCTGAGTTTGCCCAAGCAGTGGGTACTATCAGAAAGTTTGTGGTCAATCTGAGAAAGAAGCACTGGAGAGCAATTCAGTGGATTCTCAGGTATCTGAGAGGGACCAGCAATAGGTATACATGCGATGCAAGGTCAGACACTTCTCTACATGGGTATGTAGATTCGGATATCGCAGGTTACTTGGATGACAAGTGGAGCACCACAGGTTGTGTGGTGGTTGGTCTTCAAGATTGAACTTGGAGAGGGATACAAGCCAAGAAACAAAATTAGATGATGTACAGGTATAGGTACAGGTATAGGTACAGGTACAGGTATAGGTACAGGTACAGGTACAAGTACAGCTATTTATCTCTAAGTGGGAGATTATTAGGGTGTGGAGCTAAAAGCTTCACCAGGATGCAAATTGGAGGAGGGTGCTGAGTGCAGAGCAACCAACGTTGGTCTAATCAATCGATGTGGTCATATCTAGTGAGCAAAGCAACTGACATCGATCAAGATTCGGCTGACGTCGATCATCTCCAGGCAGACATGGACTGACATCGATCGCCTGTGCGTTCTAGAACTGTTAGTTACATGAACATTTAGTTTGTTGAACGACCAGTTTGCATGTTAAAGGCTAATTTTAGTCTTGAGTTGTGTGTCTAATTATTGTAATTAGAAAGTCTAATTATTGTTTGCATGAGGTCTATTTAAGAGACCCATGGGGCTGTATTGTAATTAAGGACAAGGAAGAGATCCTTCCAATTGTAAGATCAGGTTGATCTGCAGGTTATGCAAGATCAGGGAGAAGATCTACATGTGTAAGTAAGATCAGTTTGATTTGAAAGTTGTTGCAAGTTCATGGGAGATCTACTTGGAGTGCGTTGTGTACTCGATTGAGTATGTGTGTATACTTGGTGGTACTAGCAGTAGTGATACTCACTGGTTGGAGGTGAACAACAACTCTGTGTTTGAGTTGATTGTTGTGACTATAATTGAGAGAGACAAATCTTGATTGAGAATTACTGGAAGTCCTAGAGGTGTGGGAAGCCTCAGAGGTGTGAGAAGAGTGTGGCATCTTCTCTATTGTATTTTCTTTCTGGATGAGTTGAATACAAGATTGTATTGTCTCTCAAATTTTGTGTTGTTTCTGATTTCTAGTTACTTGTTGATTCTGGTTAAATTATGTGTTTAGTTGCTTATACAAAGTAATCAATTGTGCTTCCTAATCCTGACAGCCATCAAGTGCAAACAAGGTCAAGAGGGTTCAATCGATTCCATACTGGGTCACCAGCCTACAACCTTACTTGTGAAGCCATTGGATGGTGTGGGCATCACATTACACTCACATACAGTTTACTAATTTAGGATTGTATTTGTATGTGTTGTTTGTGTGTTGTGCCTATACTTATTTTATTTATTAGTCGAGTCGCCCACACCCACACTTTTTGTGTGCATACCTTAGATAACCTATAAGAATCATTTCAATTATCCCATCATTATTCCTTCATCTCATTCAATCTTGGCTATCCATTTCACATCATCTCTCTTAGTCCACATCTTTTTCACTTTCTATCAATTTCCACATTCAACCTTATATCATCCTTCTTCTTTAATAATTATATATATATTTTTATGAATCTTTGACATCATATTCCCCCCATAATCACACTAGTATCATTTTATCATCCTACACTTAGTTAATAGTGTCGATTGTGTTTATACCTATCCCATAACACTTAGCATCCACTACCTTTTGTCATGTCCATTTTGACCATCACACTCCCCCATATCCTTTTATCCATTACATTTTCACTTTCTCATCCTACTCACTCCCTATAGGATCCACTTCACTTAGCCCCATAATCTTTTCACTTCCTTCTTTGTATTTTAATTAAATCCTTATCATACTTCAATCCACCCTATAAGCATTTATCTCATCCATGTCCGCTCCATAATAATATCCACATCCATTTCATATCCTTGTATATTTGACCACATCTTATTCATTTCATAACACATTCCTTCCCCATTTGTCCTATATTGACCGTCCTATTTATATCTCATAGCATTCCACATATATTATTTATCTAATTATCCATTTCCTTCACCATCCATTTCCTTTATATTTTCATCTCATATCTATACCCACCTTGCTACCCATACCCATCATATTTCCCCTAGTATCTATCCCTATCCATAACCTCATATAGTTGTCATCCTTCACATCTTTCACCCATTTTATATTTTTTTCCTATCCCTACATCATCACATCTCATTATAATTATTTTATCCCCAATATCCATATTTTACACCAATCATCCACGTATTTACCCATCTTATGTCTACATCATCTCATCCCCTTGCTTAGTTTGTCCTCATAAATCATCCATTATTTGATAATTTACCATTGTATCCTTATAGCATCACATTTTGTTGTAATCTATTCCTCACATCTATTATTCCATCCCATCTTATATTTACATTGTCCACCTATCCGAACTCCATCCATATCATCCTAATAATCCCTCATTTACATTTATTACCAAATTACCTATCTTATCTTTATATCTATAAAATCAATCCCCCACGTCTAGCTATTTATTCCACCTATATTATTCTTATATCATCCTATCCTCTCGTAATTACTTTATCTGCATAATCTAGCTTTCCCAAAAAATCATCCATTCACCCACCTATTTTGTCTTTGATTCATCCCATCCTCTAGTTTAATCCTTCTAGTCCATTTGTCATATCAATTACCCATTTACCCATTTGTTTTATCTCCATATCACCCCAACTATAAGTCCACCTTCCATAGCTATCACTCACATTATTTGTATATTATCCTATTAATCTATTATTCACATTAAACCACCTAATGTACCCATGAAATTTTCTTACTTTATCCTTGTATCATCATACCTCATTCACATAGTCCATATTTCATCCATTCTAATCTTGTATTAACCCATCTCTTATAGTCTATATTTCACCCTTCTTGTCATTATATCATCATCCACATAATCCATCTCTTATATCTTTAATATCCTCTCCTCCCATTTAATTATTCTATCCACATAACTCGCTATACAAATCTTCTATCTGTACTACACCTAATATCATTTTGTTACTCCATCCTTATTTATTTATCATCCCATCCCATACCCTGATTTAATTATTAATCCATAATCCTTCCATAAATATCCTCCTAAAAGCCATACACCTTCAATAAATCAACTTGAGTATATATTATTGCATCTCTTAACCCATCCCATATTATTTTTATTCTAATCTTTTAAACCTTTCATATCTATCCCATCCATTCTCCATTCCTCATCCATATACATTCCTTTCTCATCACTTGTGTATATTCATCCTTTTATAAATCATCCATAATCACCTCTCATCCATTTTATCTTGTGCCATCCCCATTTGGAAACTAATTTCATCCAAGTCCACCTATCCCATTCAATTACCTTGAGTGGTTGCTCTTGTCCAATCCCTCACATCACACTTAATACATATCACACATCCTCATCATTCAATTCCCCAATCTTCTTCTGAATACTAGTTTTTGTCTAAAAAGCTAAACTTTTGGTGGTCACTCATCCTTCTCAAATCATTAATTATCCTCCCTTGACTTGAAATTATCACTATACATAGCCTTATAAGATCTCAATCTAGCACCCATCAATATCCTTATCTCTATCAGGTATCTTTGTCTTTTATCACCCATCAACTTGTCCATTTGCTAGTTGACAAAGCTATTTGATCTCATCACTCCTTCCTTATCTTTTCTAGATTGGTTTCTTAAAAGACTTTATTTTGTGGTAAATTTTGGCCATATCATATATCTACATCATCATCTTTGACCACAACTAGTCTAACTTTTAGACCGAAGTAAGTAGTTAAAAACTTCCAACTTCATCTATTACATTTCATCCTCTTAATATTTCACCATGGTTATCCACACCCGAGCTCAAATCCACCTTGGATAAGGCTCTAGTCAAGATAACAATACCATGGGATAAATGATGGATCCTAATCAGGATTATGATGAGAACCATAGTGACATGCATACACCTCAGGCAGAGAATGAGAGATATAATCCCCTCCACAATGATGATGTCCAAAATCTCATCAATTGATATTTATAGAAAAAAATTTGATCAATTTCTAGCATGAACCATATAAATAAGGGGCACCTTACCATCTTCCTTTGATTGAACCCTCTTAAATAACATAATCTGCCCATCAAGACTAGACTCACCTCGCCAACACGCTCATCATAATCCTCTATAGAAATTGAAGTGGACCATGGATTCATGGATGAAGAGGAATGCCAACCACCTCTTATTAACAAACATACTAAGGCTAATAAGAGATAATATGTCATTGAAGATCACCTAGATCAAATCATACAATAGATTAATCTCCTACTTCGTAATCAATGCCCACCATCACCAAGATAGAATAATCATAGTAATACTAATACCACTAATAATGACAATAACCTTGATAATGCCAACACCAAAAACCTTAGCCATACCAACAACATCGCTAATAATACCCACCACACTCATATCCCTCAAGGTAGTCAAAGTCAGACTACCAATCCTCTTGGGGATCCCCCTTTCGCCCAAGAGTGGAAGATGATGAAAGAAACCCTCCAATAGATGGATCTATGATTCCAAGCCCTCAAATACAAATATGAGGATTTGTTCTCCTCTCCATTGTACATCAACATTCTACAAATCCCCTTTCCCTCACATTTTGAGGTGCTTAAATTGGAGAAATATCAGGGAAAGGGAGATCCAAGAGACCATGTATAGGAGTTCTATGTAGCTTTCCATGAAGTAGCCTACGAGGATGCTTATCTATTGAGGCTATTCCCTAAAATTCTAACAAGGCTGACCTTGGAGTGGTTTATGCATCTACCCAAAGGGTCAAATTCAAGCTTTGGAGAATTAACAGAGCAATTTTTTAGACATTTCTCTTTCAATAATAAGCATGACATTTCTATCATTGACCTTTATAACACCAAATAATAGAGTGGGGAAAGCTTGGTGTACTTTTTACAATGATGGCACAACTTGCAAGTTGATTGAGGTGTAGTTTACCTAAAAAAAATATTAGCCAAAATCTTTGTGGACAACCTCAACATAGATCTAAAATACCAATTGAAACTACAGTGTGCTATAACTTTTGATAAGATCATAGAAAAGGGGATGTAGATCAAAAAGGCCCTCATCGAAAAGGTAATCATCAAACTATTTTCCCATAATGAGCACACTTTGAGTCAAGAGAATTCTTTTTCAATAAAACCCAAGGTTTTCAACAAGAATAAAAATGTTGTGGGTGACAGAGTAACAGATTTCAAGACACAACATGTGCAAACAATCCGACGGAAGTGCCCCACACAATGCCCTAATGTCTCTACCATCAAAGTCATGTGAGGCAAACCTAAGCTCCACATAGGCAAAATACCATTACCAAGTTTGGGAGTTCCATTAGAGATGGTCTTAGAATAATTAGTTACTACCAACATGATTACTCTACCTGAAATTAGACCTATGGACAATCACTAACCTAAACCTGATTGGTACCATGAAGATGAGTTTTGCAAATATCACTAGGTAAAAGGACATGATACTAAGAATTGTATGCAATTAAAGCCCTATATCTAATACCTAATAAAAAGGGGTGATATCAACATTGAAGGAGAAGTCTCATCAAATCAATCAGCAAATCAACACCTTGACATTTATAAACATCCTCTCCCAAAGCATGATCAAAAGAACCAAGGACCCCAATGAGACCAGGGTCAGGAATAATCTTCCAATCATACTGATTATCATAATGTTCTATACCATTACATTAACACCATCAAAATCCATAAAATCCATGAACCCACTCCACTTTCAGCCCCTATTTTGAAAATTAACCAGGCTACCACTGATTATACCATTATCGCCCAGTGTAACAAGATAGTCATTCCTGAAACACCTTCCTAATAGCCTTCTACCTCATCTCCTACACCTAGGGGGAATAATTATAATAAAACCTCAAGCATGTATGATAAAACCTATGATATTATTCAGTAGTTAGAAAAGGCTCTCACACAAATTTCCCTATGGAACTGTTTGTACGCTAAATCGCTTTCTACATTCAAAGAAGAAATGAGAAACTAAAAGAAATGGTCAAGGCTAGAAGATACCTGATTATAGTTGTGCGCACCGAAATTAGACGTTGGAAGGTACTCCTCTTTGGCTGTGGAGAAATGACACCTGCAAAGAAAAAGAGACTAAAAACAAAAAAATGTTAGATAGAGAGACGGTGGGCTGTCAAGCAAACGCCTGATCTTGGAAGTACGAAAGACTTCCTAGAAGGATATCAACCCACTAGTTAAAAACAAAAATATTTGCCAAAATGGAAATAATGAAAAGACAGAATGAAAGTAAATAAAAAGATGAACACAAATGTGCGTACCTGATATTCAACGAACTGTTCTGCACAATCGCCGATGTCGGTCTCTGTGGTGCCGACATCGGTCAGGGGAAGGTGCCAACATCGGTTAAAGTGCCGGCGTCGGTCGGGGTAGTGACCGGCGTCGGTCGGGGCAAGTTCTGGACAGAGTCTGGGCGAGTTGTAGAAGGTCTGGTAGAGTTGGGATAGGGTTTGGTCAGGGTCGGGACAGGGTCTGAACAGGGTCTAGTCAAGGTAAGGTCGAGTCTGGACAGGGTCTGGGGGTTTTGGTCGAGTCTGGACAGAGTTATAGATTGGGATAGTGGGCAGAGATGTAAAGAAGGGACTCAGGGCTCGGGTCTACGATCTGAAGATCTGGGGTGATAGAAATAACAAACAAATAATAACCAAAAAGAAATAAAAACAAACAGAGGAAATACTTACCTGTCAGAAGACGTGATAAAAGCCATGGTTGAAGTCGTCGATGTGCTGCCAGAAGTTGATCGGAGCCAATGTAGATTGGTTGAATGTCGGAGTTGGTTGATCGCAAGAGTTGATTGCAAGAGTCTGTTGAAAGAATAAAAAAAAACTCTGGTTGGTGGAATGAAGAGGTTACGGATGAAGGCGAGAGACGGTTCGATAACCGATCAAGAAACCGATTGGGAACCGAATGGGTAACGGGTAACAAAATAACGGTTCCTGTGTTCGGATTGAGAGCGCAGTGCTAAGGATAACTGACGTCGGCAGGACCGCCGACGTCGGTCGATAAGTGACCGACGTCGGCGACGTCGATCGGGTGGCAACCGTGGTCGGCAGATGCAGAATGGGGGCAGAGACTAACTTTAGTCTTTTGCTCATTTTGACAAGCTGCCAGGGTCAAGGCTAATGAGAAAAATGGTCGACAAGGGTTAAATAGGCGAAGAAGAATAAAACGGGGGATGACCAGGGGAGTCGACACGATTTCGGTGTCTACAGGAACTCCTTAAAATGTCTACCTTGCATAGGTAAATATTAAATCAAGTACTCAATGACTTAAAAGTGCCTAGTGACCTAAATACAAATCAATTTCAAGCACTCGTGGCACATTTATTCCCCTCTTATTGAATTACTTTTAGCACTCGAGATCTACCTCTGGCTAACCCACATCACAACTATCTATTGTATATTGAAGTCACCATCACCCATCACCACATCTCCCATGTCCTAATATATTGAATATTTGCACTTAATTTATGCAATTTGGACTTCCTAAATAAATTAGGATATTCTAAATCATTGCTTGGCCCCACCTTGATAATGATAAAGGCATATGATGATAATGAAAGACCATCAATCGGGACTATCTATCTTCATATCATTATGGGACTCGTAATTCATCAGACATTTGTACATGCTTTGAATGTAGACTTACTATATAACATGTTACTTAGGAGGCCATGGATTTATGAGATGTAAGTCGTACCTTCCACCATCCATCAATGCTTAAAGTTCCCTCATTCAAGAATGGAGGTCACCATTCCTAGAGTCATTGACCATCATAGCTACCAAATGGATCAATTTATATCCTCATCACCATATCCCAGCACTAAAAATTCTATCCTTAATCTGATAGCTGCTAAATATATCTCTTCCAACCAATTGGAGTCCACATCTACTCCAACCCCTGATCTCACCAAGCTAAAAATCACATCCATTGGTTGTGAAGAATATGAATATAAATTTTTTTGCATTGGTGATCTCTCCTTATCCCACATAGCTATGGGTCCTTAGGTACGAAGAAGAGCAATCCCGTCAAATATCAATATGGGCCAATATCTTTTGAAAGCATAGGGTTTTTGTCTGATGAGTATATTGAAGATAGGGATGATTCTTGGCTCATACCAGATGATGAGGTCTTCATCTCGCCCAAGCAAAATTATCCTAATGTTTAGTGAATGATGGAAAATATGAGCTATACAAGAAGAGAACAGGGAAAATAGGAATAAGGCTAATTAGAACCTATTAAGGTTCAAGAGAGTTCATCAAACTTTGGGTTAGGGTACAAACCATATGATGATGATCCAACTAATATCATTATGAATTCTCTTTTGACCAATAAGTCATCTCTCCCCAATGAAGACATCAAAACATGATCTATCTGTAGTCGCTTTAAGGAGCTTGCTACCATGAACATTTTCCCTGATACCACTATTTCCACCATCAATATCTCCCTCCATTATCTTTCCCTCATAGACTAGGAATCAAAGCAAGAGCCTGCTTTGATACCTTTCAAAATGATGAGGCCATTTTATAATTCATAGGAGCTCAAGATTTTATGTCATTCAAATATCACAAAAAGGGATTTTCCATCAATCTTTGTCAATCAACAGATTTTGGAGAACAACAAACATCCCACATTCAAATCAAGGAGTAATATTTTGATGAAGAAGGAGAATCTACCAAATAATCGAATGAACTTCCATATAACTCCTTCACATTAGAATATTATTTTGAAATTTATATTAAACTACCAGGTTGCTTCACTTCTAATAATCCAAAAATCTCATTACCCCCTTATTCATAAGATCAATCACCCTCTCTTATTGAGGAGGTGATTAAAGTTAATATTGTAATTTACAAGCATCTCAAGATAGTGAAATTAGGGATATCTCTTATGACAAAAGAATGCGATGACTTTATTGAGCTACTAAAGGAGTTTATTGACATGTTCACATGGAGATACTCTAACATGCTAGGATTAGATCCTTCTTTAGCTTTACACCACCTAGTTGTACATCTCAATGCAATCCTGTTAAACAAAAATTATGCAAAATACATCCTAAGGTGGCAAAACTAGTCAAGGAGGAATTACAAAAATTCTTTGAAGTTAGATTCATCTACCCCATCAATTATTTAGATTGGATCTCCAATATTGTCCCTCTGATAAAACCACAAGGCAAAATCCATATCTATACTAATTTTTGGGATATAAACAAGGAATGTCCTAAGGATGACTTCCCTCTCCCTAACATTGATATGATTGTAGATTCAATAGTCAGGTATGAGATTTTTTCCATCATAGATGGTTTTTCAAGGTACAATCAGATAAAAATAACCCCTAAAGATTACCATAAAAACACATTTATTAGTCCTTAGGGGACGTTTTTCTATCAAGTCATGCCATTTGGCCTCAAGGACATAGGATCCACTTATCAAAGGGCAATGATTGTTATCTTTCATGATATGATGCATGACATCGTAGAAGATTATGCCATGATATTCTAGGGAAGTCTCATCTAAGATCAGAGCACCATGTGGTCCTCAAGATAATCTTTGAGAGATTATAAGAATACAAAGTAAGGCTACATCCCAAAAAGTGTGTATTTAGAGTAACTTTAGGAAAATTATTGGGATTTATCATCTCAAGAAGGGGCATTAAGGTTGATCTAGCTAAAGTTAAAGCAATTATAGAAATGCCCCCACCATGTAATCTCAAGCAGCTACATAGTCTTCAAGGAAAACTTTAGGCTATAAGGTGTTTTATCTCTTAGCTAGCTGATAAGTGTCACCCCTTCACTCATCTATTAAAGAAGGGGATAAACTTTTATTGGAATGAATAATGCCAACAAGTTTTCAACAAATTAAAATAATACTTGGCAAATCCACCTATTTTATCACCACCAAGTCTAGGAAATCCCTTGCTCTTTTATATTTTAGCAATGTCATGTGCCATTGGCGCTCTCCTTGCATATCATAATGATCAAGGCAAGGATCAAACCATCTGTTACCTCAGTCACACATTGATTTCATATGAGCTAAAGTATACTCCTATTGAGAAAGCATGTTTAGCTATAGTTTTTTCATCATAGAAGCTCCAACATTACATGTTAAATAATCATGTACAACTCATCACAAAAATTGATCCCTTAAAGTATTTACTATCCAAAATAGCACTTATAGGATGAGTAGCCAAATGGATCATGCTACTCAGTGAGTTTGACATCGAGTATATAAATCAAAAAGCTATGAAAGGATAGGTCATTATAAATCAATTAGCAGAGGCACCTTTAGAAGTGACTGAGCCCATTGTAACAAACTTCTTGGATGAGTCCATCTTGAATACCTCACAAGTAGAAAACTAGAAGTTATATTTTGATGAATCATTTACTACTCATAGATATGTAGCGGGCAGCCTCTTACTCATCCCTCAGGGTGATCTCATTCCAAAAGCATTTTGCCTTGCCTTCCCTTGTACTAACAATATTTTAGAATATGAAGCTTTAATAGCTAGACTCTAGCTAGCTATTCAATGGAATATACAACAATCACAAGTATTTGAGGACTCATAATTAATTATCAAACAAGTTAATGGTGACTTCCAAGTGAAGGATGAAAAATTACTTCCTTACAAATAATTAGTGGACCAATTAAAGACTCTTTTTTAGTCCATCACCTTTGAATAGGTTCCACGAGGAAGTAATAAGGCAACTGATTTTGTGGCCACTATTGGATCATTTATTGATCTCCCCAAGGTAATTTCTTGATCGAGCATCTAATCATCCTGGCCTATCAGTCATTAGATCCACTTCAAATCTATGTAATAAATGATCCTAGTCTACCTTCGTACCATGATATTTATAAATACCTTCATGACAATATCCTTCCCCCTAACCTTAACCACCATCAATGCAAAGCCTTAATTATTTGCACCACCTGATATACCATTCTTGGTAGCACCCTCTATCAATGTGACTACGATAATATCCTATTGAGGCATCTAACATCGAAGGAGGTAGCCCAAGCAATCAAAGAGGTTCATGATGGTGTCTATGGAGGGCAAATTAGTGGAATGGCCCTAGCCAAAAAGTTCCTTTGAATAAGATATTATTGGCCAATCATGGAATAAGATGCTTATCAATATGTGTGCAAATGTACGACCTACCAAAAACATGAGAATTTTATTCATGTATTGATGTAGGAATTACAACCCATCATGATTCCATGGCCTTTCTCCATATGGGGCCTTGATTTGATTGGTAAAATTAATCCTACTTCCTCTGATGGTCATAAGTTTATAATCATGGATACAAAGTAATTCACCAAGTGGGTGGAAGCAATATCGCTAACTTATACCATAGGCCTCCAAATATCAAAATTCATCTTTAATCAGATCATTTGCCATTTCAATATCCCTACTAACATAATTTTTGATAATGGCAAGTCATTCAAGAATCAAGAAGTCAAGGCCTTCTGTCAAAAATATCACATCACACAACATTTATCCTCCCTATATTATCCCCAAGGCAATAGACAGGCAGAAGTAACTAACAAGACTCTTGTCAATATTTTGAAGAAGACTGCCAATCAAGTTGGAGGCAATTGGCACACTCAATTATATCTAGCATTATGGTCTTATTGGACTAGTGTGTACACACTTACAGGGGCTACTCCATATGCCTTGGTCTATGACATCGAATCCATATTACCAGTGGAA